>VDFB02252616.1:120684014-120712839 GCA_007258455.2 Sequoia sempervirens
AGTCTATTATGTCATGCTGAGGGAAATTAATTATGGATGAGATTGAGTCCTTGTATGTCTTAAGGTTATTCAAAATATCAATTTGAAAATCCCAAAAACATTCATAAAATCTCATCAAAATTCAAAAAAATCCAAATCCTATATAGCTAAAATCCAAAAACATTCATAAAATTGTAAAGGCCAAATCCAAAACATTCAAATCACATCAAAATCCCTAAAAATGTCAAAACATCAAAAATTCAGAAAATAGTGCCTTGTCGAACTACAAGTCTCTGAGCTTGAAAGTAGGCAAGGCCATCATTGATGTGCCCTTGAGACACCTTAGGCCTGTTCTTTAGGGGCGCATCATAATAAACTCACATTCCATCAACTATTAATATGTCATCTTCAATAAGTCAAGTCAGTCAAACTATGTGCTCTTTGCATTTATAACATAGGCAAGGCTTATCTTTGATAAACCCCTCAGATAGGTCTATTAGGTTAGGTTCTTGGTAAAAATTTAGAAAACAAAAAAATGTCTAGATAATAGAAAACACAAAAACATTAGAAAACATTCAAAATAGCTAAACAATATTCAAATATCTCAAAAAACCCTAAACAACCTCAAATAATCGAAAACCAAAACATCCACATAAACTTTTGAAAAGGCCAAAAACAACCTCAAAAAAATTAAAGTATTCTAGAAAATGAAAAACCACCCATCCCATTTCTCTTTCACTCACAATAAACCTCCATCCATAATAAATTGACAATCATCTTTAACCTTTGGTAAAGCATTTAGAGAAAACAAGTATTACAAGTCGTAAAGTGAGAACCTAAGTGTCACAATCTAAAGTCTAGATCATATGTAAATGAGTCAGTGAAGTTTGTATCAACTGCTTATCAAATGCCTCATCCTAATCAAACCATCTGATCAAAATTTCCTAGGATGAATCCTTCCTACGATGAACATCAGCATCAAAAATCACCTTAGCTAAATTAAATGGGCAAGGGATATAAATAACACCAGGACTATTTGTCTTTGATCTTTTATTATGATTTATCTTAATGACCCATGTTGAGGACCTCTTGATGATGTCTATCAAAATTATTTAGAGAGAAGGAATGGGGAATCGATCATTATCATTTGTTTGCTATGCTTGTGGGTATTCTTGTAAAATAATATTGGTGCATACTTGCTTAGTTGTGTGTAGGGAAGTTGTTTGGAGTAAATTGTTGATTATTGTGTATGCTTTGGTCTGATATATTCTAAAGCTTCTAACTTACATTCCAATGAGGTTTTTGTATGTCAATATGTGAACAATAACAATCCTATCTATTTTCAGAGTTAAAGTCCATTACACTAGATACAGTGCCATCCTGGTTATCAATACCTTGATGCATCATGTCTATGCGTTATATCAAACAATAAGGAGTGAAAAAAATACCAATCCCTAGGTATGAGTGACTCATCATCATGGATTTATCATCATCATCTCTAATAAAGTCTCTGTGGATCATAGACTTGTTGGATATTTTGAATCAATCATCAAAATCAATGGTCAAACATCTTATTTCTTCAATCTTCTCTCCATGCTAACTTAGTATCATGAAAGTAAAAAAAAATATCATCAATGCATCCATCTTGCATCCAAAAATCATCATCATGCATACACCTTGCATAAACCACAACATAAATCACAACATTATCATTTAAGTTGTGAAGGATAATATAGATTTTTTATTCTAAGCATCTTAAATTGTTGCATACATATCATAAACATACATCTGCATAAGCATATATAAAATTAACATTTGCATAAATCCATTTGCATATATTGAATCCATCTCATAAATTACATAAGAAGATACTGAAAAAATAATATAACATTGCATCCATCCCATATCAACACATATCATCATCATCACATATCGCATAAACATGAATAAAAGGAAACACATACATCCATTACGTTGCATCCATACATAATAATATATAAGCATGTCACATTATCGGCATCATATGCATCCATACATTCATAAGCATGAAATAAAATGAACATGCCACATCACATCGAGTCCATGTCATATATATATAAATGGTGACTATAATAATACAATATCTAAGTTAGTGTATGTATATCAATGAAAATTCCAAGATCCACAAGGCTATCAAAAAGGATCCCATGAATTTATCTTTGTAGAAAGAATTGAGAAATAATCAAAAAGTGTTTATATAAGTAAGTTAGCCCTAGTGGTTGCTCCCCTCACTAGGGTGTCTCTCAAGCTAATCCTCAGCCTGAGGATGTGCCCCACTTCTCTGTGAGTAATCTAGCTGCCTAATCACCGCATGGACATCCATATTGTAGTGCATGTGATAATCAGTAACCTTCATCACACCCTCTCTATACAAATGGATAGACACTATTTTCCCCTAAGTTGTAGCTCTCAAGACTCTAGTTGTTGATGCTGCCCAACCTTCTGACTAACTGCATATTGGCAATCTACCTAAGCTATAGCTCCTAGTCCCTCTAAGTAGTTAGTGTTTGTACCTATTTCCTAGCCTGGTCTCTCTAAGTAGTGATGGAAAAAATATATTGACGATTCTAATCTCTCTCACCTATCACCACCTACAACTATTGAATCTAATCATCACAAGAATTTGGCCCTGACAGTGGATGCTATGTTGGTTGTTGTTGTATCAGTGGCTACTGAGGAGGCTACTAGTGCAATGGTGGTGCACACAGGACCTATCCATCATGAGGCTAACCATCCTAGCCATTCTATCCTCTACCCCTACCATCTAGACCTTTACCTTGTCCTCTACCCTATATATCATCTAGATTCCCTTTTCCTTTGCCTACACCTCTCCCTCTCTATCTCCCTCATGGATGTGCACCTACTAGATCTATCAATCGATGAGGGGGAATGAGCCATGCATCATAAGTAGGCATTTTTTGTGCATCCACTTGTCCTTGATCATAGGCCCATGGCCTAGCAACTAGTTGTTGAAAGACCTCAACAACCTCATGGGATGAGATTGTGTGTCCCCATGTTGTCTCTTGAGATGATTTGGAAAAGATGGTAGTATACTAGTCATCAGGCCTATCATTCCTCTCACCAAACTGTCTAGAAACCCTATTAGGTAGGTACCTCTCAATAATGGTGTGCTCTTGACCCTACATGTATCAGGTCTACCAAGCAAAGAAAAACTAATACAGATCATTCTACCATGCTGGCATATGAAGCCATGGCCGCCATCTAAATATTGTCATATCGTCAATCATTTGACACCAATAGGGAATGCCAAGATTCCCTGTGTGCTATAAAGTGATGGTACCCTTGTATCTAGATGATAGGATCATCTGGCTCTATGTTTTCCATTTGAAAAATAGTTTGAAGCATAGTGATGTGCTCCCAGGCCCAAATGTGGAGAAGGGTGACTCTTGTGCCAATTGCCCTACCATCATAGTATACGAAGTCATGCATATCATGGTAAATGTAGGCCAGCATCATTGGAACCCATGCATATTGAGTCCTCCTGAATAGCATCCTATGCCAAGCTATCCCCCATCCTAGACTGAATCATCTGGTTTGTTGATTTGGAGCAACCAAACTTGAGATAATCACCACAATAATCAGTCTAAAAGTTGACACCTGACCTTTGTACATCTTGAGGTCAATCTAGGAAGTGACCAGAACAATGTCCTCCTAGTCAAGCACCTCATGGTAGGCATCATATCCGACATCAATGTCATAGATCATGTCACTCACCATGTATCAAAAAATTCCATGCATCCTCAAGCGTCACTGTCACCTCACCAGTAGGTAAGTGGAATGATGAGGTCTCACTATGCCATCGTTCACATGAAACTCTCATCATTGCCAAATGTGTCCAGACGATGGGCATGCAATCAATGTACCACAAGCCAATCTCACCTAAGTGCTCCTGTCACAACTCAAACAAATCACCAAGTCTGGAAAAAACTGTCAACCGGTGATCACCGGATGTCAAAGGTAGGATAACCTCCTGCACCCACAAAGAGCGCGACATAAAAATTCAAAAAAATTGGCTAATTGTGGAGTTTTTATCCCCCAAAATGACAATAGCATCAGTATTTATGATAGCATTGATATAATTCAAATTCCAAATAGTGATGCTCAAAACATTTGAATTGCAAATCGTGATATGTGTTGCTATACACATATGCGTTTCAATTTGACCAAGGAAAATCCTAACCCTAATTTTCAAATCACAGGTTGCGTCACCATACACATATGTGTTGCCATTTAAAATTAGAAACCATAATTTTAAATCACGAATTGCATCGCAATTTACATATGCATTGCTATAAATCAAAGTAGTGTCATTGATTCTAAAAATAGCGGCAATGTATAGCGACGCCACCAAAGTTTAAATTTCAAAATGCATTAAATGCACCTAAAATTCAAAATTCAAATTAATTTTTAAATCACACATTGGTGGTCCTATGCCTGGAAGCCTCTGGTACTCTCGAACCCAGTCAAAAATATGTCGTGGGAGCACTCATTGCACCATTTCGTAAGAGGGTCAAAGCTCAAATTGCAAGAATTCTCTAAGGTGTGAATGCATAAATGAATTGAAAGTGACCCTCACCTATTTATGCTTGAAAAATAGGGTTTTTTTTTCCCTAATTTAACCATGAAGCTAGGGTTTTCTCCATTTTCACCAATTTTGCAAAATTGAAGCTTATTTTTTATCATTTGTTTTTGCATTTTTGTTATGTTTTTTCATTGCGGAGCCTTTTCGGGCCCCTAGGGCAGCATTTTCACCGTTGTCAAGAAATTAACCTAAAATTCAAAATTTCTGCCCGATTTCTTTAGGGGGCAAGGAACAAACTTACTCCTTTCGCTAGGGAAACACTGGGGCATCTATACGTTTTTTTTTCATTTCTACGATACTTTTTCATCTGAAGGGCATCAGTGTTTGAACCAATGTAACAAGTACCTCACTTCAAAGAGGGAAAAAATGTAGACACTAAAAAAATGTCCTAAGTGATATCATACACTCAAATTAGGTATTACTAACATCATTTTGTCTTAAAACCCATCCTCTTTTTTCTTAATTAATTAAATTAGCCTAGAAAATTAATTAATGGCATCATTTTCATCTATTAACCTAATTAATCTAATTAGGTTAATTCACCCCTTTTCACGCTAACATTTCATCTCATTAAATTAAATAAGTCAAACTATTTAATTTTGCAGTTTAGAAAAATGCATACCTTTGCATTTTCACACTTAATTTAGACCTATTTTGGAAACCCTTGCATTAAATTCCCTTTAGGTCACTTGATACGGTCCCCTAAGACACCTTTGTATGCATCCCAAGGCATATTTCAACCTCAAACCTGACCCAAATCCATAAACAACCATTAATCTTGGTAGTCCACCTCTCAAAATTGCAAATTAAGCCTTGTGGGACCAAGACACCCTTGGGCTCATCTTAGTCCCACCTAGTGGGACCAAGACACCACCTAGGGAATCTTAGTCCCAAGTGCTTTATTTTTTAGGAATTAAGATTGGGAAATGAAAATATTTGAATTTATTTGAAATTTTGTCAACCTTTTGGATCTAATAATTAGTTTATTAGATATGAATGCTTATAAAAGTAAGATTCACACCCCATTTTCACCTATTTTGAAAACAATTTGAATAAAGTGATAAGTTGAGAAAAATGAAAGAAGTTTGAAGGAGAGTTTCAAGTATTGGAGCAGCCTTCTAGTGTTTTTGCAATTTTTTCAAGTCTATTTTCAAGTCAATATCTAGCATTTCCAAAGACTAATAATGGATTCCTATGGAGGATTATGAGAGATTATAGGTTGGATATGAAACTATCCATAATTCCAAGCCTAAGGAATTATTTCTTGATTGATTCCATCTTCCATTTTTTTTCTAAGGTACATTTCATGCTTATAGCCTATTAAGGTGATTAGAGATCTCCTTTTTAGGTCATTTTCATTTGCATTTTTGGAATTCTATTCTAACACATTTGAATAGGTTTTCTCCATGTTCTAGCTTGCATAATCTTAGACACACTTAAGATTAGGGAACAAACACATTTCCATTTTTAGATCTATGCTTTTTCATCAAGATTTAATTACCAAACAAGGGGTTTGACCAAGGAAAACCACCATAAACAATCAATCCAATTTCCTTTGTTTTGCAGGTCATTTTGTAAGTTCAGATTTGAAGACTTGTTGGAGAAAGAAATACAAACCTTGAATCTTGGGATCACACTTAGAAATTTTAGAAATTCAAATTGGGACTAAGACAATAGTAAGGGTGTCTTAGTCCTCTAGGTGGAATTTCACAGAGATTCTTTTGGATCCTATTCTGACATCCAAACATTCCACATTTCCCTTGAAAAATAGTAGTGGGAGTAAGACAATAGTAAGGGCGTATTTTTCCTCCACAACATATTTTGATAGCTTCTTTACATTTTTGGAATCCTCATTGTATTTCCAAACTTCCTAGGTACACACATCCTAACTTTCTGTTGCATAATTTCATCATTTGCATCCTTGATTTATCTTACATTATTAGGTTTTATAGGTTGAATTCTTATTTGTCTTTTCCAAGCATTTGCTTGGTGATGAACCCCTAAAAGCTTAAAGAACCCCCTCCTAGGTCCTCCTTTTTTAGAATTGACTCACCTTGTGAGGTTGATAGTCAATCCAATTGGGACTCCTAGGACATTGTTGAATGATTGTTTGAGACAGGTGATATTCCACACCATTTTCCACCTAATCATTTTGGTGAACCCAACCCTTTTGAGCATTCATTTTCTGATTTGGATTTCACTAAAGTCCTATATCTAGATTGAATTCATTCTTGAATTTCATCTTGCATTAGTGAAATTGCATCTAGGGTTTCTTCTATTTGAATTAGTGAAAGTGCATATAGGTTGCATTTTTGCTTTCTTGCATCATTTCATTTCATTCAAAAATTGAAAAAGTGCATTTTTTATCATCTTAATTGCATTTATAAATATTATTATTGCATCCAAATTAAAAAAAAAATCATTTAACTTTGCATTCAATTGCTTGTTACTAGTTACTTTTCCTTGCATTCATTTACATAGTTTTCTATTTCTCAACATTAGGTCCCTAGGTAGGCAACTTGGGATCATTGTTATTAACTCAGATCTTGCTGGTTGTTTGAAAAAACCATTTATTGGGACTAAAGTGCCCTTATTGGCATCTTAGTCCCTCTCAAAGATTTTGATCCAAAATCTTGTCTGAGCTATGTGTTGTCCGTTTTAGTTTCTAGAACCTCTAAATTTCATCAGGAGTACTAATATTCCCTTCCTAGCATCTTAATCCTTGTGTAGTTTTAGGTTACAGTTTCTAGGGTTAAATAGTGTATTTATATGCTTCTACTTACTATAGTTAGTTTGCTATTTTAGTTTTCCAATTTACTATTTCATGCATTTTCATATTTTTAGTTGTAGACTCTATTTTACATTCATTAGAAAATCAAAACATAAAACCAAAAACATTAAACTTAAACAATCATAGATGTATGGTTACTTAAGCATGTTAAAACCCTTTTTCAAAGTTAGCTTAACCCTCAAGCCTTTTAGTCGTGATGACTTCGATATGTTAAATGAGGCCCTTGAGGACTTCAACTCACAAGGTTCATCCACTAAGGATTGCTTAAACAAACCTCAACAAAGATAAGTAAATGTCATCCAACCTCAACTTAATAAAAAACCCAAGCCTTTTAGTAGTGATGAATTTGATATGTTAGATGAATCCCTTGAGTACTTCCTCTTGCAAGGTTCATCAACTAAGGCTTGTTCAAGAAAACCTAAACAAAAAGAATTAAATGTCATTCAACCTCAACTTATCCTTTATCCACCTTCAAACAAACCTTTCCTTATCCTTGAAGTACCAAAGGAAAATACATCGCACCAATTAAATTATAATAATGTTGCTCATACATATAACACAAGGAATAATAGACAACCTCAACCTAATCCTATTTCATTACCATTGCCTAATATTGTGTTTCCTAGTGCTCCTCATTTACCATCGCATAGTGGAAATGAGCATGATCTTGTTGAACTTAAGAATACTCCTGCTAAGATTTCCTTATGGGATCTTATTCAAGCTTCACCTAGTTACCACACCATCCTTCAAACAACTTTGTAGAAAGTTGTGGTTCTCCTAATACAAACATAAACATTGTGGTAGCTCTGATACAAGGAATGAATACAGTTAATGTAGACATTACCTTTCACCAACATGAGCTCCCTCCCTTGGAAATGCAAAAGAAATATGATGCATTCATGATAGTATCTAGATACAACACCAGGAGAATAAAAAGGACCCATGTTGATAATGGCTCAACTTTGAATGTGTGTAGTGTAAATATTTTAGATAAGTTGGGAGCGGATAAATAAAAAATAAAACCTGATTCCCTATCGATTCGAGGATTTAACAATATAGGAAAGCAACCGCTTAGTGTGATTACTTTACCTATTTTAGTTGAAAAGGATACCTTACAAACTGCTATTCATGTTATGCCTCATGAACTTTCATACAATACTTTTTTAGGAAGACCATGGATTCATGAGGTGCATGTGGCACCTTCGATTGTTCATCGTATCATGAAGTATGTCTATAAGAACAAGATATACCAAATTGAAATGGACCCCGAGCCAGAAAGTTGCTTGCGAATTGAAAAAGGAACTACCAATCCTTTGAAAAAATTAATTCCAACATAAAAAATAGAGCCTATGACAGAGGAAACACAAGAGATGGAAATGGTGTCAAAATTAGCAGATGATGATTGGGGTGTCTTGGATTTCACACCTTCATTCATGGGAGAATATATAATCATAATAAAAGATGATGAAAAATAAAGAAAGCAATGGTTAAGTCAACACAGAACTTGGGAGAAAACTCATAAAAATATACCTCATCTACTCTTGAAGAAGACACAAGCTACATAATGAACTTTGAGGAGATAGACTATCAACAACCACCAAACTCAAACAAAATGGAAAATTATTATGGGATATGTTATGAACTTCTGAAACAATTAGGTTGTAGTGGAAAAGGATGTGGAAGGAAAGAATAAGGAATTTGTGTTCCTGTAGAACCTAACATGAAAGAAACAAAAAATGGTTTGGGACATTTTCCTCCTAAGATAATGCAAGCAAACAAGATACCTTCATTAAACATCAACACCATTATGTGTATTTACCAAAAATAAACCTCACTATGAAATATCTAGAACTACTTGATATGTATTTACCACCATCATGGGAGTACTTTGAAGATGATGAAGCCTTGAAACAAATGATAGTAGTTTATGATAGACCGTCTACTCCTCCTCACAAGAAAAAGGTTACATGTCATATGATAAGCACCAAACAAAAAGATGGAGAAAAAGAGAACGGTGAGATAGACATGAATAATGAAGAATACAATCCTGAATTTCCAAGATCAAATGCACTTCCTTTAGGAGATACAATGGATATAGCAATGGAGATCAACAATAAAGAGAAAGCCATTAAGATAGGAAAATGCCTCTATGATGGAGAACAAGATCATATTGCAACTTTTCTTCATGACTTTCCTAAAAAAAATTCTTTAGATTATTCGGATATGCCAAGAATTGACCCTAAGATTGTAACACACAATATAGTCCTTGCTAAAAATGGTAAGCCCATTAGACAAAAGATTCAAAAAATGAAACCTAAAATAGCCTTGCTAGTTAAGGAAAAAATTGAAAAACTCCTTGAGGTTGGTTTCATAATACCTATAGGTTATTCTCCTTGGATCTCAAATATTGTCATAGTCACAAAACCTGACATTCATATTAGGATGTGTAGGTATTTTTGTGATTTGAATAAAGCATCTTTAAAATATGACTTTCCCCTTCCTAATATTGAGATGATAGTAGAATTGACCGCGGGACATACTTTGTTGTCATTCATGGATGGATTTTATGGATACAATCAAATTTTCATCAACCCTCAAGATTAGTACAAAACAACATTTACAACTATTTGGGGAACATTTTTTTTGGTTATAATTCCTTTTGGATTGAAGAACGCATGCACAACATATCAATGAGCTATGAAACTGATATTCCATGATTACATACATAAGATTTTGGAAGACTATATTGATGATATTCTAGCTAAATCTTTAAGAAGACAAGGCAATGCGAATGTTCTTCGGAAGATATTTTAGTGAATTCAAAAATACATGAGATTGAATTCATAATAGTGTGTCTTTGGTGTAGATAGTGGAATTTTTTTAGGTTTTATCATATCTCATAGAGTCATCAAGGTGGAAACAAGAAAATTGATGCTATAGTTAACATGCCACCTCCTAGAAATATCTCTCAATTGTGTACCTTACAAGGAAGAATTCAAGCCATTTGATGATTTGTAGCATCCTTAGTAGATCAAATGTTACCATTTACACATCTTCTCAAGAAAGGCATACACTTTGATTGGAATGAGGATTGTAAATAGGCTTTTGAGAGTTTGAAATATTGTCTTGTCACTACACCTATTTTATAACCCACTATGTAAAAAAAATCATTCATCCTTTATACATCATCATCAACCCATGCTCTTGCAGAATTTTTTGCTCAAAAATATGAAAAAGGTAAAGAACATCTTGTTTATTACATTATTCAAACATTGATTGATTATGAGAAATGATACACAACAATAGAAAAACAATGTTTGGCTCTTGTATTCATTACCAGTAAGTTGCGACATTACTTATTGAATGTTGACATACAAGTAATGATGAAGTTTGACCTAGTAATGAATCTTTCCTTGATGATAATGTGTTGACAATCAAAAAACATACATGAGAATTGTATTTTGACATATCTAAGTGCAAAACTAGCTTTGGTTTGTGGGTTGTAATAAAACTGCCCACAAAAAAACCTATTCCCTTATCATATCGGTTAGATTTCCTATGTACAAACAACACCACTAAATATGAGGCGTTACTTGCTAGATTGCGTGCCACTCTAGTTATGGGTGCTAGAGACATTAAGATATTTGGAAATTCACAATTAGTTATCAAGTAAATAAATGGAACATATCAAACAAAACATGACAAATTATCAAAATACAAGGATCTCACAATGAAATTGTTAGAGAAGTTTGAATCATTCACCATTCATAACATCCCTCAAAAAGATAATCATCTAGATATAATGGCATATACAAATTCTCTTATCTCCCCTCAAGATCCTTCAAAATAATTCACTTTTATTGTGCATACAATTATGAAACCATTGATCGACGATACAAAATATGAAGTGTTAGCAACAACAATTGAAAACTCGAGTGAATGGTGTGCGAACCCCAACCTTGGTACCTGCAAAACGAAGAGAATAAACTTTTCAAGTTAGATATTGCAAGCCAAAACAAGGATTTCCTATGAAATCCATTTACAAATTCAAAATAGGAAAGAAAATAATGAAGAACACAACATAAATGACAAACTAGATTGAATCCTAATTTAAATATGCAAACTCATGATCCCATGGGCGAATTGGTGCCAATTTGATGTGAAAATTGGCCCTTTCCCAATTCCTAGGATGCAAGCTTCGAATGTTGAAGAGATTGATCCACTTTGTTGATGAAAGATGAGAACTCCAAGACAAATCTGCAAAAAACCTATCTATGACTCAATGATAATGGATAAAATTCAAGAGATATTTGAGCATGGTAACTTTGCTTGGATTGTCGATGATGAAATGAGGATATGAGCTCTTTATTTATAGAATTCCAAGATGGATGAATGACCAAATTTGAGCAATATGAGACTAACATTCATCCAATGGTATGATGCCACTTGTCAAGCTATGAATGGATGATGGATGGGCAAGATTTGGGGTTTGTGCCAATAAATGCATAATTTTGAATTTCAAATTTGTTGAAATGACATGCAAGAGGGAAGGGAAAATGCAATAAATGCCACTTGGCTCAAGGCAAAGGACATGTAAGAGGAAGTTATTTCCTTATTGGATGTACATGTTGACTTGGAATTTTTGAATTCAAATTGAGAGAATATTCCAAAAGATGCCTTGTGAGGAAAATAGAGATTTAATAAATGAATTAAATCTATTTTCATGTGCAACTTGCATTATCTAGAGGATGGGACATGAGATGAGATTAAATTAATCAAGGATTATTAATTTAATAGAGATTAGATGATGTGACTTATTTGACTTAGATTTATGGGTTTATTTAAATCAAATAAGAGAGGAATATGATAAGAGGCTAATTAAATAAGGATTTTGATTTATTTAATTAAAAGAGATGATGTTAGATTAAATCAAATAAGGTTTTAATTTATTTAATTTAATGGATAGACTTTAGAGATTTAATCAAATAAATTGATTATTTAATTAAATAGGGACAATTAGATCAGATGGATTGATTTAATTAACAAAAGAGATTGACTTAATTAGACAAAATGATTTATTTAATTAAGGGATGAAAGTTGATGAATTTAATCAGATAGGGGGAATTTGATTAAATGGTTAGACCAAGGGATGATTCAAGAAGAAGTGATGTTAGTAAGTCAGGATCAGATGCACGATGTCAATCAGTATATTTTACATGTCTACATTTTACCCCTCTTTGAAGCAATGCACTTGTTGCGTTGGTTCAAAGAATAAACGATCTCGAGCAAAGCCAAAAAATTTTGATATTTAAAAAATTACCCCATTGCTACATGGCGAGAGAAAACATGCCATTATATTGCCCCCTCGAGAGATCAGACGAAAATTTTATTTTTTTGGGTGATCTCCCAAAAAAAAGGTGACAAAGTTCCCGACAAGTTTGAAAGGGGTCTGGGAGGCTAAAAACGTGTCTAAACACAATAAAACGATGAAAAACAAGCCTCAATCAGACAAAAAAAGGTTCGAGGGTCCAGAACCCTAGCCGGACATCCATATAGGGTTCAAAAACCCTAATTTTTAGGCTTAAAAGGGGCCCGAGGGGTCTCTTTCAAGTCATTTTCACACACCTCCGCTAGCAATCTTGAGATTTGAGCTCTGACTCTACAACAATATGGCGCAACGACAGCTTCCCTTGCACATCACTGACTGAGTTTGGACATAC
Organism: Sequoia sempervirens; assembly: GCA_007258455.2. NCBI lineage: Eukaryota > Viridiplantae > Streptophyta > Pinopsida > Cupressales > Cupressaceae > Sequoia > Sequoia sempervirens. The sequence goes on from VDFB02252616.1 coordinate 120,697,147, forward strand.
CAGCGACCACCTGGCATAGGGGCACCAGTATGTGACCCTTACCCAAGCTTCATTTTTTCATTTAATGTTGTAATTAATGCTTTAAAAGGGGAGCTCACCTCCAGCGGTGCTATATAGCACCGCTCGGCATTTAAACTGTGCCACGCAGTGCCATTTTGCACCGCAGCGGTGCTGTTTTGCACTGTAACAATGCAATTCAGAGTTTACAAACTCTGATGCTGGGCTTGGGCTCAGCAGGTCAATTTGGGTAAAGTGCGCCACAGAGGCACCCTTTTCACACAAATTGCGATGATGGAGGAGAAAGTTTGCCATGGCAGCACCATTTTGAATTTTTTTAGGGCTGAGCATCAGAGTTTGAGTCAAATCAAACTGCAATGCTATTACAAACTGCACTGTTGGGGATGAGCTTGGAGCGTTCGACCAGGAATTTTGAAATTTTTTAACATGCTGAGCTTCCTTGATGCAGGATGCGGCGAGGGAGCTCTACTCTCAGGGGCACCAGTCGTGAGATTTGGCGAGCATCCTACGAGACTTGAGCGATAGAGACTAGGATCGACTGGGAGTTGTGGGATTATAGCACATTGCGTATGCGGCGCCCTTGCGCACTCACCTGGGGATGTTATCAATGTTGGCCGAGAGGTGGCACAATGAGACATTATCGTTTCATCTTCCCACAAGCAAGGCCACCGTCACTCTGGAGGACGTTTGGCACATTCTACGGTTGCCTCTTCATGACCGATGGGTGATCTCTAATATGGATGAGGGACATGAGTCCTGCATCAGAGTCCTTGCCACACGAGACATTATCTACTACGAGGGATAGATTGAGCTAGAGAGATACAGGGTTATAGCACCGCCCTTCCGCTAGGAAATTGCAACTATCATTTCGGGTCTCGTTGCCCTAGACTAACAAGGGTAATACTTCAGTCCCGGCTAGGGGTATTGCTGGGAGAGGATGGTCTAAGATAGGCCAATTCGCTTCGCATGGGGGCCTATCCTTTTGGCTTCACTCTACAGAGACTTGCACGAGTATGTTTACATGGATGGTAGAGCGCTGGGGGCTAGAGTGACTTTACTTCATGTCTGGGTGTGGGAGCACATTTCTGTGCTATGGCTACATGTCATTCTAATTCTGATGGGGGTAGAGGATTCCCTCATGGAAGGATATAGAGGTGGTGTGTCCTTTACACACACTGGTGAGCACGGGATCCCCTACTAGAGATGGGTCCTGGACGAGATGCTTGTTTTTACTTGGAGACCGTACCTTGGTCGGCCTGGATGGGTCGATGATTTCAATCAACTCTTTTATTGCCACTAGGACCGATACATGTAGGGGCGAGAGCACACTATGATTGAAAGGTACCTGCCTCTGCATGTACAACGTTAATTCAGGAAGCCGCAGGATCAGCCTGATGACGGCTATGTAGCCGTCTTTGCTCGTACCATGACACAGGTGTCATGGGGACATGGCATTCCTACCTCTGAGGTAGTTGACAGCTTCAGGCACTTGGTAGCCCAACCATGGGCTTATGATCAGGGCTTAGCAAATCCCAACACCACTCAGGCCTACAGGGACTGGTTCAGACCTCCACTTCGATTGACCATTCCAGGTGAGGATCCAGATGTGCGCAGGGTTAGAGGCCGAGGGAGAGGACGAGGGCGAGGATTAAGGATTGAGATTTGACAGGATCCACCAGGGGTTCCCCAGTCTTGCTAGGTCACGGAGACATACGTATGCAGGATCAACAGTAGTATGCACTAGTCCCACCACCACGAGCCGAGGGTGTGGATCAGCCTCACATGCAGCCACGAGTACAGCCAACAAGACAGGAAGATGCATGGGACACCTTGATTTTGTAGCTGCAAGCCTAGGTTCAGGCAGTGATAGTGGAGAGAGACCAGGCGAGGGCTGAGAGAGAGTAGCTCAGGGCCGAGAGGGATCGGGCTGTGCAGCAGAGATAGGCTGTGGAGCTACATGAAGCTACAGAGCTAGGCTGCAGGCAACAAATTGAGAGTATGACAACCTCCTCCTCCCAGGGTACCGTGCTAGTGCAATCTTACAGGGATGCCATCCAAGAGATAGAGTACTACCGATGGGCTTATCATGATACCGTACCCAGAGCAGATTGGGTCCTAGAGTACTCTGAGCAGGCCAGCCAGAGACCACTAGAGGGTCATGGTGATAGGGGTGAGAGTAGCATCCACTGAGATCGAGCTTGATCAAGATGATACACTTTTTGTACCTTATGGACTCTTTTTTGATAGCTCGATGGGTGTTTTGTACCGATTGACATATATGTACAGTGATCCGATTTATTTTTTGTACTATGACAGTGACATGATTAATGATATATATGAGTCAATTTTGATGCGATGTACTGCGCACTTTTTATCTATGCATGTTTGATTCTACTTATATATGTTATGGATGCATTTATTTCTAATGATGTTTATGCAATGATTATGACTAAGCAATCTATATTATGCTAACCTATGATATGATGTGCAATGATGTTATCTATATGATGATTTATTTTATGCCAATGTGATATGTGATATGGGTTTTAATATGTAAAATGATATGATCTATGGTATATGCAATAATGTGTGAAAAATGCTTGTAGATGAGATGATTTATGGATGGATGTAATATGAATGCAATGATCATGATATGGTTCCAATGAAATGGTGTTAATGCATAGTGAAATGGTTTTATGAGATGCAATGATATGTTAATGCGTAAAGTGGTGAGTTGATGTCATTAATGTTATGCAAGTATGTATGTTAATGAATTAAATGCTTATATACCTATTGTTTATGATTATGTGAAAAATGATTATGAAATGCTTCTGTAGATCTTATGCGATGATTTATATGGTAGATAGTAATATAAAATGGTTATGAAATGCAAATGCAATGTTTATGCAATGATTGATATAATGGCATGAGATGCAATGTAATGGGTGAAATGACATGGATGCACCTATTTATGAAGAATGATAAGCTGTTTATATGATGATAAAATGCAATGTGTGTGTTTCCTATATGATATGTTTATGCCATATGCTAATGATTTGCGGATGCAGGATCGATGATGATGATGGTGATGATGATCAACTATCATAGTACCTTGTTAGTGTGGTTAGTAAGAAAAGAAGAAGTTATTTCAACAAGACGCCAGATGATGCAAATGCAAATGATGATGATGATGATGATTACTTGCCAAGGAATTGGGATTTTCAAAGGGCCAAATTTTCTTATGTTTGATAACACACGTGGTACGATGCATCAAGGTATAGAGAACCAGGATGGCGTTGTACCCAGTGTGATGAACTTTGACTTGACAAGCAGATAGGAGTATTCATGTTCACACCTGACATACAGAAACCTTGCTAGGATGCACTTTAGAAGTTTTAGATAGCTCAGACCAAAACACAGAAAGGTATAACCAATCAATGCAATAGTCAACAAGTTGCCCTAGACCTCTTCCATACATACCTAACAAAGCAAGTATTCGTTGGGGTTATATTACAAGAATATCCAACAAGTACAATAGACAAAAGATAATGATTGTTTCCCCATTCTTATTTCTCTAAATCCTCAGTTTGGATATCATCGAGAGGTCCTTGGACTGAGCGCAATAAGATAGGTCAAAAAACAAAGATAAAGCACACAAACAAGTTGATGTTCTTCAATACCGCTAACCAAAAGGGAATGTGTTTTTAAGGATAAGAACCAATACTTATTGCCAAAAGATAATTCCCATTGTAGGAAGGATGCATCCTAGGACATGTTAGTGGATGGCGACACGTCATTTCGTTTATCCAAAGTGTTCCTTTTGATAAATAATGCCCCTTGTAGGAAGGATTCATCCTAGGACATGATGTTATCAGATGATTGATATGGGTCTATTTGGATGATGGACTATCGACACAAATAATTGACCAACTTATTTACGTACTAACTTAAACCTGAGACTTGACGTTTTTGAGTTTTACTTTTAAGCTGCTAGACTTGTTTCTAATTGTTTCACCAAAGGTTGGGGATGACGATTAGTTTATTATGGATGGTGTTTATTGTGGGTGCAAGCAAGATGAGATGGATGGATTTTTTCAAATATTTGGATGCTTTTTGATGTTTTGTAATGTTTTGAGGCTGTTTTTGGTATTTTTTTTAAGGTTTTACAAATGTTTTGATTTTCATTTTTTTCATGTTTTTGGGAATTTCTGAGATTTTGACCAAAATACTAACCTAAAGACCTATCCTAGGGGCCTCAGGGGCTGATCAACAGATTAGCCTTGCCTACGTTATACATGCAAAGACCATGTAGTTCGACTGACAACTTGACCAATTCATAGATGGAGATACACATGATGAGATGTCAGTTTATTATGACGAACTCCTATAGGACAAACCTAAATGTCTCGGGGGATGATCAAAGATCAACCTTGCCTACGTTCAAGCTTAGAGACAATGTAGTTCGACTAGACGACTCTGTTTTTGACTTTTTGAGTGACTTTTTGACCTGTTTTTGGATTTTGATATGTTTTGATGTTTTTGGATTTTGTGCTTTTTTGATGTTTTTGGATTTTTTGATTTTGAGGACTTTCAGATCATACACGAATCTAATACAATAAGAACATGCCCCCAGTGTGATGCCATAGACTACCCCGATAAAGGCAGGACAAACTAACCTTGAGGATGGGCCGAGTAGTACTAGGAGGGATCATGATACGAAAACAGAACCAAGCTATGGTGCGGATGCGAGTGGATGAGTGATGGATGGAGACCTGAGTGCGATGAATGATGGAAGTGAAATGGATGGATGATGTTGAACAAGCTATAAAGATCCTGGTGGATGGAAAGTTCTTATTTACACAAGGCGCCTATTTGATAGGTTTTCACCAAGGTACTTTCCCAAAGTGCCACTAAAGTGGTTTTCACTAGAGGATGATTTTTTTCTCTTTACTATTTTTGATAATTTTTCTAATTTTTTTTTGGATTTTTTGCTTTTTTGATTTTGTTGTTGTTACCAAGATGCCTTGCAGGTTTTCACAAGTAACCATTTTTCATTACTTTTTTTTTTTTTAAATTTTTGGTTCTATACCTTGAAAGATTTAGGCATAAACCTTTTGGAGATGCGAGCTATTCATTGGCTCCTGCAGAGGTTCCCCTTCAGGTGTTGATAGCTAATATGCCCCTAATTTATAACTTGATGTGATGACGAGAGGTCCTAACCAATTAGGTTCGAACTTGCCTTTGTTGCTTGGGTTTGGGACATTCTTCTAATTTTCATTCAAGACTAGTTCTCCGACTTGGAAAGTCCTACTTCTGATTTTCTTGTTGTAGCTCTATTTGAGTCTATTCTAATAGACTTGGAGATGATTTAAAGCATCTATTCATTTCTCATCCAGTAACTCTAGCTCATTTAGTCTTGATACCCTGTATTCTTCATCCGTGATGAGGTTTTGCAATGCTATCCCGAGGGATGGGAGCTCGATCTCAATGGGAAGTACAACTTCTAATCCGTAGACCAAGGAGAAGGGGGTGGCGCCAGTGGGTGTGTGGATGCTAGTTCGATAAGCCCAGAGGGCGAGATTAAGCTGCAGATGCCAATCACGACTTGCGTCATTGACTATTTTCTTGAGGATTTTGAGGATGGTTTTGTTCGTAGCTTCTGCTTGGCCATTGCCTTGGGGATAGTACGGGGTGGAGAAGCAATGTTGGATTTTGAATTTCTCTCACAAGTCTCGAACCTCCTAGTTCTTGAATGGTGTCCCATTATTTGAGATAATGGCTTGTGGGATGTTGTAACGATAGATGAAATAGTTCAGGATGAATTTTGAGATATGCTTCCCAGTGATATACGTCATGGGTATGGCTTCCACCCACTTTGTGAAGTACTCAGTTGTAGTTATGATGAATTTGTGGCCATTGGATGAGGTGGGTGTGATTTTCCCAATGAGATCAAGTCCCCACTGCCAAAAGGGACATGGTGTGATAATAGGATGAAGCTATTGAGCTGGTGCATGGATGAGGCCCCCACACTTCTGACATTGTAGACATCTTTTAGCATGATCATGTGCTTCTCTTTCCATTATGGGCCAATAATACCCCATCATTAGCAATTTCTTGGCTATGGTCATTCCACTCGAGTGTGATCCACAAATACTGTTGTGTACTTTGGTTAGAGCGGTTAATGCCTCCTCAACATTTAAGTAGTGTAGCAAGGTATCTTCTATGCTTCTACAATATAAGGTATCAGCTAGGATGACAAATCTGGATGCCTTTTTAATAAAGGTTCGTTTTAGGTTTGATAGTAGGTTAGTGGGTATGACTCCTATGCAAAGATATGTGTAGATGTCATGGTACCACGAATCACCGGGACCAACGAGTTCGCACACAAATTCTGATTCTGGTACCTCAAATGCAGGAACGAGAAGCTGCTCAATCAAGAATTCATATTTTGGAACATTGTTTGGTATATTCAGCAAGGATCCCATTGTTGCCATGGAATTTTCTGCTCGGTTGTTGGTTCTTGGAATCTGCTCAAATATTTTTTCTATGAAAGATTCTTTGAGAGTCTCCACCAATTTCTTGTATGGAGTGAGCTTATCATCCTTGGTTTGATATTCATTATTGACTTGATTTATGATCAACTGAGAGTCTCCGTAGACTTTGAGAGCTATGATATTCCATTGCACTGCTATCCTGAGACCTATGGTTAAGGCCTCATATTCTACAATATTATTAGTGCAAGGAAATTCCAATTTGTATGACCTTGGTATGCATTCCCCTTGTGGGGTGATGAAGAAGACACCAACTCCTGATCCATGTTGTGTGTATGAGCTGTCGAAGTATATTTTCCAGTGTCAGCTACGGTGAGGTTAAAAATAGATTCATTTGGAAACTCTGAGACAAGAGGATTCTTAGAGTAGATAGGTGCTTCTTCCAGTTGGTCTGTGATAACCTAACCCTTGATTTCTTTTCTCTCCACATACTTGATGTCATATTATGATAATATCATTACCCATTTTTCCATTCTTCCCGTGAGCATTTCCTTTGATAAGAGATACTTGAGGGGGTCAATTTTGGCAATAAGCTTTATCTTGTGTGCCAATATTTGTCTGAATTTTTGTGATGCACACACTACTGCGAGGCATGCTTTCTTGATTAATGATTAGTTTAGCTCATGACCAACCATTGTTCTGCTGATATAGTAGATAGCCATCTCCATTCCGTTTTCATCATACTGAGCCAAGAGAGCCCCAAGGGCTACTACTATTGCAGACACATATAAGATCAATGGATTTCTTGGGATGGGTGGCATTCAGATTGGTGGTGTCAATAGATATTCCTTGATTTGTTGAATGCTTCTTCGCATTTTGTATCCCATTTGTACGCTACCCCCTTGTGGAGTAGGTAAGAATATGGGTTATGTTTATCCGCCAGTTGTGCTATGAATCGTCAGATGGATTGGAGCCTACCTTGGAGATCTATCAGTTGTTTTAATGTCTTTGGTGCTTCCATCTCAAGGATAGCTTTTACCTTTTCTAGATCCACCTCGATACCCCTCATGGATACTATGTATCCTAGCAATTTTCCTGATTGTACACCGAAGACGCACTTCTTGGGATTTAGATTGACTTTGTACTCCTCCAGTCTGTCAAAGATAGCACTTAGGGTTGCTATATGGTCTTGTCTTTTTCTTGACTTAGCTAAAATGTCGTCAACATAGTCTTTGACTATCTTATGAATCATGTTGTGGAATATCAATGTCATGGCCCTTTGATAGGTTGCTCCTACATTCTTTAGGCTGAATGGCATCATGTTCCAATAATATGTGCCCCATGGACAAGTGAAAGTTGTCTTGTGTTGATCCTCTTTTGCTATCATGATCTAGTTGTATCCTGAAAATCTATCCATTAATGATAGCATCTCATGCCCTGCTATCATGTCTACTATCATGTCGATGTTGGGAAGCAGGAAATCATCCTTGGGACATGCCTTGTTAAAATCTCTGAAGTCTGTGCAGATTTTGATGGCTCCATCAGGTTTTGAGACAGGTACCAAATTTGACACCCATTCTGGATAATCGATTGGTCGAATAAATCCTACATCTAACAACTTTTTGAGCTCCATTTTGACCAATAAGGTGATTTGAGGGTGCATTTTTCAAAGCTTTTTTTTGACCAGTTTTGCTTCTGGATACACTGCTAAATGATGAACCACAATCTCTGGATCAAGCCTTGACATGTCAGCATAACTCCATGAAAAGTTTATTTTCCTTTCCCTTAGGAATGCTGCTAGGAGTTCTTGCTCTTCTTATAATAATGATTCCGCATAGAATGTGATATGCGGGGCCTCTGTTCCTAGGTTGGCCGGATAGCATTTTTCGGCCAAGACTATTGACTTCTCATGATGAATAGCTCTTAGAGGAAGATTGAATCCTTCATCCTCAGGTGCCTAAGAGAGGTTTTCACCATTGGATACGTCCTTTCTTTTTACTATTTTCTTGTCAGAGAGTTCCACACTGTGGTTTTCACTCAAGGACTTGGATATGATTCTTAGTTTCTAACTTTTGCGACTGAAGGATTCAATCATTTCCCCATAATAGGCATGTGTGTCCAACTCTAATATAAACCCTACCTTATGATCCCCATCTGGAATTTTGTCCCGCAATCCCATGAATTCTGAGAGTGCATCATTGTTTTCGAATGTATAAGAACCGGTGGTCCTCGTTGGTCATAGTCAATCAGTTGGGGGTACACTAAATGGATCTCATGATTTTGATGGTCTAGTTCAAAGAATAGGGTACTAATCATACATAGGGTGGTGTCCTCAAATAACCTAGGTAGATTGGTCATGCTATCTTCGTCATCGCTACTAATATAGGCCTCAATTATAAAGTTATGTATGTCTCTATCTGTGGATATTGGTGAGTGTACCTGTGCTAGTATTGGTTGAGGAGAAATATTAACCATTCTAATCAGAGGAATTTAGACATGTATGGTTATACTCAGAGGGGTACATCTAAGGCCAAGATTTTTTATGGGCCGCATCTCTGGCATGATAGGTATTATGAGCCCATTGTCATTTTGTCCCAGTCTTTGGTTTCTATCGTAGTCCATTGTGAGCATCATTTGTAGGCCCTTGCTTGTCTCATCCATTGGTAAATTAGTTGCTGGTCTTTCATCTTGATACAACATGTGTGATGGATCTGATTTAGTAACCTCCTGGCCAAGGTCTCCCCAGCTTGTGAATTCAGGATAGTCTTCAGGATAGGTTTGCAATGTGGAAGCTTGATTTTCTTGTGGAGGTCCACGTGATCTAGGAGATTGTGGTAAATCTCCTATCACAAAAGCATTGTTAGGGAGTTTGTAGCTTCCACAACTGTCCTCTTGGATGATGAGCTTGATATCAGAGATGGTGGGGATGGTGGGGATGGTGGTTGTCTCTTTCACAAAAGTGAACGCGAGAGTGGCGGGGTCGATGTATGGTGTGGATGGGCCCTCATCATTCTTTGGCACTTGGGGGATTTTGCAATACTTTGCCTCAAGATTTTTACAATAAGAAAATGGTTCGTGATCTCCATTTATAGTAACCTCTTGTCCATTATGTGTAAATTTTACACATTGGTGGAAGGTTTATGCTACGAATTTCATCGCATGGATCCATGGGCGTCCTAGGAGGATATTATACAGCAAGTCCAGGTCCAAGACCTGACAAGTGGTTTCCATGAGCGTTGGACCTACTTGAATAGGGAGTTTAATCGTACCCTAAGACACTCTTTCTTGGTCATCATATGCTCTTATCGTGATGCCCTTTCCTTTGTCGATGGAATCTTCTCATATTTTCAACTGCTTAATGAGACTTAGGGAACATATGTTCAAGCCCGCACCTCCATCCACCAAGACCCTTTTGATTTTTCTCTTGTGTACAATGGCTTCCAAGTGAAGTGCACGGTTGTGAGATGGTTGGGCGGGGAAATCTTGGTCAAAGAATGTAAGGAGATTAGGCGTTATAATATTTCTGACCATAGCTTGGAATTGCTCCACATCGAGATCTGCAGGGATAGTGGATGAGGCTAATGCTTCCTCGAGGATATTTTTATGTGCTGATGAGATTTTTAACAACTCCATGATGGAGTTGTGTGCTGGTGTTCTCTTGAGTTGGTCTAGGACATTGTAGCCATTAGGAACGGATCTAGACGAAGGGACTCTATTTGGTTGGGATGATCCTACAATGGTGACTTTTCTGCCTCTTGTGGTGACTCCACAATCTTCGACATGGGCGCCCTTGATGGTGATGACCATGCAGTCTTCATTTAGGGAGGAAATGACTATTTCATACACATGATTTACACTACCCTTCCCTTTATCATTTTCATTCCCTTTGTTGCCATGATTCAACATCGGATTCGTGTAGATTTTAAGATCCTGATTTCCCATAGGTTGTTCTACGTTTATGATTTTCTTATCGATGAGATCTTGGATGATGTTTTTGAGTCTCATGCAGCTATTTGTGGAATTACATTTGATTTTATGAAATTTGCAAAGTTGATTCCCGTTATACCAAGGAGGTTTGACATCGGGTTCTTGGTAATTCTTGAATGTACGAGGCTTGATGAGTTTTTCGTTGATCAACTTTTTCATTATGTCCTCCAGTGGTTCTCCCAAAATGGTATATTTTCATTTTGGATAAATTTTGCATTGGGGTGGTCCCCTTTGCTCATTGAGATTATTGATGGTTGGATTGTTGTTGGGTTTGTATGTTGTGTGATGAGTGTTTTGGCATTGTGATTGGATTTGCGGTGTGGGTGTATTTTGATGAGGACCACTAATGACCACCTTGGCATCGACGACGCCATCATTAGAAATTTTTTTGTTCCTTGCCCATGTGTGAGGTTTATCATTGTAATTGGATGGTGGGTGGTTATTTTGTTGTTCGTAATATGATGTTGATTCCAAGGGGTTGATTCATTAGGGCTCTTTAGATGCTGAGTGCCTTGGAGATCAATTGCTCATATGTGGTGATACCCTAAACCTTGAGATGAAATGCCAAGTGACTTTCAAGGTTGGCTATGATGGTGAAAACTTGTTGTTCTTCTGGCATGGTCCACTTGCTCCGATTGGCCTTAGATCGCCATCGTTGTAGGAATGAGGCGAATGACTCACCCTTTCCTTATTTTAGAGTTGAGAGTTCTTCGAGACTAGCATCCATTGTGATATTGCATGCATAATTTGTAATGAATGCGTCTCTAATTTCTTGGAATGTTCTAATGCTTAAAGGTAAGCGAGCGAACCATTCTATAGTGGGGACTACCAAGCTCCTAGGAAATAGCCGCATCAGATAAGTATCTTCATATGCGACCTCCATGCAATGAACCTGGAATTCCCTGATGTGATCTTCAGGGTATCCCATCCCTCGATATTTGTCAAATTTGGGGATTTAAAATCCTTTGGGGAATGGTTTCATGTCTAGGCTCCTATCAAATGGATAGGGACACAAGTTGCTTGGTGTTTTGGTTGTTTGCCTTGATTGAAGGTCGAGCACTTGTTGCGAGAGCAACCTGAGCTGTCATCACATCATTTTGGGGATCAGGGGGTGGGATGAAAGTGTTTTGGGGTGTTTCAATCATGGGTTGGATGGATGGGTTGGTCGATGTGTTGTTCGATGGTATTTGTATGTTCTGGTGAGCGAGGTAGGCTTCCAACTACTTTTGTATGAACAACACTTGTTGTTGATCTTGATGTTGTTGCTCTAGGATTTGTGCTTTTTGTGGCGCTTGTTGCTATTCCAAAAATGCTTGTTGTTGTGCTTGCTGTTGTTCCAACAACGCTTGTTGTTGGGCTGCTTTAATGCTTGCTGATATGCTTGCAATTGCATTGCTTGTCTTTGTGCAAGAAGTTGTGCTTGATATTGAGCTTGTTGTGCCTGATATTGGGCTTGCACTTGAGCTTGTGCTTGTGTGGCTTGTGTACCTTGTCCTTGTGTTGTTTGTTGTTGCAATAAAAGTTGTACTTTAGCGGCCCTTTGTGCTTGTAATGCTTGTGTGGCTTGTGTAGCTTAGGCGGCTTGTTGTTGTTGTTGTAACAATGCTTGAGCTTGTTGCGCTTGTAAGGCAGCTTGGGCTGCTTGGGTGGCTTGCGCAGCTTGATCAACTTGCTGAGCATCTAGTTTTTTGGCTTTTAGTTTCTGAACTTGTTGGTATCCTCTTTGGAAAGCAACTTGCAATGCCACATTGTATTGGCTTGATGTGGTGGAAGTTGGTGGTGGTGGAGGTGGTGGTGGATTTGGGATGGTGGTTGTGAAGGTGGTGTTGATGTTTTGCATGATGGATGGCGTTGTTGATGTGATTGGTCCTTGAGAGACCATGCTTTGTGATGCTAAGGGGGTGTTTGATGATTTTGTGATTGCTTGTGCATTTTTCGTTTGTTGTTGTGATATCAATGATAAATTTTGGGTGTTTGGTGCAATGCTTTGATTGATGGTTGGGATAGCCATTTGATTGATACTTGGTAGGGGAGGAAGCCCTAAACCAAGGAGTGGTGTGGATGATAATGGAAATGGTGGGAGAGGTGGAAATGTAAGGGGTGTGAGTTGTTGCGAGAATGTTGTGGTGTCAAATATGCCCCCTAGTCCGAACATATCTCCCTTTTCTTGTGAATTTTTAAGAAGAGGTGTTTGAGGTGTTGCGTGAAAAAATGATGATGATGGATCATGATGGAATGTGAGAGGAACATTTTTGTGTAATGGGTTTTGGGGTATGGTTTGTTCCAATGTGGTGTTTTCATCCAAATTTTGACTATTAACAAGGGGGTGTGTTTGAATTGCATTGAGAAATGAACTTCCCTTATTAGCATTGGGTTGGGTTGGAGCAAACAATGTTGTGATTTGTGGAATGTTTTGCATGATGTTTTGAGATGGAGGTGTAGATGAGATGGGAATGGTGGATGAAATTGGAGGAAAAGATGCCTCTACTATGGTACTCACATCAAAATCCGAAGGTAACTTGGCCCCTTGTTTTGCTAGCTCAAGCATGTATAACGAAGGGTTGAGCCTCATCATGATGTTGATGATTCTATGGTTGTCCGGATTTTGGAGCATTTCAGTCATTTCTTCGTGAGACATTCCAAAAGTAAGGTCCTCTCCTTGGTTTTCTTCTTGTGGATTTTGTGATGATGACAGAGTCAACGCATTACTTGATTCGGCGGGATTCATTTCTGCATTTGTTTGGCTAAGATCGCTTGAAGCGGGTGTTTCTTTGTTGTCTTCCATACTCTTCTTATATTGAGATCTAGTTAGAACCATAAAATGAGGATCAATCTTCAAGAATATGGGAGATGAATCACTTGATTCTTTGGATCGATCTTTATTTTATGCCCCAAAGTAGAAAGTCTTAGGATGCCTTGAGGATCAAAGATGATGATATGCTGATGATGTTAGGGATGGATGATACAAATGTTTTGGCTTTTGATAAATCTTGAATGAGATACTAGGCTTTGTAGATTTTGATTTTTATTTTGGGATTTTGTCCTTGATTTTGATTTTAATTTTGATTTGGATTTTGAACAAAAAGACCCTAAGATGTTGGATGATGATCTAAGGGATAGCTTTATTCAAAGGATGATGATTTGAATATGTGTGAGGAGAAGGATGCATCTACCCACACATATTCAAACAAGATGATCATTTTTCTAAGTATATGAAGAAGGATTCATCTACATATACTAAGCTAGACAAGATGATTTTGATAACTTTGACTAAGTATATATGTAAAAGGATGCATCTACACATGCCTAGCCAAAGGTGTTTTTGATAATGTTCTTCAAGGATTTAGTCTCAATGATTTTGATGATTTTGATTTTGCCACAAAGCCTAGTATTAAGGATGATTTCAATATTTTCCAAAAGGTGATTGTGAGATGATGTTTTGTTTTTATGTTTGGAGGATGGATGCAAAATATTTTGATATGTTTTGATCCTAATATGAACCTAAAAAGGTATACTTTGTTTTCCTAGACCTAGGTATTGAAGAGCATGCAAATGCTTCCAAAAGACCTTTGTAACCAAGAAATGATTTCATTTGAACATTCATTTTCGGATTTCCAACCAATGATTTTTTGCTTTGGGATTGTGAGTCTTCAACACATATGAAAGTTCATTTTGCTTAGCTTTGCTTAATGTCTTTATTTTACCAAAAACACTTTCTTCAATTAGGTTTTCAAACTAAGATGTCCAATGTCTTAATTTCTTCAAACCCCACAAGACATATTATGTGGAAATTCAATGAACTTAAGGAAAGGGTTTTCCTATTGTTTACTTAAGGAGACAAATCGAGATATAATCCAATGTTTAGAAACCTCTAAGGATGTGAATCCCAAGGGAAAGCAATAACATATGGATTGAGTCAATTTTATTTGTCTTCAAAAGGGTTTGAAATTTGGATGAGTTTCAAGTGTTTGTTTCCATGATGTTTTCGATCAAGCAATGCATTTTGTAACCTAAGAATAAGTACACTCCTATGGATGTGTAAGACAATATTTGTTAGATTCCCACTTGGATGAGTTTAGCTACGCTTATCTCTAGTGAATGGTTAGATGCTTGAACCCACTGGCTCCCCTCCATGACACTCACTTATACAGGGCAGCCAAGCATCAACACCCATGAAACTCCCATGGCATGTTTTCCATCTCTACTAGAAGACCGTAAAAGTGTGGGGTGGCTTGAGAATGACCGTTCTTGCATCAACAAATAGATTAAAGGATTTTGGAAAATTCTAGCACATGGGTTTTAGTAAGGACTTTACGTTCATGGAGATTGACCCATACGACAAGAGTCCCCTTTTGGATCCATCTTGTTGGAATCAACCATGTGATATTGGTGTTTCTTCCAATATCCACATTTATATCCCAGTTGGAAATACTCTTGGCTTTAGAGTGTTACCGGTTGAGTCGTTCCCTTGGGTGAGTACTTTTTCCCCAAGGCAGGCCCTCTAGGATAAATAAAAGTGAATGAAGAACAATATTCATAATTCAATCAATCCTTTGTTGGCAACAAGGAAAGAGAATATAGGCAACAATTCCCCCCACTCACACTCGCACAAGATGTTCAATTTTAAACCCAAATCAAAGTGTGGAGGTGATTGCTTTGTCTCACCCTAAAGTCATGAAAAAGGCCTTTTGATTCTCAAGATCGCTATAAAGCACGAGAGAAGTGCATACATCCTTTTTCAATGGATTTAGTTTAAGTAAGCTCTCACAAAAAACAAAGCTACACATGTTCTTTTTAGATCCACAAAGCAAAAAATGTGAGTTCGTTTTAGAGCACCAAATCACAAGTGAAAGACATTTTGTTCAATTGTTTAATCCCATAAAAAAATATAGTATGTTGTTGATCCTATTGTTCATTTTAGCCCCTTGCAAGAAAATAAACAAAAATATCTTTTTTTTAAACCCAAAGGAAGATTAGTGTTCTAGAATGAAAAGATAACAAATTCTCAAAATAGTGTTAAGCAAAAACTAAAGTGTTTAAAAACACTTTGATTTCGTAAGACATAGCCCTCATGCTCCTTCTTTCTTCAATTTCAATTTCCAACCTACAAAGAAGAAAAACAAATCAGATTCTGGAAAAATATAGAAGTTAAAAACCAGAAAACAGAAGATAAATTAATCATAAATCAAAAGCACGT
>VDFB02252616.1:120712939-120899159 GCA_007258455.2 Sequoia sempervirens
GAGAGAGAGAGAGAGAGAGAGAGAGAGAGAGAGAGAGAGAGAGATGGAGAGGGAGTGGTAGGGACCATAGAGAGGTAGATGGAGAGAGAGATAGTGAGAGAGAGAGACCTGAGATGGAGATGGAGATTGAGAGAGATAGGGAGAGAGAGATTGTTGGAGGGAGAGAGAGACTTGAGAGGGACAGAGGGAGATAGAGGGAGGGAAAGGGAGAGAGACTTGAGAGGGAGAGAGAGAGAGAGAGAGAGAGAGAGAGAGAGAGAGAGAGAGAGAGAGAGAGAGAGAGAGAGAGAGAGAGAGTGAGTGAGTTAGAATGGATGGAGAGAGAGAGAGGGAGAGTGAGAAGGAGATGGAGATGGAGTGGTAGGGACCATAGAGAGGTAGATGGAGAGACAGATAGGGAGAGAGAGAGAGACCTAAGATGGAGATGGAGAGTGAGAGTGAGAGAGATAGGGAGAGAGAGATTGTTGGAGGGAGAGAGAGACTTGAGAGGGACAGAGGGAGATAGAGGGAGGGAAAGGGAGACATACTTGAGAGGGAGAGAGGTAGGGAGAGAGGGAGAGAGAGTGGGAGAGAGAGAGATACTTGAGATGGAGAGAGTGTGAGTGTGAGTGAGACATTGAGAGAGAGAGAGAGTAGGAGAGAAAAGAGAGAGAGAGAGAGAGAGAGAGAGAGAGAGAGAGAGAGAGAGAGAGAGAGGGAGTGGGAGAGACTTAAGAGGAAGAGATACTTAAAAGGGAGGGAGAGAGAGAGAGGGATAAGGAAGATGGAGAGTGAGAGGGAGATGGAGAGGGAGAGAGAGAGAAGGAGATGGAGTGGGAGGGAGCTGAGAGAGAGAGGGAATGAGAGAGAGAGAGAAGGAAGGATGGAGATAGAGGTAGAGAGATATGTCTAGAGGTCAAGGAGAGAGAGTGAGAAAGATAGGTACAAGAGGGACAAAGAGAGAAGAAAGGAGCGAGGGATAGGTCTAGAGC
The DNA here is from genome assembly GCA_007258455.2 of Sequoia sempervirens. Taxonomy (NCBI): domain Eukaryota; kingdom Viridiplantae; phylum Streptophyta; class Pinopsida; order Cupressales; family Cupressaceae; genus Sequoia; species Sequoia sempervirens. Next base: position 120,713,911 of record VDFB02252616.1, read on the forward strand.
TTAAGCGGAGACATAGTGATATATAGAGAGCTAGAGAAAGGGATAGATAGATATGATGATTTATAAAGACTTGTTCATCTCCTTGCTAGAAAAAATATAAATATTTCATTATTCATTACTTTTTCTAATGTGTAAAGTATTTTGAGATGAGTGTTACAAAGAAATCATGAAAAAAGACTTTGCATGTGAAAGTAGTGAGCATTCGATGTTTCAAAAATGAAATATGAAGTTAAAATGATTATAATTATTTTTTGGTGTACAATATAGAAACACCACCTATTACATTACGTAGAGCTCTCAATTAAATTTCCAATGCCTATAAAAAGTTGAAATTTTGATAAGAAACACAAAATTAATGCCCATTTTACTAACGAGGGTTTTTTAGGTCTTCAAAACAGATGTATGTTTCAAATGGATATCTATTTTGTTTTTCAAAAAAATGGGTTCCCGCTTTCTAAAACAGATATTCATTTTGAAAACAAAATGTATATTTGTTTTGGTTTGGTATTACCAAACCAAAATGGATATTGCACCCAAGCCTACAAAAAGTTAAAGGCAGAAATTTCATGTTTTTGGACGTGTTGAAAATGCCTTTTTTCACATTTCAACTTTTTAGACCCCCATGATCTTGTATAGAGCCTTTCCCTCTCTACTCTCTATCTCTCCTCTCCCTCCCTCTACCTACATCTCTCTCTTACTCTCTATCCAGGCTATCTTCCCCCTCTTTCTCTCTAACTCTCTCCTCTCTGTCTCATAATTCTCTCTCCCTCCCTCTCACTCTCTCCTCTCTATCTCACCACTCCCTCTATCTCTCTCTCTCACACACACAAACCTTTATCTCCCTCCCTAACACTCCCTCCCTCACTCCTCCCCTCTATACTTCTCTATATCTCTCACCCCCCTCCATCTCTCGACCTCACCCTCCATCCCCTTCTTTTTGTCTCTCCTCCCAATCTCTCTCACTATTGTCCCTCCCTCCCTCCCCCCTCTTTCTCTCTCAATTTCTCATTTTCTCTATCTCACTATTCTCTCTCTATCACTCACACAAAAACCTCTATCTCCCTCCCTACTTCTCCCTACCTCCCTCCCCTCTCTACTCTCTATCTATCATCTCTTTCCCTCTCTATACCTACCTCTCCATCCATCACACTCTCTCTCTCCATCCCTCTCTATCTCACCTATGTCTCCTTCCCTACCTCTTTCCCTCTCTACTATCTATCTCTCCTCTCCCTTCCTCTACCCTATCCTTGTCTCTCCATCCCTCTCTCTCTCTCTCTCTCTCCTCTCTATCTCACCATTATCTCTATCCCTACCTCTCACTCCTCTCTAAATCGCCATTGTTTCTCTCTCCCATTTTCCCTCCTTCCGTCTCACTCCCTCCTCTCTAAATCACCATTCTCTCTCTATCCCTCTTTCCCTCCTTCCCTCTCTATGTCTCACCTATCATTTTCTACCTATCCTTTCCTCCAACCTCCCTCTCTCTCTTTATCTCTTTTTGATTCTCTCCTTACCTCTCTACTCTCTATCTCACCACTCTCTCCATCTCACTCTCCCTCCCTCTCTCCTTCCCTTTCTACCTACCTCTCCCTCCACTACCTACTACTCTCTCTATCTCTCTCTCCTCCCCCCTCTTTCTCTCTTACTCTCTCCTTCCCTCTCTACTCTCTATCTCTCCACCCTTCCCCCTCTACTCTATTTCTCTCTCCTCCTTCCTCTCTCCCCTAATTTTCTCTCCTCTCACTCTCTCTCCCTCTCACACACACTCACCTCTATCTCCTCCTTTCCTCTCCCTCCATCCCTCCACTCTCTACTTCTCTCTATCTATCATTTCTCTCTACATCTCCTTCCCTCTCTATTTATCTTTATCTCCCCTCTCCCTCTCCTTTACCACCTCTCCCTCCATCACTCTATATCTCAATTGTCTATCCTCCCTACCTCTTTCCCTCTCTAATCTCTCTCTCTCACATAATCACCCCTATCTCTTCCCTACCTATCCCCCTTCCCCTCTCTACTTCTCTCTCTCTCCTCTCTCTACATCTCCTTCCCCCTCTACCTATATTTATCTCACCTCTCCCTCTATTTACCTACCTCTCCCTTCATTACTATGTATCTCACCTATTTTTCCTTACCTACCTAGCATTGATGGATTAAGGGTTGAGGGTTGAGAATTGAGGGTTGATGGTTTAATGTATAGGGTAGTGGGTAGAGGGTTTAATGGTTCAGGGTTTATGGTTTGAGGGATGAGGGTTGAGGGTTTAAGGTTGATGGTAGAGGGTTGAGGGTATAGGGTTGAGGGTTGAGGGTTTAAGGTTGAGGGTAGAGGGTTGAGGGTATAGGGTTGAGGGATTAGGATTGAGTGTCCAATGTATAGGGTAGAGGGTATAGGGGTTGAGGGATTAGGGTTTAAGGGTTGAGGGTTGAGGGTTTAAGGGTTGAGGTATTAAGGGTTGGGGATTGAGGGATTAGGGTAGAGAGATTACTTGGGTTTAAGAGTTGAGGTTATAGGGTTGAGGGTAGAGGGTATTGGGTTGAGGGTAGAGGGTAGAGGGTTTAAGGGTTTTGGGTTTAGGGGTTAAGGGTTGAGGGTTTAGGGTTTAGGGTTTAGGGTTGAGTTTTTAAGGATTTAAGGGTTGAGGGATTAGGGTAGAGAGGGAGGGAAGGATTGAGGGAGATATGGAGGGAGAAGTGAGATAGCGAGGAGAGAAGAGGGGGGAGGGACATAGATATATGAGGGTTGAGGATCCAATGTATAGGTTAGAGGGTTGAGAATTCAGTGTATAGGGTCGAGGACATATGCGGTTGATGGTTTAGGGTATTGTGTTGAGGGTATAGGGTTGAGGGTAGAGGGTATTTGGTTGAGGGTAGAGGGTAGAAGGTTTAAGGGTTTAGGGTTTAAGTGTTTAGGGTTGAGGGTTTAGGGTTGAGGGAAGAGGGTTTAGGGTATATGTTTGAGGGTATATGGTTGAAGGATTAGGGTTGATGGTCCAATGTATAGGTTAGAGGATATAAGGATTGGGGATTTAGTGTTTAAGGGTTGAGGGTTGAGGGATTAAGGTTTGAGGATTGAGAATTGAGGGTTGAGCATTTAATGTATAGGGTAGAGGGTAAAGGGTTTAAGGGTTTAGGGTTTAAGGTTTGAGGGTCGAGAGTTTAAGGTTGAGGGTAGAGGGTTGAGGGTATAGAATTGATGGATTAGAGTTGAGGTTCCAACATATAGGGTAGAGGGTATATGGGTTGAGGGTTAATTAAGGGTTGAGGGATAAAAGGGTTAAGGTTTGAGGGATTAAGGTAGAGAGATTAATTGGTTTTAAGGGTTTAATGGTTGAGGGATTAGGGTTGAGGGTAAAGGGTATTGGTTTGAGGGTAGAGCGTAGAGGGTTTATGGGTTTAGGATTTAAGGGTTGAGGGTTGAGGGTTTAGGGTTGAGTGTTTAAGGGTTTAAGGGTTGAGGGTATAGGGTTGATGGATTAGGGAAGAGATGGATGGATGGATGGATGGAGGGAGATATTGAGGGAGAAGTGAGATAGAGATAAGGAGAGAAGAGGAGGGAGCTACAAAGATAAATGAGGGCTGAGGATCTAATGTATAGGGGAGAGGGTTGAGAATTGAGGGTATACTGTTGAGGACCTATTAGTTTTATGGTTTAGGGTATTGTGTTGAGGGTATATGGTTGAGCGATTAGGGTTGAGGGTAGAGGGTAGAGGGTTGAGGGTAGAGGGTAGAAGGTTTAAGGGTTTAGGGTTTAAGGGTTTATAGTTGAGGGTTTATGAATGAGGGTAGAGGATTTAGGGTATAGGCTTGAGGGATTAGTGTTGAGGGTCCAATGTATATGGTAGAGGGTAGAGGGTATTGGGTTGAGGGTAGAGGGTTTAAGGGTTAATGGTTTAGGGTTTAGGGTTAAGGTTAGAGGGAAGAGAGATAGAGGGAGTGAATGAGTGAGAGAGAGAGACCTAAGAGATGGAGAGGGGGTAGGAGGGAGAGACTTGAGAGAGAGGGGGGAGGGAGTGGGAGAGAGATAGAGGAAGACAGGGTTAAGGGTAGAGGGTAGAGGGTTTAAGGGTTTAGGGTTTAGGTTAGAGGGGAGAAAGATAGAGGGATTGACTGAGTGAGAGATAGACCTAAGAGAGGGAGAGGGGGTAGGAAGGAGAGACTTGAGAGAGAGAGAGAGAGAGAGGGAGTGGGAGAGAGATAGAGGGTAGAGAGTTAATGGTAGAGGGTAGAGGGTTTAAGGGTTAATGGTTTAGGGTTTAGGGTTAAGGGTAGAGAGGAGACACTTCAAAGAGAGAGAGGGTAGAGGGTGGAGGGTAGAGGGTGGAGGGTTTTAGGTTTTAGGTTTTAAGGGTTTAGAGTTTAGGGTTAAGGGTGGAGGGGAGAGAGATAGAGGGAGTGACTAAGAGAGAGAGAGACCTAGGAGAGGGGGAGGGGGTAGGAGTGAGAGACTTGAGAGAGAGAGGGAATGAGAGATAGATGTATAGGGGTTAATGGTAGATGGTAGAGGTTTTGGTTAGTTTAGGTTTACGGGTTATGGGTTTAGGGTTTATGGTTAAGGGTAGAGGGGAGAGAGATAGGAGGGAGTGGGAGAGAGAGAGAGACCCGAGAGAGTGAGAGGGGTGAAGCAAGGGAGAGACTGAGAGAGAGAGGGGTAGAGGGTAGAGCTTTAAGGGTTTAGGGCTAGGGTTAAGGGTAGAGGGGGGAGAGATAGAGGTATTTAGGTGAGAGAGAGAGAGAGTGGGAGAGAGTGAGTGGTGAGATAGAGTGGGTAGAGGTTACAAAGAGGGTAGGAAGGTAGAGGGTTAAGGGGTAGAGGGGAGAAAGATAGGAGGAGGAGTGAGAGAGAGACTTTTTGAGAGAGGGAGAGAGGGTAGGATATGGTGAATTGATAGAGAGAGAGGCAGGAGGGAGGGAGGATGGAGGGAGTGAGTGGGAGAGAGATAGGAGGGTAGAGGGTTAAGCGAGAGGGTAGAGGATTTAAGGGTTTAGAGTTTACAAGGGTTATGGGTTTAGGTTTAGGGTTAAGGGTAGAGGGAAGATAGATAGAGGGGGTGAGTGAGAGAGAGAGAGACCTGAGAGAGGGAGAGGGGGTAGGAGGGAGAGTCTTGAGAGAGAGATGGAGGGAGTGGGAGAGAGATAGAGAGTAGAGGGTTTAAGGGTTAAGGGCTAAGGGCTAATGGTAGAGTGGAGAGACATAGTAGGAGTGAGTGAGAGAGAGACTTGAGAGAGGAGAGAGAATTGAGAGAGAGAGAGAGAGAGAGAGAGAGAGAGAGAGAGAGAGAGAGAGAGAGAGAGAGAGAGAGAGAGAGATGGAGGGTAGAGGGTTGATTTTAGAGGGTATCTGAGGGTTTTAAGGGTTTAGGATTTAAGGTTTGACAGTTAAGGGTTTAGGGTTAAGAGTATAGGGGAGAGAAATAGAGGAAGTGAGTGAGAGAGAGAGAGACCTGAGAGAGGGAGAGGGGGTAGGAGGGATAGACTTGAGAGAGAGAGAGAGAGAGAAGGGGTAGGTAGAGAGGAAGAGGGGAGAGATAGATATGTAGGTAGAGAGTTTAGATAGAGATAGAGTAGAGAGGGGAAGGGAGGGAGAAGTTAGAGAAAGAAGAAGGAAGGTGGAGAGATTGAGAGAGGGAAGGAGGGAGAGAGGGAGAGATAGAATGAGGTATAGAGGGATAGGTAGATATAGAGAAGTAGAGAGGGAACGAGAGATGGAGGGAGATGTAGGGATGGAGAGAGAGAGGTAGGTAGAGAGAGGGAGGGGAGATATAAAGAAGTAGAGAGGGAAGGAGAGATGGATGGAGATGTAGGGATAGAGGGAGAGATAAGGATTTAGAGAGAGAGAGGTGAGAGAGAGCAATAGAGAGAGAGGTAGGTAAGGAGAGGGAGGGGGAGACAAAGAGAAGTGGAGAGGGGAGGAGAGAGGGAAGAACAGATAGGGATGGAGGGAGAGAGAGGTGAGATAGAGAGAGAGCAAGGAGGGAGGGATATTTAGGGAGAGAGGTGAGATAGAGAGAAAGAAAGTAAAGAGGGAAGGAGGAGAGAGATAGAGAGCTGATAGAGAGAAGTAGAGACATAAGGAGGAAGGTAGAGAGATTGAGAGAGGGAAAGAGAGAGGGAGAGAGAAAGAGGTATATAGGGTAGGTTAGATAGAGAGATGTAGAGTGAAGTTTGGTGGAAGCGAGAGAGGAGGGAGGGATAGGTAAATATGGATAGTTGAGATTGATAGAAGGAGAGAGAGAGAGATAAATAGGTGGAGAGAGGGCAATGAGAGATAGAAAGAGGGAGAGGGAGAGAGGAGAGATAGAAAGAGGGGGAGAGAGGGAGAGATAGAGAGAGTAGAGAGGGAGGAGATAAATAGAGAGAGGTGATAGAGAGAGAAGTAGAGAGGAAAAGAAGGTGAATATATTGAGAGAGGCAAGGAGGGAAAGAGAAATAGGTATAGAGGGACAGCTAGGTAGAGAGAAGTAGATATGAAAGGAGAGATAGAGGGAGAGGTAGGGATGGAGAGAGAGTTGATATAAAAACATAGAGAGGTCTAGGTAGATAGAGGGAGGAGGAGATAAAGAGAAGTATAGAGGGAAGGAGAGAGGTAGGAAGAGGTAGGGAGGGAGAAAGAGAGAGGTGAGAGAGATAAGAGAGAGGAGGGAGGGATATGTAGGGAGAGAGACCTATGAGATAGAGTAAAAGAGAGTAGAGAGGGAAGGGGAGAGAGAAGTGAGATAGGTGATAGAGATGTGTGATGGAGAGAGAAGTAGAGAGGTGAGGAGGAAGGTGGAGAGATTGAGAGGGAAGGAGGGGGGAGAGAGAAAGAGGTATAGATGGATAGGTTAGATAGCGAGAAGTAGAGAGAAAAGGTGGGTGAAAGGAAGAAAGAGAGGTGAGATAGAGAGAAGTAGAAAGGGAAGGAGAGAGGGGGAGATAGAGAAAATTATAGAGGGAGGGAGGAAAGGAGAGAGAGGTGAGATAGAGAGAACTAGAGAAGAAAGGATAGAGAGAATGGTAAGATAGAGAGTAAAGAGGGAAGGAGAGAAAGAGGGAAGCAAAGAGTGAGAGAGAAAGAGGGGAGAGAGGGATAGGTAGGTATAGAGAGAGGTGATATAGAGAGTAGAGAGAGATATATAGAGATACAAGGAGATGTAGGGGAGATAGAGAAATGTAGAGAGGGAAGGAGGGAGGGAGGGAGATAGATATTAGAGGGAACGAGAGAGAGATGGACATGTAGAGACGTAGTTCTTGAGCTCAAGGGAGAGAGTGCCAGATAAAGGGATGGGGATAGTGAGAGAGAGAGAGAGAGGTCTAGAGAATAAGAGATGAAAATGAGTGAGATAGAGAGATGAAATTTGACCTCCTATTACTAAAATTTGACCTCCTGATTACTAAAATTTGACATGTTGATTACTAAAATTTGACTAAGTTTGAATTTTTTTTTAAATCTTCCAAAAACTAGAATTTGCATTATAACTCCTATAGATCTGAAACCACTCTAAAAAATCCTAAAACTATATTCATGAAATATAACTTAAAGTATAAGAAAGTAAATGTCCATATGTAAATGTATATAGTTTCCCTAGTAGAGAAAGAGAAAATCAAAGAGTTTAGAAAAATGCATTCCAAAAGTCATGAATGACATTTGGCGAATGCCAAATTTGGCACTTTCTAAATTTGGCGCTAACCAAATCAAGTGCCAAATTTGGTGAGTGCAAAATTTTTCATGCACCAAATAGGTTCCATTGGTCATCCAACCCAAAGGTTTGGACAACCATTTCATGCAAAAGACGTGATTTTTTGAAAGGGTGCCAAATTTACTCATATTTATGTTTGTGCTCTCCATCTCATTTGCACGTATTTCAATGCAAGTTTATAAAAAAACCATGATAGCGTTAACCTCTCTCTTAGCTATCTAAATATTTAATTCTTTTTTTGTTTTGATTCAGTTAAGGTTTTGTTCCATAGCTTCTATTGTAAATGCCTCTGTTTTTAGTCAAAAACGAACATGTGCTAGTTTTAGGATAGATTTTTACTTGTTCATCGAAACACAAAAAAAATTACACTTTTTGAAGCTTGACTCCATTCTACACATGATGAAAAAAGAAATTCAATTTTTGATTCGTTTTCAAAAAATTTAGGGGGAAGCACGCTCAAATTTTAGCTTTTTAGGATGTGTCCACTTTGAAAATTAATAAAATATTATATATTCATTAAAAAAATTATCTAAAAGAATGAGTATAAACTAAATGGTGTTAGCTAATTTCTCACCATTTGGATTTTTGAAATTATAAACATAAGTTAATCAAAAAGGGGGGAGCCCTCAAGTGCTATGCTATTTTTTTTAATAAAAATAGGACCTGTTTTGGGCCCCCCCTTTTTGAGACCCTTAATCTTCATTAATTTAAAAAATAATTAGTAGCTTAGAAACTAGACTCGGAGCACTTCAACTTTTGTTCTTGCTACATCTTGAAATTTTGAGCATAACTATCTTCATTTTCTTGTGAAAATCAATTTTTGCTGATTTCAGAAAAAAAAAAAGAGAGAAGTGGCATCTTAAGAGTCAAAATTGTGTCATAGATCCATGCACTTACCCTACATTATACAACTTGCATTGGAGGCACAAAAACCTAGAGACAAATCAACATTCTTTTTGCACATCTAGTAACACCTCCCTCACTATCTAACTAAAAATTATAAAGGATACATTGTCCCCTTTATAAATTATCATTCTCATGTCCTATTTTTCATTCATACACTTATGTATTTTATCCTATTAAGTGATTGTTCATAGAAATTGTAGCTTATTTTTCTAGTATCAATCCCTTTAAATGTGTAATAATTTGCAAGAAATTTTATTTAAATTTCATTGTTCATTATACAATCCACATGGCATTATTTGAGTGATTTAAGTATCACTTATTTATAATTGTGAATGGTGGATCTAGACCTGCACAAACACAAACAACAAACACAATATTAGTCAATTATGCAAATCAAAACCATTGTTCCCCATAATATTCATTTGAAGCATAAAGAACAAGAAATAAAGTGAAGAACAAAACTAAAAGATATCTAATCTTTTTCAAAACACTCAAACCCTCAATCCCATGGGGGAATTGGTGCTATTTTGATGTAGAAAATAACCCTTTCCCAATTCCTTGCAAGCTTGATGATGATCAATGAAGTTCCTTGATAAAATTTTCCATAACCTAGCTATGAAAGTGATGAAAACTATGAAACTTGGATGAGAATAGATGAAATTGCTCAAAACATGAAGATAATGACTTTGCATAAGTTGTGGATCCCAAATTAGTAAAATATCTCTCCATTTGCAGAAGAGAAGGATGGAGGAATGAGAAAAAAGGATGAATGTGGGACTAAAGATCAGCCAATAACATAATGCCACTTGTTAACATGCTATTGAAGATAGGTGGAGCACATTTTGATGAATGTGCACATTAATGCCATTAGGTGGAGATTTGAAATTTGAAAGATGGCTTGTGGAGGGAGATGTGGAAGAGGATTTATTGCCACTTGGCTCAAGAAAAAAGACTTATAAGAGTCATAAATGCCAAGTTGGAGGACAAGTCCTTTTAGGAGGGAGATTTCAAAATGGAGGAATATTCCAAATAGATGCCCTTTTGAATGAAAATATATGAATATTCCAAATAGATGAATTAATAAATCAATTAAATTGATTTACTTGTGCAAGTTAAAAAATATAGAGGATTTGATGGATTAGAGTTAGAGTTAATTAGGATTTAATTAGCATAGATGGAAATTAGTTGATTTGACATTGATTTAGATTTTTGGATTTATTTAAATCAAATGGGAGGAATAATGGACATTAGACTTAATTAAATAAAGTTTGATTTATTTAATTAAAAGGAGATTATGTTAGACTTAAATTAAATAAAGGTTAATTTATTCAATTTAAAGGAGATGACATTAGAATAAAATAAAATAAAATGATCTCTTTAATCAAAAGAGGAACATTAGGATCAATCAAATAAAATGATTTATTTAATTAAAAGAAGATGATGATGAATTTAATCAAATAAATATTATTCGATTAAATGGTTAGTAAAGAGATGATTTAGGCAGAATTGGTATTAGTAAATCAGGATCAGGTGCACAAGATCAATTAGTACAATTTATGTGTCTACATTTTTTCCCTCTTTGAAGCAATGTACCTGCTATGTTGGTTTAAAGAATAACCTTGCCGAGATAAAAATTCAAAAAAAATTCAACTTTTTCAGATGCTCCACTGCTGCCCCAGCGGAAGAATTACGCTAGTATACTACCCCCTTGAGAGATTGGGTGAAAAGTTAAATTTGAGGGTCACTCTCACAACAAAGAGGTTCAAGATTAGTTCAACTTGAATGTTTGATGTAGATAGATTTGATGATGTATACAGTTCAACAACCATGGGAAGCCTCATGTATATTTTGATATATTACACACACTTGATACTTGGATAGAAATGCTAGTAAAGATAGAAGAATAAGAAGAAATGAGATGACAAAAAGAGGATCCAACAAGCCCATGAACTAACAAGACTTTATTATAGATGAAGATGAATGATTTGATGATGATGGATTGCTTATCAGGAATTGGGACTTTAAAAGGGCTTACTTACCTTATGTTTGATAACACACATAGGCATAATGCATCAAGGTATACAAAACCAGGATGGCATTGTTCCTAGTGTGATGGACTTTGACTCGACAATTAGATAGGAGTACCCATGTTCACACCTAGCATACAGAAACCTATTTAGAACGTAGTTCAGATATTTCAAACATCTCAGACCAAAACATAGAAAGGAAAGTCTTCCTATGTGGTTAACAAGACACCTAAAACACCCTCCCTATGGACCAAACAAAGTAAGCATGACCAATGTTATATTACAAGAATATCCAACAAGCACAATAGATAAAGAGATAATGATCGCTGCCCCATTCCTTTCTCTCTAAATCCCTTTGTTTGGACATCATTGAGAGCTCATTGAAATGAGTGCAATAAGATAAGTCAAAAATACAAAGATCAAGTAAACAAACAAGCTAATGTTCTTCATATTGCTAGCCTGAGACTAAGCTATTGTGATGCCTGATGTTGATGTCCATTGTAAGAAGGATGCATCCTAGGACATGATGTTATCAAATGATTTGGGACAAATTGAATGATGAGCTATTAGTATCAAGAATTGACCAACTTTTTTACTTACAGACCTAGACTTGAGACCTTGACGACTGAGTTTTCACTTATAACCTGCTAAACTTGTTTCTGACTGTTTTACCAAAGATTGAGGGTGATGACTATTTATTATGAGTGAAAGATTATTGCAACAGAAAGCGAGATGGGGATGGATGGATTTTTGGGTTTTTTGAATGTTTTTGGTACTTTTCAAATGTTTTGAGGCTATTTTTTGTATTTTTAAGATTTTACAAATGTTTTGATTTTCAATTTTTCCAATATTTTGGGGTTTTAAGAGATTTTATGATTTTTTTTGGATTTTTTGTCTCGAGGGCCCATCAATAATGGCCTTGCCTATGTTTAAGCTCAGAGATGACGTAGTTCAGATAGCATTTTTTTAAGTTTTCTAACTTTTTGACCTGTTTTGGGATTTTGATATGTTTTGAATGTTTTTGGATTTTTTGATGCTTTGACAATTTGGATATGGATATGTGTGATGATATCAGTGATCTATTTTGGGATTTTTTTGAAAACCAAGCTAAGGTTGATTGATCAGATAGATGGATTGATGATGATAACATTGTTGAGGATACACAACAATGCAAGGATAGTGTTTAAGCAACACAAGGATTGGGAAGGATATCCCCAAATGATGATGGAATGATGATGATTTGATTGATCAATATTTTGAAGCTTGATTTGGAACAAAATTTGTTTGAGTGATTTGATGTGGCATTAACATGAAAATTAGATGCAACTAATATTTATTGTTTGGATTGATGTTTGATGAAAAATGAAGCTTGATAAGTAATGTCTTCTCATCAAAATGTGTCATGGGCTAGTGATTTGGAATTTTTGCTCACAAGTGCTTTGACCAATTTGATTTTACATTTTCCAATGTTCGGATCACCAAATAAGTTGGAAGATATAGATCAAGATTTATTTCTGAAGCAAGATGTAAATATTTTCCCCTAGTGCCTAGCAATGTATGGAATGCCATGGGTGGAATTCTTGGATAGGTGTGTGTATGGATGGATATGGTAAGCACACAAAGGATGCCGAGGATTATCTTGTGATAAGATAAAGTGTTTGAGAAAAGGATTCTCATTTGGATAATGCTTCATGAGTCAGATAACATTTGGATAGGATAGAATCAATGAAAATGACTCATGTCAAGATGTTTACCATAAGCAAGTGTAAAGTGTGCACCAAATTTTTTCATGATCAAGATAACTTGGACTATGGATGTATATTGATGAAAATGGATTGAATAAATGTTTCATGGATGAAATTGATTTATTATGTATGAGATGGATGGAATGATGGATTTATTATGGATGGGATGAGATGCTTCCACCTTGCAAGCTTGATGATGATCAATGGTGCTCCTTGATAAAATTTGTCATAACCTAGCTATGAAATTGATGAAGACTATTAAAATTGGATGAGAATTGATGAAATTTCTCAAAACATGAAGATAATGATGTTGCATAAAGTTTTGGATCCCAAATTAGTAAACGAGCTCTCCATTATAGAAGAGAAGGATGGAAGAATGACCAAAAAGGATGAATGTGGGACTAAAGATCAACCAATAACACAATGCCACTTGTCAGCATGCCATTGAAGAGAGGTGGAGAAAATTTTGATGAATTTTCACATTAATGCCATTAGGTGGAGATAAAATTTGAAATTTGAAAGATGGCTTGTGGAGGGAGATGTGGAAGAGGATTTATTTCCACTTGCCTCAAGAAAAAGGACTTGTAAGAGTCATAAATGCCAAGTTGGAGGACAAGTCCTTTTAGGAGGGAGATTTCAAAATGGAGGAATATTCCAAATAGATGCCCTTTTGAATGAAAAGAGATGAATTAATAAATCAATTAAATTGATTTACTTGTGCAAGCTGCAAAATCTAGAGTATTTGATGGATTAGAGTTATATTTAATTAGGATTTAATTAACTTCAATGGAAATTAGCTAATTTGACACTTGATTTAGATTTTTAGATTTATTTAAATCAAATGGGAGGAATAATGGACATTAGAATTAATTAAATAAAGTTTTATTTATTTAATTAAAAGGAGATGATGTTAGAATTAAATTAAATAAAGGTTAATTTATTCAATTTAAAGGAGATGACATTAGAATTCAATTAAATAAAATGATTTATTTAATCAAAAGAGGAAAATTAGGATCAATCAAATAAAATGATTTATTTAATTAAAATAAGATGATGATGAATTTAATAAAATAAATATTATTCAATTAAATGGTTAGTAAAGAGATTATTTAGGTAGAATTAGTGTTAGTAAATAAAGATCAGGTGCACGAGATCAATCGATACAATTTACCTGTCTACAATAATTTATATATTATCCTTTTTGTATCTCCTAGGCTAAATTTGGATCACCAAGATTTATGATGGTTACTTTGTAACCACCCATCCTTTTACTTTCAAATATAATTGTTGGAATTGATCACCTAAATTTATGATATCTAGGATGATTGTATATATGGTTAAATTATGATTTATATCATCATATATTTTTATCTTCTCCTCCAATTCATTACATCCTTCAAATACAATTATTTGGGGGATATATATTATGAACAATATAATTTTGGTGCATACTTTATATCCCTAAAAATATTATAATGATTATAATGGATCCTTTGTATCCTTGATTGGTCTATGTTGATTTTGATGGCTTCTTCACATCCTAATGTTGATTATATTGTGTTGACTCCTTCACAATCCCATGTTTTACTTTCTTAGTTATCTCATTCATAACCAAGCTTTACTTATGGTAATGATGAGTTGTTCACAACAGGCTTTATTAATTTCTTCTAATGGCCCTTCATTGCCACATATCATTTTTATTTTGATTTTATCTAGGTTCCTTTTCATCCCCACAAATTGAATTGTAGCCTTGCACATTAGTTCATTGACTTCATATATCTTCACTAATACATCATAAACACAATAAATATCATCACCCCAATAAATGGAATATGATATAAGTGTACTCATTTTTATTGGTTCATAAATAACATACATAAAATAACACTTGATATGATATGCACCATGTGGGAAATGACTCCATATAATTTTAATACATGAGTACACCATAGACATCTTGAAAATGATAATTATTATGCCATATGTAATGAAACCTTATGGATTTTGAATATTCAATAAAACCAAGTGCATTGTACTCATGTCAACATAGATGTAGGTCTCACCTAGATCAACCAATCAACCAAGTACATTGTACACATATTTTTCTCATAATTTCTCAAAAAATGAGTATAATTGATGTGACCCCTAATTCAATTAAATATATATACATGCCACATGAAAATTTTAAAGCATTTATTATATAGAATTAGGATATATAAACTTTGTATAGACAATTTGAAATATCTTATACATTTTCTTGATTGATAGATACCTCGATTCTCTTCCAATATGAAACACTAGTTTTTAATGAGTAATTTAGGAATTAGTTAGTCCTAATGAGTTAAGTTTAGCTAGAGAAATATTATGCACTTGTATCAAATTAATAGAAGATCCCATTTATAGTCTATCTCCATTTGAACAAAATTTGATCTAATAATTTCTTGTTTTCAAGGATAAATTTGGGGCATTATAGATACACTTTTTAATTTTCTATTTATTGAAAATTATAAGGGTAAGATCAAAGGTTTGTAGTAAATAATTATTTGACTATTATTTATGAGGAGGATAGTAATTCAAGCTTGATTACACTATTCACTAAATTTCAAATTTGTAGATGTGCAATTAGGCCAAGTTTAACCCATAGGTGACAAATTGATAGAGCTATGATCACCCTACTCATGGCTACATATAGCCAAAGCATGAATTTGGTATTGTATGTATGAAGTATACTAATATTTTGTATTATTTATATTTTTTAATGGAAAATATTTTGGTATCTATATATGTAATTTACTTTTTTCCTTTAAAAAACTTAGAAGGGAAAGAATTTAAAGGAGACCTAGAAGAGCCACATTCCAACATATTTGCATCTAACAATTTGAAATCAAAGTATCTAACACTCAAACATGAAGCAAGAAATGTAACATAATACCATTGTCTAAAGGTTTAATTGTTATTATTATTTCAACTTTATGAGACTTAGGAACCACACTATTTAATGCAATGTTCTCAAAAAATATATTTTAAGGACTGAAAATTGGGAAAAAAATAGGAAGGTTTGCTAGACTTTAGAGTTTAAGACTATAGTAGAAAATGGTGTCCTCATAAGAATTTTTTAAAAATGGGTGACTAATTTATGGATATGATTATGAGATTATCTATAGGATAAGAATATGCACTCTCACATCACTTGATAAAGAGGCTAGCTCCATATTGATACCAAATTTGATGGATTATATTTGATAAGAATTCCTAATAACCTAATAGTTCAAGGTATCATTTAATAGGATGGTGATTTTGATGACTTATTCACACCCTAGTGTTGATTCTATTGTGTTGGCTCCTTCACAATTCCATTTTTCATTTTTAGAAAAGCTCCTTCGTAACTCAATTTTACTTACATGATAATGATGAGTTGTTCACAATGGGCTATATTAATTTCTTCTAATGGCCCCTTCAATACCACATATCATTTTTATTTTGGTTTTATTTGGGTTCCTTTTCATCCCCACAAATTGAAGTGTAACCTCACACATTCGTTCATTGGATTCATATATCTTCACTAATACATTATAAAAAACAATAAATATCATCACCCCAAGCAATGGAATATGATATAAGTATTAATTTTTTGTATTTGTTAATAAACAACATACATTTATAACACTTGATAGGATATGTGCACCATGGTAAATGGCTCCATACATTGTTAATAAATGAAACCATATAGAAATATCACAAATGATAATTTTAGTGTAAAATGTAATGAAACCATATGGATTTGATATATTCAATACAATCAAGTTCATTGTACACATGCTAACATAGATGTAGGTCTTAGCTAGAATATTTGAGCTTAACCCCTCATAACTCATCCAAGTATGTCATTTCCTTGAAAAAATAAAAACCTAAAAAATTAGCTAATTCATGTTCATTTGTGTTCAATCATCATGTTCTAGAGATAATTCATTTAATAGTTTAGGTTGATTCATGTTGATGTATATTATTTTTTTATAAATTATTCTAAATGAGCATTAGCTAAAGTTCATTTTTCAAGTCATTTTTTAATTATGAAAATGTAATTTTTTTCTATTTAAATTCATGTATATTCAAGTGTATGTAAACATGTACATGTTATGTTCACATACATATATATCTAGACCAATGCACATGTGCTTGAATTGAAATGAGAAGTTAATTATTTTTTATGTAGTGCATTGATATGTATGGGCTTTGAGAATGTACAAATATAGAGATTCAAAGATTGAGATTGATTTTAGCCGACCCTTCAACCATGAGGGTCTACAAAAGTAATTTTGAGGGGATTTTAGAGAGTTCGGTTATGATTAAACAACTATTAAGATGTGTGCATGCATATTTTAGGGAGACTTTAGCAGTCATCCTTGTCTGGATGAGGGTTGAGGTTTCAAGTGATATTCCTTTGAGTATAGTTTAACTTAGAATTCTAAAGGAAACTATCAAAACTAATTATTTTCCCTAGTATTCCACTATATCTTAGGTGAGGGCATATCAAGTAACTAGGTGCATAGATCCTAGGATGACCCGTTTGATTTATCCATTATTTTTTCCAGCACATGATTTTTATCCAAATAATGACCAAATTCCACTATATTTAGCACAACAGTTATATGTTGAGGTCCATTTAGGCCTTAATGTTAACTATTTGGATTTTCCACCTCACTTGGGGTAGACACATGGTAGGTTTTGTGACAAGTATGCTTACCATCATGCAGATTGATAACCCCCAAATTATAGGGCCTTGGTTGGGTAGAGGATGTTTTTCATTACTTCATCCATTAGCCCTATTATAGATCAGCTTGTAATTGCCTCCCAATGGGAAGTAATTAATAGTATTTTTGATATTACAGTCCAAGCTCAATGGTTATCTATAGATCATGTGGGTTGATACTTGATGAGACATCCACGTAGACCATCAAATATTGATTCAAATGTATATGTCATGACAAGCATCCCATCCTCAATTGATACAAACCACATTATGTGTGATACCCAAATTTTGAGGGATACATGTTATAGATTGTCTAACAAATCAATGAGAGCTTATGGTGTGATCTCATCATATTTGGAATCCCATTAACAAATGTTAGTTCATTTGTGGGTCATTTTTGTGGATATTTGCATAGTCTAGTTGCTCAATCCCAACATTCTAATATTGATCCTCATGTTGCAAGGTGTGTGCCCTTGGTCTCCTTGTGATATGAAGTGTAGCACTTGGGTTCATGACATGGTTTAACTTCCTCTTATAGATTCATTAACTATGGAATTTGTATCTAGCATTAATAGGTCAATCTTTTGTTGCAATGACAACTATTTGTGTAACAATTGGTATCAGAGCCTAGGTCACAAGTTCAAACCCCTTGCTTGTGCTCCAGAGGATTGTTACAAGGTGTTTGCCCTTGGAATCCTTGTGTTGTGCAACATAGTTCTTGGGTTCATGATATGGTTTAACCACCTCCCATGGATTTATTAACTTTGGATGTTATATTGGGCATTAAGAGGTTTATCTTTTGATGCAATGACAACCATCTATGCAACACCTACATTGAGATTGCCTTGTGGGGAACATGAGCCACATACTAGAAATTCCACTGCTTTAGCACATGAAAATCCACCAATTAATGATTATGCTACTAAAATTTCCCAGTCATCTGCTGCTATAGGTTCCCAATCATTTATTGCTATAGGTGCTCAATCATCTACTGCTATAGGTGCCTAGTCATCTCAAATTGTTACAGGTGTTCAAACACCTATTGATACACTCAAGTAGGTTGTGAGAGGTGGTTTTATAGAGATTCTCTATTCAAGGTTGATTCCATCTCACTTTCATAATTAGCTATGTACACATCATTGGTAGAGCTAGTCTAAGGTAGGACTACAGAGGAGTTTGTGGATTGTATGATTGTAGAAGTCAAAACTTGGGATGCAATGGTGGTTTAGGTATACATGTACATATAATTTTTAAGTTTTTAAAGTTCTAAATAAATACATGTAGTATGTAACTTCATTGGAATGGTACACCAAATTTTTATAGATTATATAACTCAAAACTAATTTTTTTTATACATATCCATGCATATGTGTCTAGATGGAGGCAACACATGTTACTCCTAGCTTGAGGGAAGAGCGTGTACGCATGTGCTATTTTCTTGACCATGTTAGTGGACAAGTGAATTTTAATTTTCATCTAAGTTTAGTAATAGAAAAAACATCCTTTTTCCTTACTTGATTTAGGAATAATTGTCATTGAATTAACCTATTTTTTCCTAGGTTTAATGTTGTAATGTGTTGTAACACATTCACATTGATCTTGGGCCCCCTTTTAATAAAATGAACTTAATTTGTACCTTATTTAGGTGTTGTAGAGTGTTATAACACACTTTCACACTTATCTAGGGTCCTCTTAATTAATTGTGTAGTATTAGAGTTAATTAGCCCCTTTAATTCAAATTTAAGCCTTATTTATGACACCTCATGAAGATCTATCTCAACACCCATAATTCAAATTACATAAAATTTAATTGGGAAAAATAAAGGTCCTAGAAATTGGTGCTAGGACCCATTCACCCTAGTTGGGGAATGGGTCCTCCCTCTATATGAACCCCCTTTATTAGCATATTTCACATGGCTTTTTAGTGATCATTCCCCAAAGGCAAGGTCCTAAAAAATAGTGCTAGGACCCATTCACCCTACGTGGAAAATGGGTCCTCCCTTAATGAGGACCCCCTTTTTGAATTTCATTATGGTAGGAATTTAATAATGTTAGTTTCTAGATCTAGTGTCAGCTTGAATTGTTTTAATTTTAGGGTTAATCTCTTGATTTAGTATAAATAAGGGGTTAATTCATATTGTTTCTCCTAAAAAAAGACCTATAAATTTTATGTGACTTCATGAGATCAAAAGAAAGAGCATTATATAGAATTTTAGGAGCATTTTTAAAGGCATTTCAATGAAGATTATCAAGATTTTACTGTAACAATTCAAGATAATTTCATCATGTCAAAGTTTTAGTTCATTCAAGCATGTTTTTGATCTAAGATAGTTGGTGTAGCATTGAGGATCTACTTACATGCATTATTTCACATCCAAGATCTACATTCTTCATGGCCATTACATGTTAGTTTGCAGATTTATCTTCCAAGACATCATCCAAGGTATTAACATCGCATCATTTCATGTTCATGCTTCAATTACATTATTTCATCATTTGGTTTAATTACCTACAAGGGGTTTGACTTAGGAAAACCCCTATTCACTAATGATCAACAATTTTTTCTTCCCTCGAGTGTGTATTTGCAGATTTACAGGTTGAAGATCAAGTGGAGAAGAAGTTTAGAGCAAAATTATCAAAATTTTCAAGTTGCAAGATTGACCTCCAAAGTGCAAGAACAAAGAATTGAAGCTACAAAATTAAGTACAAGTTTTCGGGAGCTGACAACCAGGGATCTAAAAGTGAAAAAATCAAGGAAAATAACCAAGATCTCAGTTTCAGAAACCCTAATAGGGACCCATTTTCCACTGAAGGCGAATGAGTCCTTTGTGCCCTAAAAATATGCTTCTTGCAGCAAGGTACACAACTCTTTGAGCTTTTAAAACTCCCCTTGTAGTTGCCATAATAGTTAGGGTCAATTTCTGATTTTTATTTATATCTTTTAGCCCTCATAATTACATAAATTGTTGTGATTTTTTGTGAAAAGTTCTAGTGGTTTATCTTGATCTTGATAAGCCCTAATTTTCCACCCAATCATTAATGGTGAACCCGACATATTGAACATTCCATTTTTATTTTTATTTTGAAGTCTTTGCATCTTAGATTAGATATTGCACTCATTTGCATCTCATTTGCATTGAATTAAGATCTCATTTAGGGTTTAGATTTGCATTATTTTGGATCTTTCTAAATATGAAAAATACAAAAACAAATTGGTCATTATGCATATCATTTGAATCTCATTTATTTGCATTTGAAAATTTTAAGAAAATGTATTTCAACATAAGTCTTTGCATTCATCTTTTCATTGCATGTTCACATTGCATTTTTGGAAAATCTAAAACTAAAACTCACTACCTCAAACTTGGAACTGAAAGGCATTACTAAAAGCTTGAAAATCATTCAAAAATAGTTTAAAATTACCTAACCAGGACCCATTCACCCTTACTAGAAAATGTGTCTTTGATCAGGTCAAACCTGAAGCTTCTAGCATCTGAAAAGGCATTAAAAATCACCTTGAAATCCATAGAAACATCTCAGAAAAGCTTAACTAGGAACCATTCGCCCTTACTAGAAAATGAGTCCTTGTTAGCTATTGATCTGCATTTTTTAGAAATTACAATCTTAGTTTAGGCTTTTGTTTGCTGTTGTTACTTTCCTGATTTGGTGTTTCATTAAATTCATTGCATTTAACTTAAGTTGCCTCATTTTAGTGCATTGTTAAAATTCAAAATTGCATTAAAAAATTTCATTTATAACTTATTGCATTGTGTAATCAATAAATTGCATTTATTATAATTTGAAAATTGTATTTCATTCTAGGTTGTTGTGTTGCCTCTTTCTATTTAGGGTTTGCACACTAGGGTTGTAAAAATTGTATAAGCTTTACAACTTGGTGTACTATTCGCAATACTATTATAAGACATAGTTTGCAGCTCATGTCATCCCATGATATCTCACTCATCATGGATCTTGGGTTTTCTGACTCTTTTTTATAGTGTTGTTAATCAACCCTCCATGGCTCATAATTTTCATACTTCATTACCAATGACTTCACCTCCTACAAACAATGTGCTTAATGTTACCAACACCATCCCTACCATCCATAATTCCCCTCAAGCTTTGGGGTCTACTCAAATCCAAGGTGGAATTCAATTCCATTCTCCATGATACCAATGTCCATTCCTACATACACTAGTACACAACCCACAACAACCCTTCAACCCACAACAACCTTTCAACCCACAACAACCCTTAAACTTACTACAACCATTAAACCAACCACAAAAATCATACCTACTAGCACTTTGTACAGTTCCATAGGTATTCACATGGGAAATACTTCCATTCTTTTCCATTCAAACACAATAACTACTCAACAATCTACCTTTACCAACCTACAATTCACTAACCTTCCACATACATACACCACTCCAACTTATTCACCTCAACCTTACAATGAAAATGATCCTATCCTTAACTCCATTTTGTAAACTATGACATCCCTCCAACAACAAGTGGAAACATTACAAGAAAATAACAAGAATCAACCTTACAATACATCAAATCCAACCCATTATCCTTCGACATATTAAGAGCACAAATTCCATAAGGTATAGAAGTCCCTCGATTTGAGAAATATGGTGGAAAGGAGATCCTATTAGCCATGTTTCTACCTTCATAGCCTTGTGTAGTGATTTCATCTTTGAAGATAAACTCTTGGGTAATCTCTTTCTTAGGTCCTTGAAGGATACTACTTTAGATTGGTTCTCTTCTTTACCGAACAATTCAATTGGTTCATTCAATGAACTCATTGATTCCTTTTAAAACCACTTCCATATTCACATTGGTCCCAAGATGACCCTTTTTGACTTAATGACATGCAAACAAAAAGAGGATGAGAAAGTGATCGACTTCATAGAAAGATAGCGAACACTTTATTCACAAGTAAACATTAAGATTCCTAATGCTAACCTTCAACAAATGTTTATCAGCAACTTACAAGATAACCTCCAAAGAAAACTTGAAATGTTGAGATTTTCATCCTTCACATAGTTATGTACCACCCTTTGTGATTATCAAAATTTTACTTACGGTCTTGATGTGAAAAATCCCCCTAGTCGTACTAAAAAATTCTAATCTACAACTTTGAACAATTATCAACCTTTCAAGAAGTAGAATAAGGGATTTTTACAACAGAATTCCCCTCAATCAAATCAACAAACTAATAATAAAGTGGTTGTTATAAATACAACTCCTTTCGAGGAGAGGGATAGGGATTTCACTTCTTTACCGGAAACCCTTCATAATATCATGTTGTATCTCATTGACAAGAACGTGCTTATATTACCTCTTGTTAGAGAATGTGGCCCTAATATACCATTTCCTAAAGGCTTTCAAAAAAATGCTTATTGTCATTACCATGAACAAAAAGGGCATGGTACAAAATATTGTAAGCATCTTAAACATCTTGTGCAAGACCTTATTGACAATAATCAACTTCAAATTGGAGGTGTGAATGATCAACGTAATAAGTATGTAGCCTCTCCTAATCAAAATTTTAAAATATTTACAAATCGCATCCCTAAACACACTATTTCATTTGTCAAAACTAGTGAAACTATGAATGATGTGATGAATGTTGACAATATGGATGTTATTAAACAACATCATGCAAAGGAATTGATATAATTTATTGAATCTATACCTCATAAGGGCTCAAATTAAAATCCTCTTAATATTTCTTTCTCATAAAATGACATACTCAAACGTGCACATGACTGTCCTCTTTACATAGCTGGCCAAATTAATGATAATCCCACTAAAGGGATATTAATTGATCTTGTCTGTGGAGAGAATGTGATCACTAAAGAGTTCTTATATGTGCATGAACTATATCAAGATACATATGACAAACTGAAAGCATGGACCAAGACGCATAATAGGTCTTCTTTCCCTACGATAGGCTTGATAGATCTCCCTTTAAAAGTGGGACTGGAAAATATTAACTCTCATTTACCATTATACTACAATCAGACCAATTTCATGTGAAGCTAGGCTATCCATGGCTTCTCTTCTTGAATTTTGTCCCTTCAATTTTTCATAAATTTCTAAAGTTTCCATTTGGAAATTATATCTTTACTATGCATCATAATGGACTAAATCTTGCCTCGACCTGAGGGAATTTTTTATTAGATTACTTTTGGCCTGAGCCTATGGAACCTATCAAGTTTCATGAGGATTTTTTTTTCAAATCATATTAGAAGTTGAAGGAAAAGAAAATAGCAAAATTATCCCTTCAAAACATGCTTCAACCTATAAATGAAACACCTATCCTTGATGAAGAAATGATCAAACCAAAAGCCCTTATGAACATACAAGAGCAACATATAGAAAAACCTCCCATAATTTCCTACAAGAGACCACAAGATAACACAAACAATCTTGTTGTCCCTCCTAGATTCAAAAATTTTTACAAATTCAAAGAGAAAGTGGTTGAGCAACCTAGTTTTGTTTCTTCTATTCCTCCCAAGGAAGAGAAGGAACCTATGATTGACAAACTTTCTCTTACACAAACAAAAAATTACAATAAATTGAAATAGAGTCAAAGTGATAGAGAGCGTAGGTGTAGGTGACATGATATTGCTCATAAATTACAAACTCTAGAAGACAAGAACAACAGAGAAAATAAAAATCCAAAATTACCTAAAGCAATGCGTGATGACTCTATTCCCTCACCACAACATAAACAAGAACATTCCATGGACACTTTCATTTGACCTTCTGTAGTGATAAATATAGATGATGACATTGATATTGAAAAAAATGATGACAAGTGCATGATGAGTTGAATACATTGTTTTATTCTTCTATGAGCTTAAATGAAAAATCTCCTAAAAAGATTGTTGAACCTAGTGCTTCCCCTAGTTTGGCACTTTCTCTAATCCTTTGGCTATTTGTTCGCCTTCTGCTTACACCAACTGATATTGGGATGCAAACAAACTGCTTTAGGTTGAATCGCATGTTCCTTACTAGTCTTTTGATTTTTCATGTTTTCCTTATGTGATTGCATGTGTGTAATGTGATCCCCTGTGTTGTTTCATTTGATGTAGCTCTCTCTTTTTATGCATTCCTCTATATGTACCTATGATCAAAAGATTAGTATGGGTAGATTATGCTTGATCAACGAAGAATCAAAGCATAACGAAGCCACTAACGTCAATCTCAACAAGATCAATCAAATGAAAACTAAACTAAGAATTTATCAAAACTAACATGCTAAACTATGAAATCTTTAAAATTCCTACTCTAATCCATCTAAAACCTATCCCATTGTGGGAGTGCTTTCACGTTAATGTGAAACGATGACCCTTTCCCAATCTTACAGATAAATGAGTTTGTCCCAATTAGTTTTATTGAAGAAAATTGATGGAACCATTGTAAGATGTGAATGAAAAACTGATTTTAATCTAAATAATCATGATGTAAGCTAACTTAACATGATTTTATGCTAAAATAATTAAGATATACAAATTCTAAGCTAAAATAGATGGAAAGTAAACTAAAAGATTCAAACCTTAATTCATAGAAAAGCTAAATGGATGCATTATGTTGTCATGGAAGCCATTAATGGAAGCTTAAAGATAATTAATGAAATTAAAATAAACTAAAAAACATGATAAATGTATACTAAATATGAGTGTAAGTGTGAGTTATTTCAATAGCATGAGTTTGCTCTAAAAAAGATCGATCCATTTGTCTCCAAATAGTGACCTATTTATAGGAAAGCAAATAAAAAATGAATGGTTGAGAACAAAAAAGATAATTAATGGTCAAGGATGGAAGAATTTGGAGGCATGCATCATTGATTCTCATCAATGGATGAGCATGAAATATGCTATTTTAATCAAGGGTTAATATTCCTTAAAGCAAACACACTTTTGACCTATATAAGAGGTCACAAATTAACTTGCACAAGATGTCACAAGCTAACTTGCACATGAAGCTTTGTAAGAATATTCCCTTTTTCAAATGAGTGAGGAGAAAAAGGATATTTAGTTAATTAAAACCAAATTAAATTGTGCAAAGGAATATTCCATGGGAATATTCCCTTTTTGGAAGAATATGCAAAGGAGGTATGTTCCCTTGGAATATTCCCTTGCAAGTGGGGGGGGAATTATATTTAATTGATAATTAAACAATATTAATTATACAATTAGGGGATTCAGAAGAATTTAAATGATATTCATTAAATAATGATTTAATGAAAAGGGGAAAAGGTGATGACATTTAATTACATTACTTAGGGTTATTTAATTAAATAATTGAAGATTTAGGGATTTAAATTTGATTAGGTAAAAAATGGTGTGGAATATCACCTTTCTCCAATAGTCATTCAACAATTTCCTAGGAGTCCCAATTGGATTGACCATCAACCTCACAAGGTGAGTCAATTCTCAACAAGGAGGACCTAGGAGGGGGTTCTTTAAGCTTTTAGGGGTTCACCACCAAGCAAATGCTTGGAAAAGACAAATAAGAATTCAACCTTTAAAAGATAATAATGCAAGCTAAATGATGGATGCAAATGATGAAATTATGCAATAGCAAGTTAAGATGTGTACCTGGGAAGTCTGGAAATACAATGAGCATTCCAAAAATGTAAAGAAGCTATCAAAATATGTTGTGGAGGACAAAGACACCCTTACTTTTGTGTTAGTCCCGTTGTTACTTTTTGGGGGAAATGCAAAATCTTTGGATGTTAGAATAGGATCCAAAAGAATCTCTGCAAAATTCCACCTTGAGTACTAAGACATCCTTACTATTGTCTTAGTCTTGATCTAAATTTCTAAAATTTCTGAGTGTGGTCTCGAGATTCAAGGTCTATACTTCCTTCTCCACCAAGTCTTCAAATCTAAACCTGCAAAATGACTTGCAAAACAAAGGAAATTGGATTGATTCTTTATGGGGATTTACCTTGGTCTAATTGATGAAAAATCATAGATTTGAAAATGGAAATGTGTGTGTGTTCTAATCTTATGTGTGTCTAAGATTATGCAAGCTAGAATAAGGAGAAACCCTATTCAAATGTGTGAGAATAGAATTCCCAAAATGCAAATGAAAATGACCTATAAAGGAGATCTCTAATCACCCTAATAGGCTATAATAATTAAATGAACCTTCCTTAGGCAGAAAATAGAACAATAATTGAAGATGGAATCAATCAAGAAATAAGTCCTTAGGCTTGGAAGAATGGTTAGTTGCATCTCCAACCTAGAATCTCTCATGATCCTTCATAGGCATCCATTATTAGTCTTTGGCAATACTACATCTTGACTTGAAAATAGACTTGAAAAAATTGCAAAAACACTAGAAGGTTGCTCCAATACTTGAAACTCTCCTTCAAACTTGCTTCATTTGCCTCAAATTATCACTTCAACTTTTTTCAACTTAGGTGAAAATGGGGTGTGAATCTTACTTTTATAGGCATTCTTATCTAATAACCTGATTATTAGATCCCAAAGGCCAACAAAATTCCAAATAAATTCAAATATTTTCATTTTCCACTCTTAATTCTCAAAAATAAAGCACTTGGGACTAAGAAAACACCAAGGGCGTCTTGGTCCCATAAGGATTAATTTGCAACTTTGAAGGGTGTGATGCTAAGATTAACAATTGTTTATGGATTTTGGTCAGCTTTACGGTTGAAATATGCCTCAAGATGCATAAAAAGGGATCTTAGGGGCCATAACAAGTGACATAAAGGGAATTTAATGTAAGGGGTGCCAAATAGGTCCAAATTAAGTGTGAAAATGAAAAGGTATGCATTTTTCTACACTAAATTTATCCCCCACTTTAGCACCCATATGACACTATGTGCATATGCAAGCTAATGTACTTCAACAAGTAACTTTATAAAAGGATACTCATATGGATTTGTTAGGTAGAATGAAGCCTCCATTACATTTACCTATAGATCCACAGTGTTAGGAACCACATATTGCATCACAGATTCTTTAGTAGCTCAAAAATAATCCTCTTATCTAACTTTCCCAACAAATTACATTCAAGGGTAGATGTATGTCCCCCTGGATTTTGCTTGCTTTATGGAGGTGGAATTAACGTATCAATACAACCACATTAAACTAGAAAAGTCCATCATAGGGAATTTCCAAGTACCATGCCACCTGATGATAGAATTTCCAAGTCCATCATTGAAAATGTATTTTGCTAGCTCCAAATATGTTAGTTTAAATAAAAAGAACTTTTCTTTTTTAACAAAAAGTGACGTAAAAATGCATGTATAAAAAGATAAAAGAGAAGATAAATTTGATTCATTTTATATTTTACCTTTTGTAGAGTGAGCTTGGAGTAGAGTGAGCCACCATGCCGAGAAAATGTCCATCCACCCATCCAAGGATTGAGATTTTATGGGAGGCGGTCGCACGGGGCAAGTGACAGTCTATTGTGAGTGGATTTTTCCTTCTCTATACTTTTATTTAATCAATTTTTTTATGTTTTATGAAATTTTTAGATGAATTTATAGGCTAGGGAGGGTTTTTATTTCTTTTTTTTTAGATTGTTGTAAACTGTCCCACTTTGTCACAAAGTTTCCTAGTTAAGGTATAAAGTGTCTAGAATCCTTAATTAAGATATCCTAGACCAACTTTAGCACACTTGTTTACCATTAAAGTACAATTTTAAGATGTTAAGATGTTTTAAATGACATTTTGCTTATTTTCTTATATTAGAATGTACCTTGGTCGTGCCAACACCTGGGTGGTCATATGTTCAACCGTCTTCGAGAGCTTGTTGATTAGCTATCTAAGGAGGATGGAAAATCCTCTAGGAGATGGGTCTCTACTAGTCTTATCTCTTTCCAACCAGGTGGTATCATGATGCTATGTTGATGGCACTAATAGAGAGATGGGACATGGACACCTGCACCTTCCATCTACCAAAAGGAGAGATGATGGTCACACTGGAGGATGTGCATCGCATAATATGAGTTCCTATCTAAGGAGAGAGGGTATTCCTAGCATAGGGTAGGAGCTTTGAGGAGATGTGGTCTAACATCAAGTATTGCTTAGGCATTTGACTAGTTTTCCATAGAATCATGGGATTGCACATTGATTTGTCATGGATTCTTCATGCACATTCACCACTAGTCAGACACATCTTATTTTCATAGTAGTGCTAGTACTAATCCCCAATGGCCATGGATCACATCTGGAGGGGGGCTAGTGCACATGATTTGAGACATGGAGCACTACCGTGTCATCTTTGCATGGGTTTGGAGCATATTGGCGCACTTGTACTATGACTTGGGTCAGTTCACTTAGGGAAAGTTGCACAACATGTTGCATTGCACCCTACTATAGAATTGGATCCTAGAGCACATTACCTACACCAGGTCTACAAGATTTCCTATTTCCATAGTGGTGGGATACTCACAAGCCTTCAGTTATCCCCTTAGGTAGGCATGGAAGCACAGTGATGTACTATTTTTGAGGGTTAGATTTGACAGATTGAGTGAGGAGGACATTTTATGGAGATCCTATCTAATGGAGCAATTCTTGTTGGACACTACAAGACAGTTGAGGCAGATGTAGAGGGATAGGCTTTTGCTTGGACAACGTTATCACGTAGTGAGACCCTTCTACTATGATCTTGTCATGAGATAGTTTGGGCAAGTATAGCAGCAACTACGGATACAAGATTCATATAGACAGTCAGTATGGAGTGCCTAAAAATTAGGAGACCTTAGACAACTTACAATATAAAATGTCATCCCAAGTGATGCAAAGGAGGAGGCTATAGATGTGTCCCCAGTCTTTGATGTGGATTACATCAGCACAACAAAAGAGTATGATTAGTGGTGGGAGGTGGTTCAGCCATGAGCTATCTTTCCTATGGACTATCCTATGGGCTTCATAGGATATTTACCTAATCTAGGGGAGGATGAAAAAGAGTCAGGAAGAAGGGTAGATCCAACAGATCTATTCCCAAAGGAGGATGTAGAGTTAGAGGAGGATAACGACTATGAGGAGAAGGATGGAAAGGAGATAGAGGATGAGTAGATCCAATTGATGAGTGAGGACAATGATAGAGATGAGGCTAGTCCTCCTAGGCCCAAGTGTAGAGATATAGTTCCCACATGGGTTACAAGGTCATAGTCTGCACATGCCAGTGTTTGCGAGCATAGGGAGAGCAGTAGGGTGTTCGAGATCCCTATGGATCATGCTACAGAGCCAGGTGATGATATTTATTGTTATGATTTATGTTTTTTTATGTATATCATGCTCATGTATATGTATATATTATGATGATGTATACTAATTATTCTTATGATTTATAGCTTACAAGGTTCGTGATAGATCTTAAGGACCTCTTCCGATGTGTAGTTGTAGAGATAGTTTCACCCTTTCCTGTGGATGAGGCTACAACCACAGAGTACATATCCCCACCTTTCATGGAAAATCAAATGGATTTTTTCAAGACTTATATGATGCTCAAGGGAGCATATGATGGCATATTCAAGCATGTTGATCAAGTTGAGGATCATGTATCAACACTGGCAATAGAGTTAGAGGAGGCTCAAGCAGCTCGGTGATCTGAGAGAGAGGCTATATGTCTTTTCTTAAGTTTTATTAAATTTAAGATGTAGTATGTTATGCTAAATTAAATGCACTTATGATTTAATTGTAAAACATTAAATACCAATAAGGATTTAACATAACATAATATACACCATAAGTTCTGAATAACATGATACCCAAAGTAAGAATCCAAAACCACATTTTACCCAGTACCCCACAATTCAAGACATAAGGGACTATGTGTTAGGAAAGAAACAAGTGTGAGAGACAATGACATACTATCCATTAACTCTAACAACACTACTTTAAAAACACACTATTCAGAAAGGCTAGGCATAGTACTAATGAAAATGCACAACATTAATAGGTTTCCGAAGAGATTCATAATCCATTTCAGATATTAGGTATGCTCCAAACCCATAGCTCTCTTGAACTACATAAGGTCCTAACCACTTAGAGCTAAACTTTCCTTTCTCTATCGGGTTGGCATTGACATTTCACTTATTTTTGTATAGCATCGAATCACCCTTGTTAAATGACTGAGTGATGACATGATCATTATAACTTCATTGAATTTTCATATGATAAGCTTGAAGATGTTCGAGGGCATTGATGTGCCTTTCATCAAGCATTTCAAATTGGTGTAATTGTTGTTCCCTCTAAGTGTTTTCATCAATTATCCCTTAAAGAGCAATTCTTAAGGAGGAAATCTCTAACTCCAGCGGCATAATTGCCTCAACACCATAAACAAGTTTATAAGGTGTGTTTCCCATTGAAGTTATGATACTAGTACGATAAGCCCATAACACATATGTTAATTGTGTATTCCAATCTTTATTATGTTTTTTCATTGTTTTTCTTAGGACTTTCTCAAGAGTTTTGTTAGTTGATTAGGCTTGTCCATTAGATTGTGAGTAGTAAGGAATTGAGAATCCATGTTGTATATTAAATTTTTCCAAGAACTTCACATCATTATTCTTAAGTGGTGTTCCATTGTCTAAAACTAACACGGAAGGAAGTCCAAAGTGAGCACTAATGTGTTCCAATATGAAATGACATATTACATTAGCTATTGTTGAATACAAGGGAATAACTTCTACCCATTTCATGAAGTAATTTATTGTTGTGATTATAATTGTATGTCCTATGGATAAGGGTGGAGATATTTTTCCAATAATATCCAAACCCCATATCGATAATGGCCAAATAAGAACTTTTTCGTGAAGCTCGAAGGTAGGAGAATGAATTAAGTTTTGATGCTCTTGACACTTATGACATTTCTTAACGTATTCAAATCAATATCGTTCCATGTTCTTCCAATAATATCCTATGTAGATTAGCTTTTGAACTAATGATCTTCCTCCAAAATACCCCCCACAAGAACATGCATGAGCTTGTTCAAGTGCTATAAGGATTTCAGATTGCTTAAGACACCTAAGAAAAAGGCCATCAAAGGACCACTTACATAATATTTCCACTAGGATGATATATCTAGATGCAAATATTTGAAGACTAGAGCAAGTGTTTTTATTTTTTGGCTCGGGAAAGGTACCATCTTTCAAATAATTGAATAGTTTATCATACCATTTGTAGACAAGTAAAATATATTAATTGACATCATGCATTTGATCCTGACTTACTAAGATCGCTTCTTCCCGAATCATCCCTTAGTCTAACCATTTAATCAAATTCCCCCAATCTGATTAAATTCATCAACTTTCATCCCTTAATTAAATAAATCATTTTTTCTAATTACGTCAATCTCTTTTGTTAATTAAATCAATCCATCTGATCTAATTGTCCCTATTTAATTAAATAATCAATTTATTTGATTAAATCTAACATCATCTCTTTTAATTAAATAAATCAAAATCCTTATTTAATTAGCCTCTTATCATATTCCTCTCTTATTTGATTTAAATAAACCCATAAATCTAAGTCAAATAAGTCACATCATCTAATCTCTGTTAAATTAATTAACCCTTGATTAATTTAATCTCATCTCATGTCCCATCCTCTAGATAATGCAAGTTGCACATGAAAATAGATTTAATTCATTTATTAAATCTCTATTTTCCTCACAAGGCATCTTTTGGAATATTCTCTCAATTTGAATTCAAAAATTCCAAGTCAACATGTACATCCAACAAGGAAATAACTTCCTCTTACATGTCCTTTTCCTTGAGCCAAGTGGCATTTATTGCATTTTCCCTTCCCTCTTGCATGTCATTTCAACAAATTTGAAATTCAAAATTATGCATTTATTGGCACAAACCCTAAATCTTGCACATCCATCATCCATTCATAGCTTGACAAGTGGCATCGTACCATTGGATGAATGTTAGTCCCATATTGCTCAAATTTGGACATTCATCCATCTTGGAATTCTATAAATAAAGAGCTCATATCCTCATTTCATCATCGACAATCCAAGCAAAGTTACCATGCTCAAATATCTCTTGAATTTTATCCATTATCATTGAGTCATAGCTAGGTTTTTTGTAGATTTGGCTTGGAGTTCTCATCTTTCATCAACAACATGGATCAATCTCTTCAACATTCGAAGCTTGCATCTTAGGAATTGGGAAAGGGCCAATTTTCACATCAAATTGGCACCAATTCCCCCATGGGATCACGAGTTTGCATATTTAAACTAGGATTCAATCTAGTTTGTCATTTATGTTGTGTTCTTCATTATTTTCTTTCCTATTTTAAATTTTAAATGGATTTCATGGGGAATCCTTGTTTTGGTTTGCAATATCTAACTTGAGGTGTTTATTCTCTTTGTTTTGCAAGTACTAAGGTTGGGGTTTGCACATTTGGCGCTAGAAGGAGGGATGGATATCATTATTTCTAATCTTTTCTTGAAATTTTTGTGTTTTTCTTCACACACAGGAAATTCCAACGTTGGGAGCTCAGCATCGTTGTTTTGGCACTGTGGGCTCATCAGCATCGCTATATGGCACCACTTAAAACAAAAACTGTGCCGCTAGACTCGTCCTGCCAAAAAAAATTAATTTTAAACTCCACCGCTGGACTCGCCGACCTACATAAATTTTCAAAAAATATTAAACTCTGACGCTTGACGCAAACTGTGATGCTGAGTGAAAAGAGCGACGTAGTTGAGCTCTCTGTCCCAACACAGAGTGTCATTGACTGGTAAGTGATGCTCTGAGGGAACCGCTAAGAAGACAAACTGCAACGCCATTGCGAGTTGTGACGCTGGGAGACAGTAAAAAGGGAAATTTTGATTTTTAGCACGTGCTTTTGATTTATGATTAATTTATCTTCTGTTTTCTGGTTTTTAACTTCTATATTTTTCCAGAATCTGATTTGTTTTTCTTCTTTGTAGGTTGGAAATTGAAATTGAAGAAAGAAGGAGCATGAGGGCTATGTCTTACGAAATCAAAGTGTTTTTAAACACTTTAGTTTTTGCTTAACACTATTTTGAGAATTTGTTATCTTTTCATTCTAGAACACTAATCTTCCTTTGGGTTTAAAAAAAAGATATTTTTGTTTATTTTCTTGCAAGGGGCTAAAATGAACAATAGGATCAACAACATACTATATTTTTTTATGGGATTAAACAATTGAACAAAATGTCTTTCACTTGTGATTTGGTGCTCTAAAACGAACTCACATTTTTTGCTTTGTGGATCTAAAAAGAACATGTGTAGCTTTGTTTTTTGTGAGAGCTTACTTAAACTAAATCCATTGAAAAAGGATGTATGCACTTCTCTCGTGCTTTATAGCGATCTTGAGAATCAAAAGGCCTTTTTCATGACTTTAGGGTGAGACAAAGCAATCACCTCCACACTTTGATTTGGGTTTAAAATTGAACATCTTGTGCGAGTGTGAGTGGGGGGAATTGTTGCCTATATTCTCTTTCCTTGTTGCCAACAAAGGATTGATTGAATTATGAATATTGTTCTTCATTCACTTTTATTTATCCTAGAGGGCCTGCCTTGGGGAAAAAGTACTCACCCAAGGGAACGACTCAACCGGTAACACTCTAAAGCCAAGAGTATTTCCAACTGGGATATAAATGTGGATATTGGAAGAAACACCAATATCACATGGTTGATTCCAACAAGATGGATCCAAAAGGGGACTCTTGTCGTATGGGTCAATCTCCATGAACGGAAAGTCCTTACTAAAACCCATGTGCTAGAATTTTCCAAAATCCTTTAATCTATTTGTTGATGCAAGAACGGTCATTCTCAAGCCACCCCACACTTTTACGGTCTTCTAGTAGAGATGGAAAACATGCCATGGGAGTTTCATGGGTGTTGATGCTTGGCTGCCCTGTATAAGTGAGTGTCATGGAGGGGAGCCAGTGGGTTCAAGCATCTAACCATTCACTAGAGATAAGCGTAGCTAAACTCATCCAAGTGGGAATCTAACAAATATTGTCTTACACATCCATAGGAGTGTACTTATTCTTAGGTTACAAAATGCATTGCTTGATCGAAAACATCATGGAAACAAACACTTGAAACTCATCCAAATTTCAAACCCTTTTGAAGACAAATAAAATTGACTCAATCCATATGTTATTGCTTTCCCTTGGGATTCACATCCTTAGAGGTTTCTAAACATTGGATTATATCTCGATTTGTCTCCTTAAGTAAACAATAGGAAAACCCTTTCCTTAAGTTCATTGAATTTCCACATAATATGTCTTGTGGGGTTTGAAGAAATTAAGACATTGGACATCTTAGTTTGAAAACCTAATTGAAGAAAGTGTTTTTGGTAAAATAAAGACATTAAGCAAAGCTAAGCAAAATGAACTTTCATATGTGTTGAAGACTCACAATCCCAAAGCAAAAAATCATTGGTTGGAAATCCGAAAATGAATGTTCAAATGAAATCATTTCTTGGTTACAAAGGTCTTTTGGAAGCATTTGCATGCTCTTCAATACCTAGGTCTAGGAAAACAAAGTATACCTTTTTAGGTTCATATTAGGATCAAAACATATCAAAATATTTTGCATCCATCCTCCAAACATAAAAACAAAACATCATCTCACAATCACCTTTTGGAAAATATTGAAATCATCCTTAATACTAGGCTTTGTGGCAAAATCAAAATCATCAAAATCATTGAGACTAAATCCTTGAAGAACATTATCAAAAACACCTTTGGCTAGGCATGTGTAGATGCATCCTTTTACATATATACTTAGTCAAAGTTATCAAAATCATCTTGTCTAGCTTAGTATATGTAGATGAATCCTTCTTCATATACTTAGAAAAATGATCATCTTGTTTGAATATGTGTGGGTAGATGCATCCTTCTCCTCACACATATTCAAATCATCATCCTTTGAATAAAGCTATCCCTTAGATCATCATCCAACATCTTAGGGTCTTTTTGTTCAAAATCCAAATCAAAATTAAAATCAAAATCAAGGACAAAATCCCAAAATAAAAATCAAAATCTACAAAGCCTAGTATCTCATTCAAGATTTATCAAAAGCCAAAACATTTATATCATCCATCCCTAACATCATCAGCATATCATCATCTTTGATCCTCAAGGCATCCTAAGACTTTCTACTTTGGGGCATAAAATAAAGATCGATCCAAAGAATCAAGTGATTCATCTCCCATATTCTTGAAGATTGATCCTCATTTTATGGTTCTAACTAGATCTCAATATAAGAAGAGTATGGAAGCCAACAAAGAAACACCCGCTTCAAGCGATCTTAGCCAAAAAAATGCAGAAATGAATCCCGCCGAATCAAGTAATGCGTTGACTTTGTCATCATCACAAAATCCACAAGAAGAAAACCAAGGAGAGGACCTTACTTTTGGAATGTCTCACGAAGAAATGACTGAAATGCTCCAAAATCCGGACAACCATAGAATCATCAACATCATGATGAGGCTCAACCCTTTGTTATACATGCTTGAGCTAGCAAAACAAGGGGCCAAGTTACCTTCGGATTTTGATGTGAGTACCATAGTAGAGGCATCTTTTCCTCCAATTTCATCCACCATTCCCATCTCATCTACACCTCCATCTCAAAACATCACGCAAAACATTCCACAAATCACAACATTGTTTGCTCCAACCCAACCCAATGCTAATAAGGGAAGTGCATTTCTCAATGCAATTCAAACACACCCCCTTGTTAATAGTCAAAATTTGGATGCAAACACCACATTGGAACAAAGCATACCCCAAAACCCATTACACAAAAATGTTCCTCTCACATTCCATCATGATCCATCATCATCATTTTTTCACGCAACACCTCAAACACCTCTTCTCAAAAATTCACAAGAAAAGGGAGATATGTTCGGACTAGGGGGCATATTTGACACCACAACATTCTCGCAACAACTCACACCCCTTACATTTCCACCTCTCCCACCATTTCCATTATCATCCACACCACTCCTTGGTTTAGGGCTTCCTCCCCTACCAAGTATCAATCAAACCGCTATCCCAACCATCAATCAAAGCATTGCACCAAACACCCAAAATTTATCATTGATATCACAACAACAAACGAAAAATGCACAAGCAATCGCAACATCATCAAACACCCCCTTAGCATCACAAAGCATGGTCTCTCAAGGACCAATCACATCAACAACACCATCCATCATGCAAAACATCAACACCACCTTCACAAACACCATCCCAAATCCACCACCACCTCCACCACCACCAACTTCCACCACATCAAGCCAATACGATGTGGCATCGCAAGTTGCTTTCCAAAGAGGATACCAACAAGTTCAAAAACTAAAAGCCAAACAACTAGATGCTCAGCAAGTTGATCAAGCTGCGCAAGCCGCCCAAGCAGCCCAAGCCGCCTTACAAGCGCAACAAGCTCAAGCATTGTTACAACAACAACAACAACAACAATAACAAGCCGCCTAAGCTACATAAGCCGCACAAGCATTACAAGCACAAAGGGCCGCTAAAGCATAACTTTTATTGCAACAACAAACAACACAAGGAAAAGCTACACAAGCTGCACAAGCACAAGCTCAAGTGCAAGCCCAATATCAGGCACAACAAGCTCAATATCAAGCACAACTTCTTGCACAAAGACAAGCAATGCAATTGCAAGAATATCAACAAGCATTAAAGTAGCCCAACAACAAGCGTTGTTGGAACAACAGCAAGCACAACAACAAGCATTGTTCAAATAGGAACAAGCGCCACAAAAAGCACAAATCCTAGAGCAACAACATCAAGATCAACAAAAAGCGTTGTTCATACAAAAGTAGGTGGAAGCCTACCTCACTCACCAGAACATACAAATACCATCGAACAACACATCGACCAACCCATCCATCCAACCCATGATTGAAACACCCCAAAACACTTTCATCCCACCCCCTGATCCCCAAAATGATGTGATGACATAGCTCAGGTTGCTCTTGCAACAAGTGCTCGACCTTCAATCAAGGAAAACAACCAAAACACCAAGCAACTTGTGTCCCTATCCATTTGATAGGAGCCTAGACATGAAACCATTCCCCAAAGGATTTTAAATCCCCAAATTTGACAAATATCGAGGGATGGGATACCTTGAAGATCACATCAGGGAATTCCAGGTTCATTGCATGGAGGTCGCATATGAAGATACTTATCTGATGCGACTATTTCCTAGGAGCTTGGTAGTCCCCACTATATAATGGTTCACTCGCTTACCTTCAAGCATTAGAACATTCCAAGAAATTAGAGACGCATTCATTAAAAATTATGCATGCAATATCGCAATGGATGATAGTCTCGAAGAACTCTCAACTCTAAAATAAGGAAAGGGTGAGTCATTCACCTCATTCCTACAACGATGGTGATCTAAGGCCAATCGGAGCAAGTGGACCATGCCAGAAGAACAACAAGTTTTCACCATCATAGCCAACCTTGAAAGTCACTTGGCATTTCATCTCAAGGTTTAGGGTATCACCACATATGAGCAATTGATCTCCAAGGCACTCAGCATCCAAAGAGCCCTAATGAATCAACCCCTTGGAATCAACATCATATTATGAACAACAAAATAACCACCCACCATCCAATTACAATGATAAACCTCACACATGGGCAAGGAACAAAAAAATTTCTAATGATGGCGTCGTCGATGCCAAGGTGGTCATTAGTGGTCCTCGTCAAAATACACCCACACCGCAAATCCAATCACAACGCCAAAACACTCATCACACAACATACAAACCCAACAACAATCCAACCATCAATAATCTCAATGAGCAAAGGGGACCACCCCAATGCAAAATTTATCCAAAATGAAAATATACCATTTTGGGAGAACCACTGGAGGACATAATGAAAAAGTTGATCGACGAAAAACTCATCAAGCCTCCTACATTCGAGAATTACCAAGAACCCGATGTCAAACCTCCTTGGTATAACGAGAATCAACTTTGTGAATTTCATAAAATCAAATGTCATTCCACAAATA
Source organism: Sequoia sempervirens (assembly GCA_007258455.2). Classification (NCBI taxonomy): domain Eukaryota; kingdom Viridiplantae; phylum Streptophyta; class Pinopsida; order Cupressales; family Cupressaceae; genus Sequoia; species Sequoia sempervirens. The sequence goes on from VDFB02252616.1 coordinate 120,752,052, forward strand.
GCTGCATGAGACTCAAAAACATCATCCAAGATCTCATCAATAAGAAAATCATAAACGTAGAACAACCTATGGGAAATCAGGATCTTAAAATCTACACAAATCCGATGTTGAATCATGGCAACAAAGGGAATAAAAATGATAAAGGGAAGGGTAGTGTAAATCATGTGTATGAAATAGTCATTTCCTCCCTAAATGAATACTGCATGGTCATCACCATCAAGGGCGCCCATGTCAAAGATTGCGGAGTCACCACAAGAGGTAGAAAAGTCACCATTGCAGGATCATCCCAACCAAATAGAGTCCCTTCATCTAGATCCATTCCTAATGGCTACAATGTCCTAGACCAACTCAAGAGAACACCAGCACACAACTCCATCATGGAGTTGTTAAAAATATCATTAGCGCATAAAAATATCCTCGAGGAAGCATTAGCCTCATCCACTATCCCTACAGATCTCGATGTGGAGCAATTCCAAGCTATGGTCAGAAATATTATAAAGCCTAATCTCCTTACATTCTTTGACCAAGATTTCCCCGCCCAACCATCTCACAACCATGCACTTCACTTGGAAGCCATTGTACACAAGAGAAAAATCAAAAGGGTCTTGGTGGATGGAGGTGCGGGCTTGAACATATGTTCCCTAAGTCTCATTAAGCAGTTGAAAATATCAGAAGATTCCATCAACAAAGGAAAGGGCATCACGATAAGAGCATATGATGACCAAGAAAGAGTGTCTTAGGGTACGATTAAACTCCCTATTCAAGTAGGTCCAACACTCATGGAAACCTCTTGTCAGGTCTTGGACCTAGACTTGCCGTATAATATCCTCCTAGGACACCCATGGATCCATGCGATGAAAGTCGTAGCATCAACCTTCCACCAATGTGTAAAATTTACACATAATGGACAAGAGGTTACTATAAATGGAGATCCCGAACCATTTTCATATTGTAAAAATCTTGACGCAAAGTATTGCAAAATCCCCCAAGTGCCAAAGAATGATGAGGGCCCATCCACACCATACATCGACCCCGCCACTCTCGCGTTCACTTTTGTGAAAGAGACAGCCACCATCCCCACCATCCCCACCATCTCTGATATCAAGCTCATCATCCAAGAGGACGGTTGTGGAAGCTACAAACTCCCTAACAATGATTTTGTGATAGGAGAGTTACCACAATCTCCTAGATCACGTAGACCTCCACAAGAAAATCAAGCTTCCACATCACAAACCTATCCTAAAGACTATCCTGAATTCACAAGCTGGGGAGACCTTGGCCAAGAGGTTACTGAATCAGATCCATCACACATGTTGTATCAAGATGAAAGACTAGCAGCTAATTTACCAATGGATGAGACAAGCAAGGGCCTACAAATGATGCTCATAATGGGCTACGATAGAAACCAAAGACTGGGACAAAATGACAATGGGCTCATAATACCTATCATGCCAGAGACGCGGCCCATAACAAATCTTTGCCTTAGATGTACCCCTCTGAGTATAACCATACATGTCTGAATTCCTCTGATTAGAATGGTTAATATTTCTCCTCAACCAATACTAGCACAGGTACACTCACCAATATCCACAGATAGACACATACATAACTTTATAATTGAGGCCTATATTAGTAGCGATGACGAAGATACCATGACCAATCTACCTAGGTTATTTGAGGACACCACCCTATGTATGATTAGTAACCTATCCTTTGAACCAGACCATCAAAATCATGAGATCCATTTAGTGTACCCCCAACTGATTGACTATGACCAACGAGGACCACCGGTTCTTGATACATTCGAAAACGATGATGCACTCTCGTAATTCATGGGATTGCAGGACAACATTCCAGATGGGGATCATAAGGTAGGGTTTATATTAGAGTTGGACACACATGCCTATTATGGGGAAATGATTGAATCCTTCAGTCGTAAAAGTGAGAAACTAAGAATCATATCCAAGTCCTTGAGTGAAAACCACAGTGTGGAACTCTCTAACAAGAAAATAGTAAAAAGAAAGGACGTATCCAATGGTGAAAACCTCTCTTAGGCACCTGAGGATGAAGGATTCAATCTTCCTCTAAGAGCTATTCATCAGGAGAAGTCAATAGTCTTGGCCGAAAAATGTAATCCGGCCAACCTAGGAATAGAGGAGGCCCTGCATATCACATTCTATGCAGAATCACTATTATAAGAAGAGCAAGAACTCCTAGCAGCATTCCTAAGGGAAAGGAAAATAAACTTTGCATGGAGTTATGCTGACATGTCAAGGATTGATCCAGAGATTGTGGTTCATCATTTAGCAGTGTATCCAGAAGCAAAACTGGTCAAAAAAAGGCTTTGAAAAATGCACCCTCAAATCACCTTATTGGTCAAAATGGAGCTCAAAAAGTTGTTAGATTTAGGATTTATTCGACCAATCGATTATCCAGAATGGGTGTCAAATTTGGTACCTGTCTCAAAACCTGATGGAGCCATTAAAATCTGCATAGACTTCAGAGATTTTAACAAGGCATGTCCCAAGGATGATTTCCTGCTTCCCAACATCGACATGATAGTAGACATGATAGCAGGGCATGAGATGCTATCATTAATGGATGGATTTTCAGGATACAACTAGATCATGATAGCAAAAGAGGATCAACACAAGACAACTTTCACTTGTCCATGGGGCACATACTGTTGGAACATGATGCCATTCAGCCTAAAGAATATAGGAGCAACCTATCAAAGGGCCATGACATTGATATTCCACAACATGATTCATAAGATAGTCAAAGACTATGTTGACGACATTTTAGCTAAGTCAAGAAAAAGACAAGACCATATAGCAACCCTAAGTGCTATCTTTGACAGACTGGAGGAGTACAAAGTCAATCTAAATCCCAAGAAGTGCGTCTTCGGTGTACAATCAGGAAAATTGCTAGGATACATAGTATCCATGAGGGGTATCGAGGTGGATCCAGAAAAGGTAAAAGCTATCCTTGAGATGGAAGCACCAAAGACATTAAAACAATTGATAGGTCTCCAAGGAAGGCTCCAATCCATCTGACGATTCATAGCACAACTGGCGGATAAACATAACCCATATTCTCACCTACTCCACAAGGGGGTAGCGTACAAATGGGATACAAAATGCGAAGAAGCATTCAACAAAATCAAGGAATATCTATTTACACCACCAATCTTAATGCCACCCATCCCAAGAAATCCATTGATCTTATATGTGTCTGCAATAGCAGTAGCCCTTGGGGCTCTCTTGGCTCAGTACGATGAAAACAGAACGGAGATGGCTATCTACTATATCAGCAGAACAATGGTCGGTCATGAGCTAAACTACTCATTAATCAAGAAAGCATGCCTCGCAGTAGTGTGTGCATCACAAAAATTCAGACATTACATGTTGGCACACAAGATAAAGCTTATTGCCAAAATTGACCCCCTCAAGTATCTCTTATCAAAGGAAATGCTCACGGGAAGAATGGAAAAATGGGTAATGATATTATCAGAATATGACATCAAGTATGTGGAGAGAAAAGAAATCAAGGGTCAGGTTATCACAAACCAACTGGAAGAAGCACCTATCTACTCTAAGAATCCTCTTGTCTCAGAGTTTCCAGATGAATCTATTTTTAACCTCACCGTAGCTGACACTGGAAACTATACTTCGACAGATCATACACACAACATGGATCAGGAGTTAGTGTCTTCTTCATCACCCCACAAGGGGAATGCATACCAAGGTCATACAAATTGGCATTTCCTTGCACTAATAATATTGTAGAATACGAGGCCTTAACCATAGGTCTCAGGATAGCAGTGCAATGGAATATCATAGCTCTCAAAGTCTACGGAGACTCTCAGTTGATCATAAATCAAGTCAATAATGAATATCAAACCAAGGATGATAAGCTCACTCCATACAAGAAATTGGTGGAGACTCTCAAAGAATCTTTCATAGAAAAAATATTTGAGCAGATTCCTAGAACCAACAACCGAGCAGAAAATTCCATGGCAACAATGGGATCCTTGCTGAATATACCAAACAATGTTCCAAAATATGAATTCTTGATTGAGCAGCTTCTCATTCCCGCATTCGAGGTACCGGAATCAGAATTCGTGTGCGAACTCGTTGGTCCCAGTGATTCGTGGTACCATGACATCTACACATATCTTCGCATAGGAGTCATACCCACTAACCTACTATCAAACCTAAAACGAACCTTTATTAAAAAGGCATCCAGATTTGTCATCCTAGGTGATACCTTATATCGTAGAAGCATAGAAGATACCTTGCTACACTGCTTAAATGTTGAGGAGGCATTAACCGCTCTAACCGAAGTATACAACAGTATTTGTGGATCACACTCGAGTGGAATGACCATAGCCAAGAAATTGCTAAGGATGGGGTATTATTGGCCCATAATGGAAAGAGAAGCACGTGATCATGCTAAAAGATTTCTACAATGTCAGCAGTGTGGGGACCTCATCCATGCACCAGCTCAAGAGCTTCATCCTATTATCACACCATGTCCCTTTTCACAGTGGGGACTCGATCTCATTGGGAAAATCACACCCACCTCATCCAATGGCCACAAATTCATCATAACTACAACTGAGTACTTCACAAAGTGGGTGGAAGCCATACCCATGACGTATATCACTGGGAAGCATATCTCAAAATTCATCCTGAACTATCTCATCTGTCATTACAACATCCCACAAGCCATTATCTCAAATAATGGGACACCATTCAAGAACTAGGAGGTTCGCGACTTGTGAGAGAAATTCAAAATCCAACATTGCTTCTCCACCCCGTACTATCCCCAAGGCAATGGCCAAGCAGAAGCTACGAACAAAACCATCCTCAAAATCCTCAAGAAAATAGTCAATGACGCAAGTTGTGATTGGCATCTATAGCTTAATCTCGCCCTCTGGGCTTATCGAACTAGCATCCACACACCCACTGGCGCCACCCCCTTCTCCTTGGTCTATGGATTAGAAGTTGTACTTCCCATTGAGATCGAGCTCCCATCCCTCGGGATAGCACTGCAAAACCTCATCACGGATGAAGAATACAGGGTATCAAGACTAAATGAGCTGGAGTTACTGGATGAGAAATGAATAGATTCTTTAAATCATCTCCAAGTCTATTAGAATAGACTCAAATAGAGCTACAACAAGAAAATCAAAACCAGGACTTTCCAAGTCGGAGAACTAGTCTTGAAAGAAAATTAGAAGAATGTCCCAAACCCAAGCAACAAAGGCAAGTTCGAACCTAATTGGTTAGGACCTCTCGTCATCACAGCAAGTTATAAATTAGGGGCATATTAGCTATCAACACCTGAAGGGGAACCTCTACAGGAGCCAATGAATAGCTCGCATCTCCAAAAGGTTTATGCCTAAATCTTTCAAGGTATAGAACCAAAAATTTAAAAAAATCAGAAAAAGTAATGAAAAAATGGTTACTGCGGTGAAAACCTGGCAAACAGGCATCTTGGTAACAACAAAAAAATCAAAAAAGAAAAAAATCCAAAAAAAAATTAGAAAAATTATCAAAAATAGTAAAGAGAAAAAAATCGTCCTCTAGTGAAAACCACTTTAGTGGCACTTTGGGAAAGTACCTCGGTGAAAACCTATCAAACAGGCGCCTTGTATAAATAAGCACTTTCCATCCACCAGGATCTTTATGGCTTGTTCAACATCATCCATCCATTTCGCTTCCATCATTCATTGCACTCAGGTCTCCATCCATCACTCATCCACTCGCATCCGCACCATAGCTTGGTCCTGTTTTCGTATCATGATCCCTCCTAGTACTACTCGGCCCATCCTCAAGGTTAGTTTGTCCTGCCTTTATCGGGGTATTCTATGGCATCACACTGGGGGCATGTTCTTATTGTATTAGATTCGTGTATGATCTGAAAGTCCTCAAAATCAAAAAATCCAAAAACATCGAAAAAGCACAAAATCCAAAAACATCAAAACATATCAAAATCCAAAAACAGGTCAAAAAGTTAGTCAAAAAGTCAAAAATAGAGTCGTCTAGTCGAACTACATTGTCTCTAAGCTTGAACGTAGGCAAGGTTGATCTTTGATCATCCCCCGAGACATTTAGGTTTGTCCTATAGGAGTTCGTCATAATAAACTGACATCTCATCATGTGTATCTCCATCTATAAATTGGTCAAGTTGTCAGTCGAACTACATGGTCTCTGCATGTATAACGTAGGCAAGGCTAATCTGTTGATCAGCCCCTGAAGCCCCTAGGATAGGTCTTTAGGTTAGTATTTTGGTCAAAATCTCAGAAAATCCCAAAAACATTGAAAAAACGAAAATCAAAACATTTGTAAAACCTTAAAAAAAATACCAAAAACAGCCTCAAAACATTACAAAACATCAAAAAGCATCCAAATATTTGAAAAAATCCATCCATCTCATCTCGCTTGCACCCACAATAAACACCATCCATAATAAACTAATCGTCATCCTCAACCTTTGGTGAAACAATTAGAAACAAGTCTAGCAGCTTAAAAGTAAAACTCAAAAACGTCAAGTCTCAGGTTTAAGTTAGTACGTAAATAAGTTGGTAAATTATTTGTGTCGATAGTCCATCATCCAAACAGACCCATATCAATCATCTGATAACATCATGTCCTAGGATGAATCCTTCCTACAAGGGGCATTATTTATCAGAAGGAACACTTTGGATAAACGAAATGACGTGCCCCCATCCACTAACATGTCCTAGGATGCATCCTTCCTACAATGGGCATTATCTTTTGGCAATAAGTTTTGGTTCTTATCCTTAAAAACACATTCCCTTTTGGTTAGCGGTATTGAAGAACATCAACTTGTTTGTGTGCTTTATCTTTGTCTTTTGACCTATCTTATTGCGCTCAGTCCAAGGACCTCTCGATGATATCCAAACAGAGGATTTAGAGAAATAAGAATGGGGAAACAATCATTATCTTTTGTCTATTGTACTTGTTGGATATTCTTGTAATATAACCCCAACGAATACTTTCTTTGTTAGGTATGTATGGAAGAGGTCTAGGGCAACTTGTTGACTATTGCATTGATTGGTTATACCTTTCTGTGTTTTGGTCTGAGCTGTCTGAAACTTCTAAAGTGCATCCTAGCAAGGTTTCTGTATGTTAGGTGTGAACATGAATACTCCTATCTGCTTGTCAAGTCAAAGTTCATCACACTGGGTATAACGCCATCTTGGTTCTCTATACCTTGATGCATCGTACCACGTGTGTTATCAAACATAAGAAAATTTGGCCCTTTGAAAATCCCAATTCCTCGGCAAGTAATCATCATCATCATCATCATTTGCATTTGCATCATCTGGCGTCTTGTTGAAATAACTTCTTCTTTTCTTACTAACCACACTAACAAGGTACTATGACAGTTGATCATCATCACCATCATCATCATCGATCCTGCATCCGCAAATCATTAGCATATGGCATAAACATATCATATAGGAAACACACACATTGCATTTTATCATCATATAAACAACTTATCATTCTTCATAAATAGGTGCATCCATGTCATTTCACCCATTACATTGCATCTCATGTCATTATATCAATCATTGCATAAACATTGCATTTGCATTTCATAACCATTTTATATTACTATCTACCATATAAATCATCGCATAAGATCTACAGAAGCATTTCATAATCATTTTTCACATAATCATAAACAATAGGTATATAAGCATTTAATTCATTAACATACACACTTGCATAACATTAATGACATCAACTCACCACTTTACGCATTAACATATCATTGCATCTCATAAAACCATTTCACTATGCATTAACACCATTTCATTGGCACCATATCATGATCATTGCATTCATATTACATCCATCCATAAATCATCTCATCTACAAGCATTTTTCACACATTATTGCATATACCATAGATCATATCATTTTACATATTAAAACCCATATCACATATCACATTGGCATAAAATAAATCATCATATAGATAACATCATTGCACATCATATCATAGGTTAGCATAATATAGATCGCTTAGTCATAATCATTGCATAAACATCATTAGAAATAAATGCATCCATAACATATATAAGTAGAATCATACATGCATAGATAAAAAGTGCACAGTACATCGCATCAAAATTGACTCATATATATCATTAATCATGTCACTGTCATAGTACAAAGAATAAATCAGATCACTGTACATATATGTCAACCGGTACAAAACACCCATCGAGCTATCAAAAAAGAGTCCATAAGGTACAAAAAGTGTATCATCTTGATCAAGCTCGATCTCGGTGGATGCTGCCCTCACCCCTGTCACCATGACCCTCTAGTGGTCTCTGGCTGGCCCACTCTGAGTACTCTAGGACCCAATCTGCTCTGGGTACGGTATCATGATAAGCCCATCGGTAGTACTCTATCTCTTGGATGGCATCCCTGTAAGATCGCACTAGCACGGTACGCTGGGAGGATGAGGTTGTCATACTCTCGATTTGTTGCCTGCAGCCTAGCTCTGTAGCTGCCTGTAGCTCCACAGCCTATCTCTGCTGCACAGCCCGATCCCTCTCGGCCCTGAGCTACTCTCTCTCAACCCTCGCCTGGTCTCTCTCCACTGTCACTGCCTGAACCTGGGCCTGCAGTTGCAAAATCAAGGTGTCCCATGCATCTTCCTATCCTGTTGGCTGTACCCGTGGCTGCATGTGAGGCTGATTCACACCCTCAGCTCGTGGTGGTGGGACTAGCGCATACTACTGTTGATCCTGCATATGTATGTCTCTGTGACCTAGCAGGACTGGGGGAACCCCTGGTGGATCCTGTCGAATCTCAATCCTCAATCCTCGCCCTCATCCTCTCCCTCGGCCTCTAACCCTGCGCACATCTGGATCCTCACCTGGAATGGTCAATCGAAGTGGAGGTCTGAACCAGTCCCTGTAGGCCTGAGTGGTGTTGGGATTTGCTAAGCCCTGATCATAAGCCCATGGTTGGGCTACCAAGTGCCTGAAGCTGTCAACTACCTCAGAGGTAGGAATGCCACGTCCCCATGACACATGTGTCATGGTACGAGCAAAAACGGCTACATAGCCGTCATCAGGCTGATCCTGCGGCTTCCTGAACTAACGTTGTACATGCCGAGGCAGGTACCTTTCGATCATAGTGTGCTCTCACCCCTGCATGTATCGGTCCTAGTGGCAATAAAAGAGTTGATTGACATCATCGACCCATCCAGGCCGACCAAGGTACGGTCTCCAAGTAAAAACAAGCATCTCGTCCAGGACCCATCTCCAATAGGGGATCCCGTGCTCACCAGTGTGTGTAAAGAACACACCACCTCTGTGTCCTTCCATGAGGGCATCCTCTACCCCCATCGGAATTAGAACGACATGTAGCCATAGCACAGAAATGTGCTCCCACACCCAGACATGAAGTAAAGTCACTCCAGCCCCTAGCGTTCTACCATCCATGTAAACATACTCGTGCAAGTCTCTGTAGAGTGAAGCCAAAAGGATAGGCCCCCATGCGAAGTGAACTGGCCTATCTTAGACCATCCTCTCCCAGCAATACCCCTAGCCGGGACTGAAGTATTACCCTTGTTAGTCTAGGGCAACGAGACCCGAAATGATAGTTGCAATTTCCCAGCGGAAGGGCGGTGCTATAACCCTGTATCTCTCTAGCTCAATCTATCCGTCGTAGAAGATAATGTCTCATGTGGCAAGGACTCTGATGCAGGACTCGCGTCCCTTATCCATATTAAAGATCACCCATCGGTCATGAATAGGCAACCGTAGAATGTGCCAAACATCCTCCAGAGTGACAGTGGCCTTGCTTGTGGGAAGATGAAACGATAATGTCTCGTTGTGCCACCTCTCGGCCAACATTGATAACATCCCCAGGTGAGTGCGCAAGGGAACCGCATATGCAATGTGCTATAATCCTGCAACTCCCAGTCGATCCTAGTCTCTATCGCTCAAGTCCCGTAGGATGCTCGCCAAATCTCACGACCGGTGCCCCTGAGAGTAGAGCTCCCTCGCCGCATCCTGCATCAAGGAAGCTCAGCATGTTAAAAAATTTCAAAATTCCTGGTCGAATGCTCCAAGCTCATCCCCAACGGCGCAGTTTGTAATAGCATTGCAGTTTGATTTGACTCAAACTCTGATGCTTAGCCCTAAAAAAATGCAAAATGGTGCCACCACGGAAAACTTTCTCCTCCAGCATCACAATTTGTGTGAAAAGGGTGCCTCTGTGGCACACTTTACCCAAATTGACCCGCTGAGCCCGAGCCCAGCATCAGAGTTTGTAAACTCTGAATTGCATTGTTACAGTGCAAAACAGCACCGCTGCGGTGCAAAATGGCACTGCGTGGCACAGTTTAAATGCCGAGCGGTGCTATATAGCGCCACTGGAGGTGAGCTCCCCTTTTAAAGCATTAATTACAACATTAAATGAAAAAATGAAGCTTGGGTAAGGGTCACATACTGGTGCCCCTATGCCAGGTGGTCGCTGGTATGTCCAAACTCAGTCAGTGATGTGCAAGGGAAGCTGTCGTTGCGCCATATTGTTGTAGAGTCAGAGCTCAAATCTCAAGATTGCTAGCAGAGGTGTGTGAAAATGACTTGAAAGAGACCCCTCGGGCCCCTTTTAAGCCTAAAAATTAGGGTTTTTGAACCCTATATGGCTGTTTGGCTAGGGTTCTGGACCCTCGAACCTTTTTTTGTCCGATTGAGGCTTGTTTTTCATCGTTTTATTGTGTTTAGACATGTTTTTAGCCTCCCAGACCCCTTTCAAACTTGTCAGGCACTTTGTCACCCTTTTTTTTGCGAGATCACCGAAAAAAATAAAATTTTCGTCTGATCTCTCGAGGGGGCAATATAATGGCATGTTTTCTCTCGCCATGCAGCAGTGGGGCAATTTTTAAAATATCAATTTTTTTTGGCTTTGATCGAGATCGTTTATTCTTTGAACCAACGCAACGAGTGCATTACTTCAAAGAGGGGTAAAATGTAGACACGTAAAATATACTGATTGACATCGTGCATCTGATCCTGACTTACTAACATCGCTTCTTCTTGAATCATCCCTTGGTCTAACCATTTAATCAAATTCTCCTATCGATTAAATTCATCAACTTTCATCCCTTAATTAAATAAATCATTTTGTCTAATTAAGTCAATCTCTTTTGTTAATTAAATCAATCCATCTGATCTAATTGTCCCTATTTAATTAAATAATCAATTTATTTGATTAAATCTCTAAAGTCTATCCATTAAATTAAATAAATTAAAACCTTATTTGATTTAATCTAACATCATCTCTTTTAATTAAATAAATCAAAATCCTTATTTAATTAGCCTCTTATCATATTCCTTTCTTATTTGATTTAAATAAATCCATAAATCTAAGTCAAATAAGTCACATAATCTAATCTCCTATTAAATTAATTAACCCTTGATTAATTTAATCTCATCTCATGTCACATCCTCTAGATAATGCAAGTTGCACATGAAAATAGATTTAATTCATTTATTAAATCTCTATTTTCCTCACAAGGCATCTTTTGGAATATTCTCTCAATTTGAATTCAAAAATTCCAAGTCAACATGTACATCCAATAAGGAAATAACTTCCTCTTACATGTCCTTTGCCTTGAGCCAAGTGGCATTTATTGCATTTTCCCTTCCCTCTTGCATGTCATTTCAACAAATTTGAAATTCAAAATTATGCATTTATTGGCACAAACCCCAAATCTTGCACATCCATCATCCATTCATAGCTTGACAAGTGGCATCATACCATTGGATGAATGTTAGTCTCATATTGCTCAAATTTGGACATTCATCCATCTTGGAATTCTATAAATAAAGAGCTCATATCCTCATTTCATCATCGACAATCCAAGCAAAGTTACCATGCTCAAATATCTCTTGAATTTTATCCATTATCATTGAGTCATAGATAGGTTTTTTGCAGATTTGTCTTGGAGTTCTCATCTTTCATCAACAAAGTGGATCAATCTCTTCAACATTCGAAGCTTGCATCCTAGGAATTGGGAAAGGGCCAATTTTCACATCAAATTGGCACCAATTCGCCCATGGGATCATGAGTTTGCATATTTAAATTAGGATTCAATCTAGTTTGTCATTTATGTTGTGTTCTTCATTATTTTCTTTCCTATTTTGAATTTGTAAATGGATTTCATAGGAAATCCTTGTTTTGGCTTGCAATATCTAACTTGAGATGTTTATTCTCTTCGTTTTGCAGGTACCAAGGTTGGGGTTTGCACACCATTCACTCGAGTTTTCAATTGTTGTTGCTAACACTTCATCTTTTGTATCGTCGATCAATGGTTTCATAATTGTATGCACAATAAAAGTGAATTATTTTGAAGGATCTTGAGGGGAGATAAGAGAATTTGTATATGCCATTATATCTAGATGATTATCTTTTTGAGGGATGTTATGAATGGTGAATGATTCAAACTTCTCTAACAATTTCATTGTGAGATCCTTGTATTTTGATAATTTGTCATGTTTTGTTTGATATGTTCCATTTATTTACTTGATAACTAATTGTGAATTTCCAAATATCTTAATGTCTCTAGCACCCATAACTAGAGTGGCATGCAATCTAGCAAGTAACGCCTCATATTTAGTGGTGTTGTTTGTACATAGGAAATTTAACCGATATGATAAGGGAATAGGTTTTTTTGTGGGCAGTTTTATTATAACCCACAAACCAAAGCTAGTTTTGCACTTAGATATGTCAAAATACAATTCTCATGTATGTTTTTTGATTGTCAACACATTATCATCAAGGAAAGATTCATTACCAGGTCAAACTTCATCATTACTTGTATGTCAACATTCAATAAGTAATGTCGCAACTTACTGGTAGTGAATACAAGAGCCAAACATTATTTTTCTATTGTTGTGTATCATTTCTCATAATCAATCAATGTTTGAATAATGTAATAAACAAGATGTTCTTTACCTTTTTCATATTTTTGAGCAAAAAATTATGCAAGAGCATGGGTTGATGATGATGTATAAAGGATGAATGATTTTTTTTGCGTAGTGGGTTATAAAATAGGTGTAGTGACAAGACAATATTTCAAACTCTCAAAAGCCTATTTACAATCCTCATTCCAATCAAAGTGTATGCCTTTCTTGAGAAGATGTGTAAATGGTAACATTTTATCTACTAAGGATGCTACAAATCATCAAATGGCTTGAATTCTTCCTTGTAAGGTACACAATTGAGAGATATTTCTAGGAGGTGGCATGTTAACTATAGCATCAATTTTCTTGTTTCCACCTTGATGGCTCTATGAGATATGATAAAACCTAAAAAAATTCCACTATCTACACCAAAGACACACTATTATGAATTCAATCTCATGTATTTTTGAATTCACTAAAATATCTTCCGAAGAACATTCGCATTGCCTTGTCTTCTTAAAAATTTAGCTAGAATATCATCAATATAGTCTTCCAAAATCTTATGTATGTAATCATGGAATATCAGTTGCATAGCTCATTGATATGTTGTGCATGCGTTCTTCAATCCAAAAGGAATTATAACCCAAAAAAATGTTCCCCAAATAGTTGTAAATGTTGTTTTGTACTAATCTTGAGGGTTGATGAAAATTTGATTGTATCCATAAAATCCATCCATGAATGACAACAAAGTATGTCCCGCGGTCAATTCTACTATCATCTCAATATTAGGAAGGGGAAAGTCATATTTTAAAGATTCTTTATTCAAATCACAAAAATACCTACACATCCTAATACGAATGTCAGGTTTTGTGACTATGACAATATTTGAGATCCAAGGAGAATAACCTATAGGTATTATGAAACCAACCTCAAGGAGTTTTTCAATTTTGTCCTTAACTAGCAAGGCTATTTTAGGTTTCATTTTTTGAATCTTTTGTCTAATGGGCTTACCATTTTTAGCAAGGACTATATTGTGTGTTACAATCTTAGGGCCAATTCTTGGCATATCCGAATAATCTAAAGAATTTTTTTTAGGAAAGTCATGAAGAAAAGTTGCAATATGATCTTGTTCTCCATCATAGAGGCATTTTCCTATCTTAATGGCTTTCTCTTTATTGTTGATCTCCATTGCTATATCCATTGTATCTCCTAAAGGAAGTGCATTTGATCTTGGAAATTCAGGATTGTATTCTCCATTATTCATGTCTATCTCACTATTCTCTTTTTCTCCATCTTTTTGTTTGGTGCTTATCATATCACATGTAACCTTTTTCTTGTGAGGAGGAGTAGATGGTTTATCATAAACTACTATCATTTGTTTCAAGGCTTCATCATCTTCAAAGTACTCCCATGATGGTGGTAAATACATATCAAGTAGTTCTAGATGTTTCATAGTGAGGTTGATTTTTGGTAAATACACATAATGGTGTTGATGTTTAATGAAGGTATCTTGTTTGCTTGCATTATCTTAGGAGGAAAATGTCCCAAACCATTTTTTGTTTCTTTCATGTTAGGTTCTACAGGAACACAAATTCCTTATTCTTTCCTTCCACATCCTTTTCCACTACAACCTAATTGTTTCAGAAGTTCATAACATATCCCATAATAATTTTCCATTTTGTTTGAGTTTGGTGGTTGTTGATAGTCTATCTCCTCAAAGTTCATTGTGTAGCTTGTGTCTTCTTCAAGAGTAGATGAGGTATATTTTTATGAGTTTTCTCCCAAGTTCTGTGTTGACTTAACCATTGCTTTCTTTATTTTTCATCATCTTTTATTATGATTATATATTCTCCCATGAATGAAGGTGTGAAATCCAAGACACCCCAATCATCATCTGCTAATTTTGACACCATTTCCATCTCTTGTGTTTCCTATGTCATAGGCTCTATTTTTTATGTTGGAATTAATTTTTTCAAAGGATTGGTAGTTCCTTTTTCAATTCGCAAGCAACTTTCTGGCTCGGGGTCCATTTCAATTTGGTATATCTTGTTCTTATAGACATACTTCATGATACGATGAACAATCGAAGGCACCACATGCACCTCATGAATCCATGGTCTTCCTAAAAAAGTATTGTATGAAAGTTCATGAGGCATAACATGAATAGCAGTTTGTAAGGTAGCCTTTTCAACTAAAATAGGTAAAGTAATCACACTAAGCAGTTTCTTTCCTATATTGTTAAATCCTCGAATCGATAGGGAATCAGGTTTTATTTTTTATTTATCCGCTCCCAACTTATCTAAAATATTTACACTACACATTCAAAGCTAAGCCATTATCAACATGGGTCCTTTTTATTCTCCTGGTGTTGTATCTGGATATTATCATGAATGCATCATATTTCTTTTGCATTTCCAAGGGAGGGAGCTCATGTTGGTGAAAGGTAATGTCTACATTAACTATATTCATTCCTTGTATCAGAGCTACCACAATGTTTATGTTTGTATTAGGAGAACCACAACTTTCTACAAAGTTGTTTGAAGGATGGTGTGGTAACTAGGTGAAGCTTGAATAAGATCCCATAAGGAAATCTTAGCAGGAGTATTCTTAAGTTCAACAAGATCATGCTCATTTCCACTATGCGATGGTAAATGAGGAGCACTAGGAAACACAATATTAGGCAATGGTAATGAAATAGGATTAGGTTGAGGTTGTCTATTATTCCTTGTGTTATATGTATGAGCAACATTATTATAATTTAATTGGTGCGATGTATTTTCCTTTGGTACTTCAAGGATAAGGAAAGGTTTGTTTGAAGGTGGATAAAGGATAAGTTGAGGTTGAATGACATTTAATTCTTTTTGTTTAGGTTTTCTTGAACAAGCCTTAGTTGATGAACCTTGCAAGAGGAAGTACTCAAGGGATTCATCTAACATATCAAATTCATCACTACTAAAAGGCTTGGGTTTTTTATTAAGTTGAGGTTGGATGACATTTACTTATCTTTGTTGAGGTTTGTTTAAGCAATCCTTAGTGGATGAACCTTGTGAGTTGAAGTCCTCAAGGGCCTCATTTAACATATCGAAGTCATCACGACTAAAAGGCTTGAGGGTTAAGCTAACTTTGAAAAAGGGTTTTAACATGCTTAAGTAACCATACATCTATGATTGTTTAAGTTTAATGTTTTTGGTTTTATGTTTTGATTTTCTAATGAATGTAAAATAGAGTCTACAACTAAAAATATGAAAATGCATGAAATAGTAAATTGGAAAACTAAAATAGCAAACTAACTATAGTAAGTAGAAGCATATAAATACACTATTTAACCCTAGAAACTGTAACCTAAAACTACACAAGGATTAAGATGCTAGGAAGGGAATATTAGTACTCCTGATGAAATTTAGAGGTTCTAGAAACTAAAACGGACAACACATAGCTCAGACAAGATTTTGGATCAAAATCTTTGAGAGGGACTAAGATGCCAATAAGGGCACTTTAGTCCCAATAAATGGTTTTTTCAAACAACCAGCAAGATCTGAGTTAATAACAATGATCCCAAGTTGCCTACCTAGGGACCTAATGTTGAGAAATAGAAAACTATGTAAATGAATGCAAGGAAAAGTAACTAGTAACAAGCAATTGAATGCAAAGTTAAATGATTTTTTTTTTAATTTGGATGCAATAATAATATTTATAAATGCAATTAAGATGATAAAAAATGCACTTTTTCAATTTTTGAATGAAATGAAATGATGCAAGAAAGCAAAAATGCAACCTATATGCACTTTCACTAATTCAAATAGAAGAAACCCTAGATGCAATTTCACTAATGCAAGATGAAATTCAAGAATGAATTCAATCTAGATATAGGACTTTAGTGAAATCCAAATCAGAAAATGAATGCTCAAAAGGGTTGGGTTCACCAAAATGATTAGGTGGAAAATGGTGTGGAATATCACCTGTCTCAAACAATCATTCAACAATGTCCTAGGAGTCCCAATTGGATTGACTATCAACCTCACAAGGTGAGTCAATTCTAAAAAAGGAGGACCTAGGAGGGGGTTCTTTAAGCTTTTAGGGGTTCATCACCAAGCAAATGCTTGGAAAAGACAAATAAGAATTCAACCTATAAAACCTAATAATGTAAGATAAATCAAGGATGCAAATGATGAAATTATGCAACAGAAAGTTAGGATGTGTGTACCTAGGAAGTTTGGAAATACAATGAGGATTCCAAAAATGTAAAGAAGCTATCAAAATATGTTGTGGAGGAAAAATACGCCCTTACTATTGTCTTACTCCCACTACTATTTTTCAAGGGAAATGTGGAATGTTTGGATGTCAGAATAGGATCCAAAAGAATCTCTGTGAAATTCCACCTAGAGGACTAAGACACCCTTACTATTGTCTTAGTCCCAATTTGAATTTCTAAAATTTCTAAGTGTGATCCCAAGATTCAAGGTTTGTATTTCTTTCTCCAACAAGTCTTCAAATCTGAACTTACAAAATGACCTGCAAAACAAAGGAAATTGGATTGATTGTTTATGGTGGTTTTCCTTGGTCAAACCCCTTGTTTGGTAATTAAATCTTGATGAAAAAGCATAGATCTAAAAATGGAAATGTGTTTGTTCCCTAATCTTAAGTGTGTCTAAGATTATGCAAGCTAGAACATGGAGAAAACCTATTCAAATGTGTTAGAATAGAATTCCAAAAATGCAAATGAAAATGACCTAAAAAGGAGATCTCTAATCACCTTAATAGGCTATAAGCATGAAATGTACCTTAGAAAAAAAATGGAAGATGGAATCAATCAAGAAATAATTCCTTAGGCTTGGAATTATGGATAGTTTCATATCCAACCTATAATCTCTCATAATCCTCCATAGGAATCCATTATTAGTCTTTGGAAATGCTAGATATTGACTTGAAAATAGACTTGAAAAAATTGCAAAAACACTAGAAGGCTGCTCCAATACTTGAAACTCTCCTTCAAACTTCTTTCATTTTTCTCAACTTATCACTTTATTCAAATTGTTTTCAAAATAGGTGAAAATGGGGTGTGAATCTTACTTTTATAAGCATTCATATCTAATAAACTAATTATTAGATCCAAAAGGTTGACAAAATTTCAAATAAATTCAAATATTTTCATTTCCCAATCTTAATTCCTAAAAAATAAAGCACTTGGGACTAAGATTCCCTAGGTGGTGTCTTGGTCCCACTAGGTGGGACTAAGATGAGCCCAAGGGTGTCTTGGTCCCACAAGGCTTAATTTGCAATTTTGAGAGGTGGACTACCAAGATTAATGGTTGTTTATGGATTTGGGTCAGGTTTGAGGTTGAAATATGCCTTGGGATGCATACAAAGGTGTCTTAGGGGACCGTATCAAGTGACCTAAAGGGAATTTAATGCAAGGGTTTCCAAAATAGGTCTAAATTAAGTGTGAAAATGCAAAGGTATGCATTTTTCTAAACTGCAAAATTAAATAGTTTGACTTATTTAATTTAATGAGATGAAATGTTAGCGTGAAAAGGGGTGAATTAACCTAATTAGATTAATTAGGTTAATAGATGAAAATGATGCCATTAATTAATTTTCTAGGCTAATTTAATTAATTAAGAAAAAAGAGGATGGGTTTTAAGACAAAATGATGTTAGTAATACCTAATTTGAGTGTATGATATCACTTAGGACATTTTTTTAGTGTCTACATTTTTTCCCTCTTTGAAGTGAGGTACTTGTTACATTGGTTCAAACACTGATGCCCTTCAGATGAAAAAGTATCGTAGAAATGAAAAAAAAACGTATAGATGCCCCAGTGTTTCCCTAGCGAAAGGAGTAAGTTTGTTCCTTGCCCCCTAAAGAAATCGGGCAGAAATTTTGAATTTTAGGTTAATTTCTTGACAACGGTGAAAATGCTGCCCTAGGGGCCCGAAAAGGCTCCGCAATGAAAAAACATAACAAAAATGCAAAAACAAATGATAAAAAATAAGCTTCAATTTTGCAAAATTGGTGAAAATGGAGAAAACCCTAGCTTCATGGTTAAATTAGGGAAAAAAAAACCCTATTTTTCAAGCATAAATAGGTGAGGGTCACTTTCAATTCATTTATGCATTCACACCTTAGAGAATTCTTGCAATTTGAGCTTTGACCCTCTTACGAAATGGTGCAATGAGTGCTCCCACGACATATTTTTGACTGGGTTCGAGAGTACCAGAGGCTTCCAGGCATAGGACCACCAATGTGTGATTTAAAAATTAATTTGAATTTTGAATTTTAGGTGCATTTAATGCATTTTGAAATTTAAACTTTGGTGGCGTCGCTATACATTGCCGCTATTTTTAGAATCAATGACACTACTTTGATTTATAGCAATGCATATGTAAATTGCGATGCAATTCGTGATTTAAAATTATGGTTTCTAATTTTAAATGGCAACACATATGTGTATGGTGACGCAACCTGTGATTTGAAAATTAGGGTTAGGATTTTCCTTGGTCAAATTGAAACGCATATGTGTATAGCAACACATATCACGATTTGCAATTCAAATGTTTTGAGCATCACTATTTGGAATTTGAATTATATCAATGCTATCATAAATACTGATGCTATTGTCATTTTGGGGGATAAAAACTCCACAATTAGCCAATTTTTTTGAATTTTTATGTCGCGCTCTTTGTGGGTGCAGGAGGTTATCCTACCTTTGACATCCGGTGATCACCGGTTGACAGTTTTTTCCAGACTTGGTGATTTGTTTGAGTTGTGACAGGAGCACTTAGGTGAGATTGGCTTGTGGTACATTGATTGCATGCCCATCGTCTGGACACATTTGGCAATGATGAGAGTTTCATGTGAACGATGGCATAGTGAGACCTCATCATTCCACTTACCTACTGGTGAGGTGACAGTGACGCTTGAGGATGCATGGAATTTTTTGATACATGGTGAGTGACATGATCTATGACATTGATGTCGGATATGATGCCTACCATGAGGTGCTTGACTAGGAGGACATTGTTCTGGTCACTTCCTAGATTGACCTCAAGATGTACAAAGGTCAGGTGTCAACTTTTAGACTGATTATTGTGGTGATTATCTCAAGTTTGGTTGCTCCAAATCAACAAACCAGATGATTCAGTCTAGGATGGGGGATAGCTTGGCATAGGATGCTATTCAGGAGGACTCAATATGCATGGGTTCCAATGATGCTGGCCTACATTTACCATGATATGCATGACTTCGTATACTATGATGGTAGGGCAATTGGCACAAGAGTCACCCTTCTCCACATTTGGGCCTGGGAGCACATCACTATGCTTCAAACTATTTTTCAAATGGAAAACATAGAGCCAGATGATCCTATCATCTAGATACAAGGGTACCATCACTTTATAGCACACAGGGAATCTTGGCATTCCCTATTGGTGTCAAATGATTGACGATATGACAATATTTAGATGGCGGCCATGGCTTCATATGCCAGCATGGTAGAATGATCTGTATTAGTTTTTCTTTGCTTGGTAGACCTGATACATGTAGGGTCAAGAGCACACCATTATTGAGAGGTACCTACCTAATAGGGTTTCTAGACAGTTTGGTGAGAGGAATGATAGGCCTGATGACTAGTATACTACCATCTTTTCCAAATCATCTCAAGAGACAACATGGGGACACACAATCTCATCCCATGAGGTTGTTGAGGTCTTTCAACAACTAGTTGCTAGGCCATGGGCCTATGATCAAGGACAAGTGGATGCACAAAAAATGCCTACTTATGATGCATGGCTCATTCCCCCTCATCGATTGATAGATCTAGTAGGTGCACATCCATGAGGGAGATAGAGAGGGAGAGGTGTAGGCAAAGGAAAAGGGAATCTAGATGATATATAGGGTAGAGGACAAGGTAAAGGTCTAGATGGTAGGGGTAGAGGATAGAATGGCTAGGATGGTTAGCCTCATGATGGATAGGTCCTGTGTGCACCACCATTGCACTAGTAGCCTCCTCAGTAGCCACTGATACAACAACAACCAACATAGCATCCACTGTCAGGGCCAAATTCTTGTGATGATTAGATTCAATAGTTGTAGGTGGTGATAGGTGAGAGAGATTAGAATCGTCAATATATTTTTTCCATCACTACTTAGAGAGACCAGGCTAGGAAATAGGTACAAACACTAACTACTTAGAGGGACTAGGAGCTATAGCTTAGGTAGATTGCCAATATGCAGTTAGTCAGAAGGTTGGGCAGCATCAACAACTAGAGTCTTGAGAGCTACAACTTAGGGGAAAATAGTGTCTATCCATTTGTATAGAGAGGGTGTGATGAAGGTTACTGATTATCACATGCACTACAATATGGATGTCCATGCGGTGATTAGGCAGCTAGATTACTCACAGAGAAGTGGGGCACATCCTCAGGCTGAGGATTAGCTTGAGAGACACCCTAGTGAGGGGAGCAACCACTAGGGCTAACTTACTTATATAAACACTTTTTGATTATTTCTCAATTCTTTCTACAAAGATAAATTCATGGGATCCTTTTTGATAGCCTTGTGGATCTTGGAATTTTCATTGATATACATACACTAACTTAGATATTGTATTATTATAGTCACCATTTATATATATATGACATGGACTCGATGTGATGTGGCATGTTCATTTTATTTCATGCTTATGAATGTATGGATGCATATGATGCCGATAATGTGACATGCTTATATATTATTATGTATGGATGCAACGTAATGGATGTATGTGTTTCCTTTTATTCATGTTTATGCGATATGTGATGATGATGATATGTGTTGATATGGGATGGATGCAATGTTATATTATTTTTTCAGTATCTTCTTATGTAATTTATGAGATGGATTCAATATATGCAAATGGATTTATGCAAATGTTAATTTTATATATGCTTATGCAGATGTATGTTTATGATATGTATGCAACAATTTAAGATGCTTAGAATAAAAAATCTATATTATCCTTCACAACTTAAATGATAATGTTGTGATTTATGTTGTGGTTTATGCAAGGTGTATGCATGATGATGATTTTTGGATGCAAGATGGATGCATTGATGATATTTTTTTTTACTTTCATGATACTAAGTTAGCATGGAGAGAAGATTGAAGAAATAAGATGTTTGACCATTGATTTTGATGATTGATTCAAAATATCCAACAAGTCTATGATCCACAGAGACTTTATTAGAGATGATGATGATAAATCCATGATGATGAGTCACTCATACCTAGGGATTGGTATTTTTTTCACTCCTTATTGTTTGATATAACGCATAGACATGATGCATCAAGGTATTGATAACCAGGATGGCACTGTATCTAGTGTAATGGACTTTAACTCTGAAAATAGATAGGATTGTTATTGTTCACATATTGACATACAAAAACCTCATTGGAATGTAAGTTAGAAGCTTTAGAATATATCAGACCAAAGCATACACAATAATCAACAATTTACTCCAAACAACTTCCCTACACACAACTAAGCAAGTATGCACCAATATTATTTTACAAGAATACCCACAAGCATAGCAAACAAATGATAATGATCGATTCCCCATTCCTTCTCTCTAAATAATTTTGATAGACATCATCAAGAGGTCCTCAACATGGGTCATTAAGATAAATCATAATAAAAGATCAAAGACAAATAGTCCTGGTGTTATTTATATCCCTTGCCCATTTAATTTAGCTAAGGTGATTTTTGATGCTGATGTTCATCGTAGGAAGGATTCATCCTAGGAAATTTTGATCAGATGGTTTGATTAGGATGAGGCATTTGATAAGCAGTTGATACAAACTTCACTGACTCATTTACATATGATCTAGACTTTAGATTGTGACACTTAGGTTCTCACTTTACGACTTGTAATACTTGTTTTCTCTAAATGCTTTACCAAAGGTTAAAGATGATTGTCAATTTATTATGGATGGAGGTTTATTGTGAGTGAAAGAGAAATGGGATGGGTGGTTTTTCATTTTCTAGAATACTTTAATTTTTTTGAGGTTGTTTTTGGCCTTTTCAAAAGTTTATGTGGATGTTTTGGTTTTCGATTATTTGAGGTTGTTTAGGGTTTTTTGAGATATTTGAATATTGTTTAGCTATTTTGAATGTTTTCTAATGTTTTTGTGTTTTCTATTATCTAGACATTTTTTTGTTTTCTAAATTTTTACCAAGAACCTAACCTAATAGACCTATCTGAGGGGTTTATCAAAGATAAGCCTTGCCTATGTTATAAATGCAAAGAGCACATAGTTTGACTGACTTGACTTATTGAAGATGACATATTAATAGTTGATGGAATGTGAGTTTATTATGATGCGCCCCTAAAGAACAGGCCTAAGGTGTCTCAAGGGCACATCAATGATGGCCTTGCCTACTTTCAAGCTCAGAGACTTGTAGTTCGACAAGGCACTATTTTCTGAATTTTTGATGTTTTGACATTTTTAGGGATTTTGATGTGATTTGAATGTTTTGGATTTGGCCTTTACAATTTTATGAATGTTTTTGGATTTTAGCTATATAGGATTTGGATTTTTTTGAATTTTGATGAGATTTTATGAATGTTTTTGGGATTTTCAAATTGATATTTTGAATAACCTTAAGACATACAAGGACTCAATCTCATCCATAATTAATTTCCCTTAGCATGACATAATAGACTACCTCGATATAGGTAGGACAAACTGACCTTTGGAGTATGCCAAGTAGTACTAAAGGGGATACGATACTTCACAATATCAAGCTATGATATGGACATAGATGAGTGAGGGAATAAATAAGATGGATGAGGTGATAGATGGAATAATATGCCAAAGAGCCTAGGTAGATAGAGGTGCTTTATTTACACAAGGAACTTGTTTTCCAATTTTTCACCAAGGTACTTGCCCAAAGCACCACCGAAGTGGTTTTCACTAGAGGATGATTGTTTTTCTTTAATGTTTTCAATCTTTTTTCTCATTTTTCTAGGATTTTATATATTTTTATATTTTTCATTTTTATTTTCATATTTACACCCTTCAAGACTAGGCATAAAACTTTTCAAGATGCAAGCTATTGGTTGGTTCCTACAAGGGTTCACCTTCAGGTGTTGAAAATTGGTATGCTCTTGATCCATAGCTTGATGTGATGATGACAAAGGGACCCAATGAGGTAGGCTTAAAATTTCATTTACTATCCTGATTTGGAAGATTTTTTTGATTCTTCTTTAGGATAAGATCTCCTACCTCGAAAGACCAACATTTGATCTTCTTGTTATAGATTTGTTTCAATCAATTTTGATATACTTGCAAGTGATTAAGAGCATCAAGACGACGATCATCCAAGAATTATAGCTCATTCAACCAAAATATTTTGTATTATTCATCAATGATTAGGTTCTATAGTGACACTCGCAATGATGGAATCTTGACCTTAATAGCAAAGATGGCCTTTGATCCATAGACTAAGGAGAAAGGGGTTGCACCGGTAGGCATGCAGATACTAGTTTGATAGGCCCAAAGAGTAGGATTTAACTATACATTCCAATCTTAGAAAACTTCATTGACCATTTTCTTTAGGATTTTTAGGATGTTTTTGTTTGTATCCTTAGCTTGATCGTTGCTCTGGGGATAATACGGGGTATAAAATCAATGTTGGATGTTGAATCTTTGACATAGCTACTTCACATCCTGATTCTTGAAGGGTGTTCCATTTTCTGAGATAAGAATTTAAAGTATACCATAACAATAGATAAGGTAGTTCAAGATAAACTTAGCAATTTTATTTTATGTTATATATGTCATAGGAATGGCTTCAACCCACTTGGTAAAGTAATCAGTGGTCATTATAATAAACTTGTGGCCATTCGATGAAATTGGGGTAATATTTCCTATGAGGTCAAGCCCTCACTATGAGAAAGGCCAAGGTGTGATCATTGGTTGCAACTCCTAAGCTAGAGCATGAATCGGATCTCCATGTTGTTAACACTAGACACAATTTTTCATATACTGATGAGATTCTCTCTCCATGGTTGGCAAGTAGTACCCCATCCTCAAATTTTTTTTAGCTAAAGTCATATCGCTAGAATGGGAACCGCATATGCCATCACGTACTTTTGTTAAAGTGGTCAAGGCTTCCTCTTGGTTAAGACATCATAGTAATTTACCTTTGATGCTTCTATGGTATAAGGTATCACCTAGAATCACGAATCGAGATGCCTTCATGATAAAGGTCTTTTTAAGGTTGGAAGTGATATTAGATGGGAGGATTCCCCTACTTAGGTAGATGAAGATGAAATGGTACAATGGGGATCTAGGACCAAAAATGACACTCAAAAATTCCAATTCTGAGATTTTGAAAAGTTGGTATGATAAGTTGTTCTACCAAGAATTCACATTACAGGATGTTGTTCGACATGTCTAATAGTGATCCAATTGTTTCCATAGCATCTACTGCTCTATTGTTTATACGAGGAATCTGCTCAAAGGTTATTTCAATGAAAATTTCCTTGAGGTTCTTTACCATCTTTTTGTAAGGAGTAAGCTTTTCATCCTTGGTTTGGTAGTTTTCATGGACTTGGTTGATAGCCAGTTATGAGTCTCCATAGACTTTCATCTCTTGTATCTGCCATTGAACTACTATCCTTAGACCTATGATTAGGGATTTGTACTCAAGAATGTTGTTTGTACATGGAAATGATAGCATGTATGACTTTGGTATGAAATCACCTTGAGGGGTGATGAAAAGAATACCCACTCCTAATCCATGTTGGGTAAATGATCCATAAAAGTACATCTTTCACTAATTTTTTGTATTTTTAAGGAATACTGATTCATCCAAGAATTTAGATATGAATTGATTCTTTGCATAAAAAGTTGCCTCTTCTAGCTGGTTTATGATCACTTGCCCTTTTATTGCCTTATGCTCTATGTACTCTATGTCAAATTT
Source organism: Sequoia sempervirens (assembly GCA_007258455.2). Lineage (NCBI taxonomy): Eukaryota > Viridiplantae > Streptophyta > Pinopsida > Cupressales > Cupressaceae > Sequoia > Sequoia sempervirens. The sequence goes on from VDFB02252616.1 coordinate 120,777,985, forward strand.
AGTGAAGGTCATTACCCATTTGTCCATTCACCCAGTGAGAGTTTCTTTGGATAACATGTATTTCAATGGGTTGATCTTTGCAATAAGCGTAATTTGATGTGACAACATGTAGTGTTTGAACTTTTTTGAATTAAAAAAAATGATAAGTAGGCTTTCTCAATGGATGAATGGTTCATTTCATAGCCCACTAAGGTCCTGTTGATGTAATAAATGGTTCTTTCCTCTCTTTTTTCATCATTTTGTGCCAAAAGAGCACCTAGTGTTGTTGATGTTGTTGAGATATATAGGATCAATGGTTTGTTTCGTATCGGTGGCATGAGAACTAGAGGTGTCAATAGATATTCCTTGATCTATTGGAAAGATTTATCACACTTCTCATCCCACTTGTAAGTTATTCCTTTATGGAGAAGATGCAAAAAAGGGTAGATTTTATCTAATAGTTTCACTATGAACCTTCTATTGGACTACAATATTCCTTGTATCCCTTTCATCTTCTTTAGTGTTTGTAGTGGTTCCATGTCTAGGATGGATTTTACCCTTTCTAGGTAAATTTATATCCCTTTTTGTGAGATGATATAACTGAGAAGTTTCCATGATGTAACCCCAAAGACACACCTTTTTGGATTTATCCTTACTTTATACTCTTCAAGCCTATCAAAGATGGGTCCTAATACTTGTATGTGCTCACTCCTTTTCTTTGATTTTTCCAAAATATCATCCACATAATCTTCAACTATTTTGTGGATCATGTCATGAAAGATGAGGGTCATTACTCTCTCATAGGTTGCTCATGCATTCTTTTTCCCAAATGACATCACGTTCCAGTAGTATGTTCCCCATGGACAAGTGAATGCAGTATTTTGTTGATCCTCCTTAGCGATCATGATTTGATTATAGCCTGAAAAACCATCCATGAGTGATAGCATTTCATACCTAGCTATTAAATCCACTATGATGCCGATGTTAGGAAGAGGGAAATCATCCTTCAGACATTCCTTGTTTAAATCTTTGAAATTAGTGCATATTTTGATGCCCCCAGTGGGTTTGGAAACTAGTACCAAGTTTGAAACCCCCTTAGGATAATCTATTGGTGAGATAAATCCAATGTCAAGAAGCTTTTGTAACTCAATTTTGACCAAGAGTGTTATCTAAGGGTACATCTTCCTTCAATTTTTCTTTACTACTTTGGCTTCAAGATAGATTGCTAGATGATGCACTACTACTTTTGGATCGGGACCTGAAATATCAGTGTATGAAAATTCAAAGTTAGATCTTTTCTCTTTCAGGAATGCTGCTAGGTTCTATTCTTCATCCACAAAGATTTGACATAGAAAGTGATCTTAGGTGATTCTTTTGTTCCAACGTTGACTGGAGTGGCCTTTTCTGCTAGAACTTGTGACTTCTTTGGATGCATTTCACAAAGGGGGAGAATAAATCCCTCATCCTTGGGAACCTTAGAGAGGTTTCCACCCTTGGATATGTCCTTTATTTTTACTATTTTAGGATTAGAGAGTGCCAAAATATGGTTTTCACTCAAAGTCCTACAAGTTTGTTGCATGTCATCAATTTTATGACTGAAGGATTCAATCATCTCCCTGTAGTATGCCCCTTTATCAAGCTCTATGTCAAAACCAACTTTTTTATCTTCCCATGGTAAGTTGTCTTAGAGTCCCATGAATTCTAAGATCACCTCATCAATTTTTGAATAAATCTAGAATTTATGGTCCTAGTTGGTCCCAGTCAATGAGTTGCAAGTATATTAGTTGTATTTCATTTGGTTGGTTGCTTGGAGTGAAAGATGATTTGGATATCATGAAGAGGGAGTTATTCTAAAATAGGTCAACAACATCAAGGAGGAAGTCATCTAGGGTAGTATCATGTGATGTTGGTAACCAAGAAGAAGCCGCAACCTATTTATCAGAAGTACCTTTTCTAATAAGGGTAACTTTTCTAGTAGTACAACCTAGGTCAAGATTCTTTGGACATTTCTCAAGAATGATAGGTTCTAGTAAACCATTTTCATTTTTTCCCAATTTCTCATTCTTGATATAGCCCATACCCTTCATTAGTTGTAAGCCTTTGTTATCATCTTCCATGGGAAGAACATTGACAGGTCTTTCATCTTGATATAACAGTTTAGAGACATCTTCCTCATTAACATCTTCTTTGTTTAGGTCCCCCTATTTGGTGAAGGTAGTAGCTACCATTTTGATGGTTTCTAGGATGTTCTTGCTAGGTGTGGGATTCCCATGATATTTTGGAGAAAGAGGTAACTCTCCCAATATAAAAGTGTCCTTTGTTAGCTTATAGTTTCCACAACCATCATCCTAGATCACTACCTTGATGTCGAATATTCTTTGCATAATGAGTGATTTTTTTTTTGAGGTTGATGCAAGGGATGATGGGTCAAAAAATGAGGTAAAATGTGTAGGCCCTTTGTAATTCTTGGGTATTTGGGAGATTTTATACAACTTTCCCTCAATATTATTGTAGTAGTAAAAAGGCTTAGGATCTCCATGGATGGTAATTTCTCTACCCTCAAAAGTGAACTTTACACATTGATGGTAGGTTGAAGCTACAACTTTTAAGGCATGGATCCAGGGTTGACCAAGCAGTATGTTATAGGGAAGATCAAGGTCTAGCACTTGGCATGTAGTTTCTATGATGAGGGGGAAAAATTTGATGGGTAGTGTGATGATGCCTTGTAATACTCGTTCTTGGTCATCATATGCCTTGATGGTGGTACTCTTTTCCTTTTCAATAGTATTTTCTGAATAGCCCAATTTTTTTATCAACTAAAGGGTGCAAATGTTTAGACAAACACCTCCATCTACTAAGACTCTTTTAACCTTATTCATATGAATTATAATATTAAGGTGTAAAGCATGGTTATGAGATGGTTGTGAGGGTAGGTCTTATTCTGAAAAGGTGAGAAGATGATTAGTGATATGTCCTACCATAGCTTGAAACTCTTTAGTATATATATCCTCAAGAACGGATGATGTAAAAAAATATTCCTCTACAATTTCCCTATGTGTGGGTGATAGCCTCAATAGTTCTAAGATAGAAAGATGTGTGGGGGTATTTTTAAGTTTATCTAAGAGATTGTACTTGTTAGTGCTTGTTGTTGGTTGAGTAGGGTGTGCCCTAGATTGGGATGGGACTCCTTGGATGGTGACTTTTCCATGTCATGTGGTGACTCCACACTCTGTGCTATGCCCTTTGATAGTGACAACAGTGATGATGTTGTCACAAGAAGCAACCATGTTTGAATAAGTATGATGCACGTTTGTATGATCCTTAGCTTTTCCATTGTTGTTCCCTTTACTATGATCTAAAATGGGGTTCTTGTATATCTTAAGATCCTGGTTATTGGTTGGTATTTCCATAGATATGGTTTCACTCTCTATAAGATCTTGGATAATATATTTTTCACATGCAGTTTGTTGTTTTGTGTCCTTTGATTTTTTGAAGGTCACAAAGATCATTCTCATTGTACCAGGATGGTTTCTCTTGTGGTACTTGGTAGTTTTCAAAGTTGGGAAGCGTTATCAAGTTTGACTCTACCAATTTCTTCATGATGGTCTCGATAGGTTTTGACAACTATGCGTACTTGCATTTCAGATAGTTGTTCTTGTTAGGAGTTTGTCATTGTTGTGTTTTTGTGTTGTTGATATGATTGTTCTAAGGAGGTGTTGTTTGCTGCATAGTTTTTGATTAAGGAACAAACAGGTTTTGAAGGGACCTAAAACCCTTTACAAATAGATTTTGAATGGATCTGGAACCCTCAACTAGAAGGTTGTCTAAAAATAAATACAAGAAAGCACAACCAACCAAGGATAAAAAGGAAACCAAGGCCAAATAACCAAAACTGACTACAAAGCCACATGAGCCAGCAACCAACCAAGAACCAACCCCCAAACAAGAACCATCAAGATTTACATTTAGAGTTACTCTTGTGGGAGCAAAGAGTCATGTCAAAAGGAGGCTTAGAGGACTTCTCTTTCTTTCCCTTTATAGTGATCCAACCCTCTTCCACTTGCATTTCCTTGTCAAGCCAAGACAGCGCACCATTATCCTAAAGAAGAAAGCCTGCAACCATTGTCTTAGAGATTTGAACCTTGTTCCTCCCTGTAGGCATGGCCAGAATAGGAGAGCCACCCGAAATGACAGCCAAAGCACCATTACCAAAAATGGTAGCCATAGGCATAGTCTCGTTCTCTTTAGGGGTTTCAACATTGTATTCTTGCATAGCATCAATAGGCCCTCCAATAGAGACATCAGGAGAGGATGCCCTAAGGCCCTATGAATCCAAAGCAGCTACCTCAAAAAAACTCCTAGGTTGCTCAACTTTCTTCTCAACTATATAATGCTATTGAGAAGCCCCTTTCCACCATGTAGCCTTCATGGATTTTTTCTCAAAACCACATTGTGCAGCAGCATGACCTCTTTTAAAACATCTTCTACAATGGAAGGGAATCCCCTCATACTGCAAAGATTGGACTCAAGACCCCTTAGAATATTTAAGAACAATCTCAATAGGCAACCCTTTTGAAACATCCATTTTGACTAGTATGCAGGAAAAGGTGGAATGAAAAATATTAGAGGATTCATCACCCACCAACAAAAAGCCACCAAGGGCTTCACCCACTTCCTCCAGAAGAGGATCAACCCATAAGTAGAGGGGAAGATTAGGCAGTCGAACCCAAATCGAGAAATTATTAAAAATTTTAGAAGTATGGTTGAAATCAGAATGTCAGGGCTTAAGCATCAACAAATGTTTGTCCTCCCAGCTAAAAAAATTGTCACATAAAATTATATTTCTATCCTGAGAATTATCAAACTTGGCAACAAAAAATCCCTTGGCCATGGGGAAAATATGAACTTTACTAGAAATTAGAGGCTCCCATTCATGAGAGATCTAGGAATGCAGCTGAGGGAGGCTAGGCCAAAAACCCCTAAATTGACAAATCATCCCACGAATGGAGAGATCAAAGACATTCTCTTCTATTTCTTCAACCGTTTCCACCTTCAAATCAACCGAGATGGCATAAGCAATAGGGAAAAAACCACTAAACGATAGTCTCCCATGCCCTAGTTTTGGGGTCATCACCTTCACAACAAGGCCTCTGCCCTTTCTGTGCAAAATGCCAACCCCCACAGCTCTATCTGTCACTGCCTTCTTTCCATGGAAGTCTCCTCCCTCACCATTTCTAGTGGCACAGGCCATAGTCATCTTATCCTTCGTTGTATTCGTCCCAACCTTCATTGTATTCATCCCAACCTTTGTTGTATTCATCTCAGCCTTTGCCATTATGTTCTATTCTTTTTACAAAATATCTTTTTAAGCAATTTGTATTCGCCCAGCCTTAGTCGTTGCTTGCATAGTTGGTTGAATGTTAGCAATTTGATTGTTTTTTTTCCTAGGAACATTTAGGACCACTTTAGCATCTACTACACCATCCTTTGTTACATTCTTATTCTTAGCCCAAACACAACGCTTTTCATTTGAACTAGTTGATGGGTGATTATCTTTGTAAGCTTGGATATTTCCCTGTGACATTAGAGCTCTCTCAATGTTAAGAGATCTATGGACAAGCTCGTCATAAGATGTGATGCACAATATTTTCAAGTGGAAGGATAGATGTTGTGCCTCCAGCACACACGCCCTGTTCAGAAACGGGACCCTCTCTCTCTCTTCTTTTTTCCTCGTCAGGTCACTTTTGTCATTGTATCATTTTTTGTGCCCCCTATTTTTGTGTTCTAAGTGGCCTATGAGTCCCAAAGAGTTCATTTTGAAGTGACCATGTTTTTCCCCCTTCAAATTTTCAAGGCTTTAGGCCTTCATGAAGTTCCCTTAGCATTTTTCCTTTTCCTTTCCAAGATGGCATCCAAGGAGTCGAATGGGTCCGCCCTATTAGGCTACCCTGCGCAGGTTTCCTTCACCTTGTGGTAGTTCCAAACAGCCTTGCTCTAGCAACTTTCCACCATGCCGAACTCGAAACTTCCGATGTTTTCTCATCGCTAAACAATCAATGACCAAGCTCTGACTTCCTTACACTTGGCAGGTTCCGATGCTCCCACCACCATTTTCAAATGACCATTCACCAACTTCTAGGCTACCATACTATAATTAGTGGGGTGCATTTAATATGCTATTTTCTATAAATAGGAAACTTTTAGGTGTCATTTTCACCTGTTAGTCAATCAAAAAAGAGTTAGAGCCAACCTCCTGCACCGCCTTTGCACCCGATGAGTTCCATCAATGATTCAAAGCCTTTGCTAACTATTTCCTCATCTGAATTCATCGTATTCTTGAGGTAGGTTTTCTATCATGTACTCCACTTTGAGTTTTCTTTGATTTCAAGGAAAATTTACTAAATTTAAAAGGGGAAAAATTGATAAATAGTTAGATTATGACCAAGCGCACAAAACCCATGAAGTAGAATTCTAGCAAACTTTAGAAATCATCCTGTTGGCCTTGTGTAGAACTTAGGTTCTCCACCGCCATTCATTGACCAGAGATTTCACCTCATGTGGGCCCGCACTCTTCCATCATCATCACCGACCTTGAAAATGGAGTTAAACTTAGCAATGAAAAAATCATCCATCATGTACGCCCTCATGGGTAGACCCCTCTCATTAGCTGCTAAAAAATGGTTAAAATCCACAAAATGAGATGAGGAGCCATCAACCCACTCAGGTCCCTAGACGCAGAGTTCCTCATACAAAATTCCTTTTGGCTTTTCTATTTCAAACAACTAATCAAACATGACTTTCCAGTGCCCGGGTCCCACCTCATCGATTGCCTATAAACTCAATCTTTGCCAAATCTTAAGCCCCGATCCATCTTGGGTTGTTATTTTTGGATGTCCACTTAGGGAATTTCATCTTTGTTTTACTGTCTCAAATAACTTTTACAGCTCATCCTTCCAACGACCAAGTGTTAACCTATTCTCAGGCCCCTCCTAGCGGACTTCCATCCACGGGCCGCCGTTGTGAACCCGTTGTCTCAAATGACTTCTAATGGCTGACATTCCACCCTTCGGGTCCTGATCTCACTGTGGCTGTTAGCATGCAAAATGAAAATTGCTACATAATGAGACTTAAGTGGTCCATTCCCCACGGACTGTCGCCATCAGAGCTTCATCCTGGCCCTGCCATTCTAAAATGAAAATTGGTCCCCGTCTGCCCGCACTCGGGACCTGACCTCCCCGTTGCCTTTGGACTCTCTAGTGATAATCAAAGTAAACACAAAGGCTCCACCTCTTGGTGGACCCAATTCCACAGGTCTCTCTCGTCAAACCTCCACCCGACCCTTTCCATTTCAAATGGTTGCAGCCTAATGTCCACCTGCTCACTCCAACCCATGATGATTTGAATGGAAAATGAGTTACACTACCACCTTCAAAAAATTTGGGTCTCGCCCAGTGGAACTCTGCCCATGGACCGTTGTCTCCCCAGCGCTTTTCTACTGCAGATGCTAAAAAGCCAAACTACTCCCTAATCCCGCTTGTCCAAACGATGCACTTAATGACCTTGAAAAATCAAAGTGATCTCGAACCACATGCCAAAATAGAGTGACCTCCTTGGTGAACCCCATACATTAACCAAATCTTAAGGTGGGTTGGGACAGATGGACCGCCATGCCCTGATTGTCGTCCCTCCTGTCGGAGCTCCAAAATGGCCATCAACCCAGGGAAGTTTGCACCCCTAGGCCGAAACTGTTGAAACTCCTTCCTGTGAAATGATAATGTCAATTTGGAAGATATGTTAGGAGTCTTAAATGATGAATTATCTAATTTAAGATTGTTTCATAGTATTTTGGATAACTTTCTCATGTTTTCATGCTTGAATGTGCTTAGCTCTCTCTCGCCCACAGGATATATGGAACCAGGTGAAAGACCCTTAGAGGCAGCCATGGAGAAAGATAAAGGAAAGAAAACAACCAAAGCACCCCAGGGTAAAGAAAGAAAAGACAAAATGAAGTATAAGTTCCAAGAGGAACCTCTCAACTCTAACATTGGAAGTAAATCTCAGACACAAACATTGGGAAAATAGATATTGATGAATTCAAGCAGAGGGTCTAGATCATCCCTACAATAGAAAATGAAAGGAAAATTAGAAGCAATGGATTGGCTAAGGTTGCAGGTTTCCTACCCACTCTTGTTGCCCCTAAACTAGTGATAGCTTGCAGAGAAGCATACTAGGAAGAGACCAAAACCATTATGGACAAGGACGGGAACATATAGGTTGATCTATCTACCAAGTCAATAGGGAGAGCTTTTCATATCCCTACCTTCGAAGAAATGGAAGAAGCATCCACAGAGTATGGGAAACAAATGTGGGATGAGGAACCCCTCAAATGCAAAAAGGTCATCAATCAATATTGGCTAAAAGAAAAGAGGGGCAGTGTTGCAAAGGTACCCCAGAAGCTCTTCCACAATGATTTTTATGAGGATTACCATGACTTGGTGACCCTATTAAGTAGGGTTATGGGCCTTCTAACCTCGGCCTACTTCCAAGAGTGGATGTTGTAATTTGCAGAGGAGATCATCAAAAGAAATACTAAGTTCTATTTGGTGGGGATAATTAGCAATTGCTTGCATGAGCAATTTGTGGCTGTCAAGAAGACTTCACTCTTCTACATGACTTCCTAATTAGTTTATTTACTGGTTGACAAGACACAATAGAGATGATTGTTTCAAGCTCCTGATGAGGCTCTAGGTAGATAATTAAAGGTCTATGATAAGTGTAGACACGTAAAATGTATCGATTGACATTGTGCATCTGATCCTAACCACTAACATCATTTCATCATGAATCATCCCTCAGACTAACCATTTAATCAAATACTTTTATTTGATTAAATTCATCAATATTCCTCTCTTAATTAAATAAATTAGTTATCTAATTAAGTCACTTTCTCTCTCAATATTTAAATCAACCTATCTGATCTAACTATCCCCATTTAATTAAATAGTTAATTTTATTTAATTAAATCTCTAAAGTTTATCTATTAAATTAAATAAAGTAAAACCTTATTTAATTTAATCTAACATCATCTCTATTAATTAAATAAATCATGTATCTTTATTTAATTAATCTCTCTTTATTTAATTAATCTCTTATCACATTCCTCTCATATTTGATTTAAATAAATCCATAAATTTAAGTCAAATAGGTCACATCACTTAATCTCTTCATTAAATTAATTAACTTGGATTAATTTATTCTCATATCACGTCCCATCATCTAGCTTTTCCCACTTACACATGAAAATAGATTTAATTGATTTATTAAATCTCTATTTTCTTCAACAAAGCATCTTTTGAGGAATATTCCCCAAATTTGAATTCAAATTCCAAGTGGGATAAGTCCTTCCAACAAGGAATTAACTCCATCTTACATGTTCTTTTCCTTGATCCAAGTTGCATTCAATGAATTCTTTCTTCCCTCTTGCATGTCATTTCAACAAATTCAAAATTCAAAATATGCATTTATTGGCACAATCATCAAAACTTGCACATCCTTCATCCACTCACAAGCTGAAAAGTGGCACTTTACCATTGGCTAATTCTTAGTCCCACATTGCTCTATTTTGGGCATGCTTTCAACTTGTCAATCTATAAATAAGAGGCTAATCTCTTCATTTTGGCATCCACAATTTGAGTAAACTTACTATGCTCAAATCATTAGAAAATTCCATCCATTATCATTGAATCTTAGTTAGGTTATGCAGATTTTTCCATTGCAGCACTCATCAAGCATCAACAAAGTGGATCAATTATCATCACACATCAATTTTGCATCATAGGAATTGGGAAAGGGCCAATTTTCACATCAAATTGGCACCAATTCCCCATGGGATCAAGAGTTTGCATTTTCTTTCAATAGAATTTAGCTTGCTTTATTGTTCTTTTATCTCATTTTTACGTTGTTTCCTATTTAAAACCTTGATAATGGATTTCATGGGCAATCCTTGTTCTTGCTTGCATTTCACTATCTAATGTGTTTGTTTATGTTGTTTTTCTTGTCTAGAGATATGAAGAAAATTGACTTGTTTGTGTACTTGATCTTTTCTTTTATCTTATTTTTCTCATTCCAATGACCTCTCGATGATGTCTAATCAAAGAGATTTAGAGAGAAAGGTATGGGGCATCGATCATTATTCTTTTTTCTATCGTTCTTGTTGAAAGTTCTTGTAATATAACTTGGCAAATACTTGCTTTGTTAGGTACGTCCTAGCAAGGTTATCCATATGTCAAGAGTGAACAAGAATACTCCTATCTATTTGTCGAGTCAAAGTCCATCGCACTAGGTACAATGCTATCCTAGTTCTTTATACCCTGATGCATCATTCCTACGTGTGTTATCAAACATAAGGTAATTGGCCCTTTGAAAATCCCAACTCCTCGGCATGTAATCATCATCATCATAATCATCTCATGTCTTGTTTGAATCTCTTATTTTCTTATATATCTTGATTTTCACGCTAACATGGTACCGTGACAGTTAACCATAAATCATCACCACTGCATCTATCTTGCATCCACAAACCGTCAGCATACTGCATAATGCATATCATATCATATAGAAAGCATTAATCATACCACATGCATTCATCCCCATCATTGCATAATATAGATTAGTTATTCTAAACATCTCATAAACCATACATTTATCATCTATTTGTATAATCATAAAAGCATCAGCATATCATATCATGTGCATCCATATCATCCATGCATCATCATAATCATCTCATTTATATCATCAATAATGTAACTATCATGGTACAAATCAGGATCAACTATGTGTACTATATCAAAATATACATGAGGCTACCCATGGTCGATGATTGTCTATACATCATCAAAATTTTCTACGTCAAATATCTGATCTTTCTAAAGAATTATCTTTCATCCTCTAATTAGTAGAACCACTCCTCTCACATTTTGTCGCGATCTCGATCAGAAATTAGTATTTCCACTCGATCTCTCGAGGGGGAAGTATACTAGCATAATTCTTCTCACTGAGGCAACAATGGGGCATCTGAAAAATTAGAGAATTTTGGAACTTTGATCTCAACAAGATTATTCTTTGAACCAACGTAGCAAGTACATTTCTTCAAAGAGGGGAAAAATGTAGACATAGAAAACATACATATTGATATCGTACACTCAATCCTGATCTACTAACATTGTTTCATCCTGAATTATCCCTGTATCTAACCATTTAATTGAATAGCCTTATTTGATTAAAGTCATCATAATTCTCCTTTTAATTAAATAAATCCCTCAATTTAATTAAATCATTGTCTCTGTGTAATTAGCTAGGTCATTTCATCTTCTTATCTTTATTTAATTAAATAATCCATATTATTTGATTAAATCTCTAAAGATAATCTAATTAAATTAAATAAATCAAGCATTTATCTAATTTAATCTAACATTACCCCCTTTGGTTAAATAAATCAAAAATATTTATTTAAGTCTAGATCATTCTTTTCTCATTTTGAGTTATTTAAATCTTAAAATCTAAGTCAAAATGGTCAAATCAACTAACATCATTTAAATTAATCAAATCATGATTAATGCTAATCCTAATCACTCAAATCCTCTAGATTTTGCAACTTGCACATGAAAATCAATTTAATTGATTTATAAATCACCTATTTTCATTCAAAAAAGGCATCCAAGTGGGAATATTCCTCAAATTTGAAATCCCCCCCCAAAATGACTTGTCCATCCAACTAATCATTTAAATCTCTTACATTGTCTCTTACATGTCTCCCACTTGGCATTTAACTCATCTTTCATCCCCTCTAAACATGTCATTTCATCAAATTCAAATTTCAAACTTGCACATTCATCAAAATGTGCTCAAGCTTCCTCTATTCAGATGTTGACAAGTGGGACAATGCCAATGGTTAATCTTTTATCCCACATCCTTCCTAGTTTTCATTCTTCAATCACTCTTTCTTATAAGTAGAGAGTTTCTATATTGTATTGATCATCCACAATTTGAGTAAACTTACTATGCTCAAATATTTAGCATTCTCCATCCACATTTTCGAATTTGTAGCTAGGTTATGCAGATTTTGGTCTTGAGGCACTTACCATTCTTCATCAAAGTGGATCATTCATCAAAATTCATCACCATTGCATCATTGGAGTTGGGAAAGGGCCAATTTTCACATCAAATTGGCACCAATTCCCCCATGGGATCAAGAGTTTGCATTGTCTTCAATAGGATTTAGCTTGCTTTATTGCTCTTTCATTTCATTCTTGTCTCATTTCCAATTTTAAATTTTGCTAATGGATTTCATGGGGAATCTCCCATAGTGCCAATGATTTCCTTCACCAATTCACCTTCTTATTTATAAAAATTCCAAAGTTTACCTACACTTAGGCCGAAGGTTTCTCAGAGAAACCATACAAGCTGCCCCAGTACCCAAATGACCGGATAATATTGTTAGAACTCTCTCGGCAGCTGCAAAATGCACACACCCTCCTAAGTAGAAAACATAAGGTGGGATTTCCTTATCTGCTCTCCTTTGGACAAGGGCTGTATGAAATCCACACATCTCAATGTGAAGACAATTTAGATAAAGAATTCATGGAGTATAACCTGAAGTTCCACACTGCTTGGCCATGAATGGACCCCTATGGTAAACTTAAGAAGATGGTCATGGTTGAATACACCCATTTGCATAATTTTGAGGACTTTTGGGCTAACTGTAAGGATGAAAATGAAGTGTGAATGAGGCACTACATGTGCATGTCCATGTAATTCGTTAAGTTCAACCTATTCCATGTGCTAGACTAGGTAGTGGAAAATGAGAATACAATAATTGATCCTCAGTATAATGTAGTTGTTGATCTATCGCTACCATTGATCGATTGGAATGAGCAAGAGGTAGATGACCTTGATATCTTAACTAAGCCCATTGAGGCTAGAAAAAAGGAATGGATTGACATGAAAGTTTCCAAATTGAAGCAACAAAGAGTCACCTTTACCTATGAGAAGCTTGAGGATGAACTGACAAGAAAAACTGATAGTGGGATAGCTCCTACCCTAACTGTAGAAACCTCAAAATCCCCTCTTGTCACTAGGTTAAGAAAGAGAAAAGAGATGGCTAAAGGGTAGCCTAAACCCCATGTATACTTGAGGAAGCCTTCAGAAGGTGAATCCTCTAAAATACTGAAGACATTAGGCATTCCCACCATCCAGGAGGACCCTCTCCATGAAGGAGAAGAAGTAGAGGTCGAGTAGACAAAGTATCCACCTATTGCCTCCACTCTCACAACCACTATTTCCATTGACATTGCTATTGTTGTTTCCTCTCTATCTACCTCTCAAGAAATGGTTGCTACTTCCCCACCTGTTGTGGATATCTCAGTCCACCTTGCCTCCACCCCACCCACGACCCAGGTTATGGTAATAGACTCTTCTTCTGCTATAAATAACATCAATAGCAATTCCCACTCTCTCGCTCCTAGAGTCCTTCTCTCGCCTCATACAAAAAATTATTGTAGAAATATTTGGGGTGCTGATGAACCCAACCATACAAGCTTCCTTGGCACAAATTTCTGCTAGTCTTCCTTTCCATAATACTCCAACTGAACCACCAGTGATGAAGGACTTCATGGAAATATCAGAAGAGTTGGAAAGATAAGAAAGGGAAGTTGTGCAAGGGATGGAAAAGGAAGTAGATGATTACTATGAGCACCCCGAGTATCAGCATTTGACAATTGATAAGGTAGTGCATGAGGGAGAAGAAACACAATCATCATAGGAAGACATTGAGGAGCCAGGTGCCAAGTACATTGTGGAAACATTTGATTTCGACCTTGAAGAGGAGCTAGCTCGAAAGCTTAATAATGTCAAAGAGGAATTAGAGAGGCAACCTCATGAGGAAGAAAAGGAATCAAGTGAGGGAATGGGGGAGGATACTAAACCTCCAACTGGGGAGCAGGACAAAATCCCCAAACATGATGAAGTGCTCCTTTCAGAAGAGCAAGAAGAGAAATAAAAAGAGGAGTGAGAAGAGAGCCTCGAGCATGATGAAAAGATAAGTCTGAAGCCCATAGGAGCCCAGAAATGGAACATCTTGAAGAGAACAAGCATGATGAAGAAGAAAAGAAAACTACTGAAATGGAGGACAGCCCCAAAGAACATGCAGCTACCGAGTCCCCTAGAAAAGAAACAATATTTATTTAGGATTCTGATGAACAAGGAGAAAAGACTAAACAAGATACTTTGAGTGGTAAGGTGATGGAAATTGAACACACTCGTGAAGAAGAGGATGATCATGAATCAAAAAATGAGGAATCTCAGATGCCTCAATGGCTTGAGAAACAGTTGGAGAGGAAAACCCCAACCATAAAGGATCTTAGGGCAAGGATAGAGGCAATCTTGGCTTGAGCCCAAATAAGAAGAAAGAAAGAGAAGAAACCTACTGTCAGGTCTCAGATGATAATGGATGTGTTTGAATCTAGAACTATGCAAATAGCCACCCCAGTGGTGAGTGAAGTAGGGATAAGCTACAATATCTCTACCCTTGATCTGGGGATAGCCACAAGAGAACAAAAGATTGACCATCTCTAGGGGTCTATTGCCACTATTGTGCATTGGATGAACAAAGAAAATACCTCTAAGGAGGAACTAAAAGCACAAGTGGTTGATCTAACTACTTATATTCAATAGCGGTCATTAGTGGAAGAGCTCCCCACCACATCCTCGGTACCACCACAACTGTTGTCCAAGGAACAAATTGATAAGCTTGAGAAAATGAAAAACTAGATGAAGGCCACAGAGCACTAGTTTTCGTAGGTCCTCTACAATGGAAACATGGGCATTGGCCATGCTAACATAACAAAAAAAGAGTTCCTATAAGTGCAAAAGATACTCAAGGGAATAAGGAATTTTTGCATTGACTTCCCCGAGTTATACAGGATCACGTACCCCAAACTTGAGGCTATTCTCAAGATACCAGATAGATCCTGGGAGAAGGAGCTTGGCTTGGTAAAGGATGACCACTAGCTCATGGAAATTTGGAAGCTGGGCTTGAATCACTAAAAGGAGGTGTTGGAATGAGTACTCCATGATGTGGAGCTAGATATTGACTGGGTCAAGGAAATCAGGGTGAATAGTGCAGAATATTTGAAAATGATGACAAATCTTGATGTGCCCGCGAGTGAGCTAGATGTAGAGAAATTAAGGCCATATTTCCACAAGAAATTGGAGAAAAAGACTTCAGATGCACTGATGTCAGATCTCATCAGTTTTGTTGCATGGAACTTCACTCAATCTGAGCAAGTAGTGAAGAACACACAAAAATTTGACAAGGACTGGGATGCCATCACAAGCAAATTGAGGAGGCTGAATTTTGAAGTGATCGAATCATATATATTGGAATGGAACAAGCTTTAGACGCTAATCCTAAAGTTCATAAAATATGCCATGATGAAGAAGAATGAAGGAAAGCAAGTAATAGATGATGGATTCCTCACAAAGTAGCTATAGTAAAAGGAAATCTACAAAAGACAAAAGAGCTACAATGCTGCCACATAAGGAAAAAATAGGGAAAAGACAAGATTGTAATTTTAAATTGTAATATATTTGGGGGTAGATGAAACCGTAGTTTGTAATGAATCTTGGCCACACAATGCAAATCAATCTTGTCCATTCATTTTTCTTTTTGGACACTATAAATAGGGGGTCTCCTCTCATTTTCAAGAGAGAGTTGAGTTGTTGTAAAGGCATGCTGCTGAAATTTTAATAGAAATTCATTGACTTTAGGTGAATTCTTGAGTTTCAAATGCATGTTACATGATTCTTCTCCCATAGTTAGTTGTTTTGAGTAGATTTACTTTGCTATTATTTAGTTTTACATGTTGCTACTAGATTAGTGAATGTTGATCATTGATTTTGAAGAATTCTATAGTGTTGATGCCTTGTCTATACTTTTTGTTGTTTATTGATGGTAAACAGCTGTGTAAAGTTAGTCTAGACATGTACTAAAAGTTGCTCTAAACTTCTATCCTTACACATGCTTATGGCGAATGAATGTTTGAATATCTATAGTCCTTAGAAGCTTGCACTAATTTCATGATACTGTGAGGTAATATGGTTAAGTGAAATTTTGTTTTAGGAAGGTTATCTGTAGCAGGGTCCTCCATGATCACTATTCACTACTAGTTTTAGATCTGGGAACCTCCTTTCCTCCCTACACTTTTTCCTTTTCTTAAATAAATAACCTATGCTAAGGTTCATTGCACATTGTAAAGCCAAATCTCAAGCTGAAATAGGAGTTTAAGACTATTGTTTGAACCTGTAGCAATTGCACACTAACTTCCCCATCTTATGAACACCATTTTAAGATCCAACTTCCTTCCAGCCTAACTCCGTAGTCTACCTTGTGATTACCAAAAAAATCACACTGAACCAATTGAGAGATTCCATGTGAGTCATGACTTGACACTCGAGAGACCCTGGGGTGATTTTTAGCAACACATTGTTGGAGATTGCCTTTCAAGAGAGGTAGTGCATCTGTGCATTGCCTATGTTGAGAAAGTTTTAAAACATCCATCAATAGACTGGCGCTAGAAGGAGGGTCATCTAAGTTAAGTTGGATTGAGGTGACTCACTCTCCCCTAAGAGATCCCAAATAGTTTTAAGGTCTACTCCAAACAAAGGGGAATTTTAGGAATTGTAGCCTCCTACAAGGGCTAGAAGAACTAAAAGAGGGGACGCAACCTCTTCTTCCTCCTCTGTTCCACCCACTTCACCTTCACCTTCACCTCCTTTCTCCTTCCATTCACCCAATACACAGCAGAATTTCTCCACCTCCATCCCTTCCCTTCAATCATACCATGCTACTTTCCCACCACTTGCTTCCCATAGCCGGGGTGCTACCCCTTTCCCTGCCCTCCGAGGCCAAGGTGCAGTCCAAACTTCCGCTGCCCCTATGTAGCCCCAAGTCACTTTTCAATAGAAAATACCTCCCCCACCTCCCCTGATGGCTTGGCTAGGGAATAATCCTTCTCCATTGCACTTCAATTCCTGCCATGACATATTTAAGAATCCAAAGAGCTTTTGTACAAAGTTCAATCCTCAGAACTCACAGAGGACGGTTGAGGAGCACATAAAAATATTCCAAACAATGGTGAAAGACATGTAGATTGATCAGGAAGATGTGGCATGTAGGATTTTTCCTTATTCATTGCGGGAAGAAGCCTTCTATTGGAATATTAACATGCTGGCGAGATCCATCACATCTCGGGATTTGCTAATGAATGCCTTCTTGCAGAAGTACAAGATCTCGATCGGCCCTTCGAAGCTATATCAACAATTCACGTTAGTTCATAGGGAAGTCAATGAGCCGATCAACTCCTTCAATGATTGATTCCACCGAGCCTACACAAGGTTGCAAGCCCCATGTGTGCTCAATGATGCTGCTTCCTTGCCAGTCTATTATGCCACATTAGATAACCTCATATTTGCATTGGTGAAGATAATGTGACCAAATCCAACCCAATTAGTAGATGCTTATGCTGAGGCAGTTATTGTCAATATTGTCTTGGTTCAAAATATTTCCAATCTGTTACCCTCCCTGTGGAAGACTGCCCAATCCTCTGCTAATTCAGGGACTCACTTAGGTACTACAATATTTGACTCCCCTAATGAATCAAGGGTTGTAGCTTCCCATAGTGCCTCATCTAGGGAAGCCAATGAACCAAGTTCCCCCAGTGCCTCATTACTTGTAGCCTCAACAATAGTAGACCTATGCATAGCCACTGTTAGCACCAACATACCTACAAGGGCCTGAATTCCCACCCACTCAACAAAATTAGTAGGTGGCACATCCCGTCTTCCTCCAGAATCAAACACCACAACTGAGCAACGTAGAGAAGGATCAATTGGGTGAGCTAACAAAGATGATTTGAAAGATGTCCACGAAGATGACCCACTTGAGGAATCATAATAGCAAACTGCAAGAATCTCAACGCAGCATTCAGGACAATCTCAATCGAGATAACATGGATCAACCACGAGGTATGTACCTCACCCAGACAGATTTATGAATGAGGACATAATTATAATTAGAACTTTGAAAGAAGACCCTCCCAGAGGCACAACTAGATGTGGAATACAAGACCAAACAATGAAGGTGCTCCCACTCCTCTTGACCAGAATACCAAAATGAAAAAGACAACTAGTGGAATGTACCTCCCCGAGGCGGCCTTGTCCAGATGGTGCCACATTCATAAGAAAAGTAGGCATTCTGAGTTGAATTGCCCTAAGTTCCAAATAGTCACTAAGATCTTCCAAGTGGAGGTCCAAAAAGCTATAGATAGTGAAAATAACAAAGACATGTTCTCATTTGAGCCCTATGACTCTTTTTTTCTCATGGTCAACCAAGCTCCATTTCTACGAAGCGAGAGCAATGGGCCCAAGATCAAAATCACCTCTACCAAAAATGAAGGAGTACAAGAGGTAAGTAATGAAGAAGCTTTATCTCAACTCTTTACCTCAGTAGATAATAGTCCAATAGATGAAGAAGATTCTCATGAAGATGAAGTTCAAATGTTCCATCAAAGAGCTTCTTCATATAATCTGAGGAATAGACAAATAGGGGGACCGTTCACTACCTCCAATCCACCTAATAACTTTAGTAACCCACCTGACCCTAATGCACACAACAACCCTAGTTACCCTTATGTTCCTCAACAATATCGAAACAATAACAAACAACACAACAAAACACAAAGTCAACTAGCTAGCTCATCCATAGGCATATCCTTCGATGCTAAAATTGAGAAAATGGGTGAATATGTCGCTAAAGAGTTCAAGAAGGTTAAGATTAGCTTGTCTTCTTTTGAGCTACTCAAGGTTCTTGCAGTTAGGCATGCCTTCTTTAGGGTAATTAATGGAAACCCCTCCTCTAAGATGACACAAGAAATACCTTCCAAGAGAGTCACCTTTGAAGAGCCTCGACAGGATCCCATAATCTAGGAAATCATAGGCAAGAAGAAAGACGTCTCCACCAACTAGCAAGCTGGAAAATAGTCCACTAAAGAGTAGACTCTAGGGAAATCCAAGGAAAGGAAAAATGAAAAGGACAAGGGTCAAGTGGCCCAGGTTGACATACCTATGGGTCTCTTCCAAGGAAAGTTGGAAATGCCACCCTTCCTCACCACGATCAAAGTATTTGGTAAGAATTTGCACAATTGTCTGATTGAATCTGAAGCATCAACCAATGTCATGCCTCTAGCAGTGTACAAAGCCCTTGGGATTACCCCCACACCTTCAAGAAGAAAAGTAACTCAGCTGGACAAAATAGAGGTTAACATTGTTAGGGAAATAAATCATATCCCAATGCAGATTGTTGCAGACCCAAGGGTGCAGAAAGTTATTAACATCCAAGTTGTGGATATTCTTGACACATACGGAATTATCCTAGGATGTGACTTCAATCATGCATTGAATGGGTATGCCGCAACAGATTTTTCTCACATGTAGCTACCATGGAAGGGGCTTCTAAACTAGATTTGAATAGATCGGGAGCCACACATGAAGTTCATGATCACCGAATACAAAAACACTAATGAAGTGTTGTTTTTTAAAACATAATTGGGAAATTATTGTCCCTTTTCCTATCAGGAAGAAGCAGAACCTCAAGATGAAGAACTACTTGTAGAGGTCTTCTTGGTGCAATGTAGTCCTCTGACTAACTTGACCTATGCACCTCAAAGTACAAAAAATTTAGTGGAATTAGAGGATGAAGAGCCTTATGAAGATGGTAATTTAGGATTGCTAGGAAGATTCCAAGACTTCATGGAGAAATGCATACAAAATCAACTCAGCCTATGGGAAAGAATGGACTTCCAAGACCTCTTTCTGCCAAGCTGGTGTAGAGTTCACAATGCTACCCACTCTGAGTTCAAGTGTTGCTTGTGTCAAATGGTAGTAGAACATATCAAAGGATTAGTTACTCCTCAAAAGGAGACGTCAATAGGGCAACCTGCCCCCAATTATACTAGACAAATTCCTACTTTGAAGGATGTGGATGCCAACACACAACCCAAAAGGAATGAACGCATTATTGGTCCCGAACTCAAAGAGCCCTCCAATTTTTGGACACTACGCTTCAATGGATCCAAGTCCAAGCAAGGAGCTGGAGCTGGGTTTGAACTCATCAACCCCACTAGTAAGACCTACTTTGCTTCCCACAAAATTCAATTTTATTGTACTAACAATGTAGAAGAAAGTGAGGCTTTGGTCAATGGTCTCTTAATAGCTCTGAGAAATAATGTTAAAATTTTGCAAGTTTTTGATGATTCAAAATTGGTAGTCAAACAAGTTATAAAATTATACTCATGTCATGACAGAAGGCTTGCAAACTATAGGCATAGAGTCTGGGATCTCTAAGAAAGTCTAGATGAATTTAATATACAGTTGGTCCAACATTCTCAAAATCATACTACTGATGCTTTGGCTCAAGTGGAAAACATGCTACAACCCTTGTCTATGTCTGGACTCAAGAGATTCACAGTTGAGTTGACCTCCACACCATCGGTATCAGATAATGTCACTCACTTTCAAGTCTTCAACGATCATAAGCACATCCTCTAATTCATCACTAGTTTTGACGTGTTTGCAACCCAAATAATTGATGAAACCGAGCCCGAAGAACTTGAATTGGACATAGAAGGGGTCATTAACCTCAAAACCAATACGATCCCCAGAGGTATGGTTCAGCTTGAGTGCATATTTGACCTAGATAAAATCAAAGGTCAAGATCAATAAGTGGAGAAGGAATCCATAAGCAACCAGTGTGACACCCATAACCTCAGAACGACTAAGGAAATAAAAAATGTATTCATTGGAAAAGTGTGTAATATAGAAGAAAAACTAAAGGAATTATTGATTTTTTATGGAAGTATCATGATGTGGTAACATGGAGTTACAATTATTTGAAAACCTATGATACCTCCATTATCACACATACCATCCCTCTTAAGCCCAATGTAAGACCATTCTGAAAATGACAGGGCCCACTCAATGCCTTGTTGGAGCTTATCATTTATAAGGAAGTGTGGAAATTACTTTCAACCAGAATCATCTTTCTAGTCAGGCACTCATGCGGGTGGCTAATTTTCTCCTGGTTAGGAAAAAGAATGGAAAAATTAGATTGTGTGTGGACTTCCGCAATCTAAATAGAGCTTTGGAGAAGGAAAACTATCCATTGCATTCGTTGGTTGATGTATTGTAGATTGTTAATGGATCACAGATGATGTCCTTCCTCGATAGGTACTTTGGATATAATCAAGTGATGGTGCAATATGAAGATCGACACAAGACAACATTCACAACCAAGTGGGACACCTTTTCATATAGAAGAATGCCATTCGGGCTCATCAACGTTGGAGCTACTTTCCATTGTGCGATGGTCATTGCCTTCAAAGATCTGATTGGAAAGTGCATCATTATCTACATGGATGATTTGACCATTTGAAGAAGCGAAGTGGTCATGTCTCCAATCTATGCAATGTTTTTTAAAGGTGTAGAGAATTTGGGGTTTCTCTCATTTCGAAGAAATGCATCTTCAGAGTCACTAAAGGAAAGTTACTCAGGCACATTATTTTAGAATGAGGAATCTCCATACATCCCAAGTGCATTCAATCCTTGCTGTAGATTCAGCTGCCATGCAACAAGAAAGAACTGAAATCTTTCTTTGGAAAGATAAATTTCATCAATAAATTCATCACGGGCTTTGCTGAAATTGTCAAGCCACTCAATGCCATGTTGAAGCAAGATGCCAAGATCAAGTCGACCCCAAAAGAAAAGAAATCCTTCAAAGAAATCAAGAAAGCTATTGTTGAAGCACCAGTGTTAGTCAACCCAGATTATCAGAAGCCATTCTACATTTATTCATTTGCTTCAAATCACTCATGTGCCAACATTTTAACCCAAAAGGATGATGAAGGAAATGAGCACCCGATCGCCTTCATGAGTGCTCCCTTGAAATATTTTGAACTAAGATATCACAATGTGGAAAAGCAAGCATATGCTCTTCTTAGAGGAGTTAAGAACTTTAGGCATTACATCTTGGGCAACAAGGTGTTCGCCATTGTCCTTGATCCCACTATGAAGACATTGCTAATGAAAAATGAGATGGGAGAACAAATAGCTAAGTGGGTTATGGTGCTGCAGGAATATGACATGGAAATTCAACCCATGAAATTAGTAAGAGGGAAGGCACTCACCCAGACGATAGCTGAAATAGCAGCAACAGTAGGACCTAAGCTTATAGTACAACAATATCATCTTGAAGACGTTTCCCCAGGGAAATGGTATGATGACATCATCTATTATTTGTTGAACAACAAGTTCTCACTCTGCTTGCAAGGAGTTCAAAAACATGCTCTCTATTTGAAAAGTAGCAACTACATGTTGCAGGGATCCATACTATACAAGAGGAATCATGAAGGTATCTATCTGAGATGCCTTGGCTAAGAAGAAGCAAACCAAGTCATGAAAGAATTTCATGACAAATTTGGCACCGGTCATGGATTTGGCCCCTCGACCACACATCAGATCCTATGAGTAGGTTAATATTGGTCAGCAGTCTTCAAATATTCTCACAACCATGTTCGCGCGTGCCATATATGCCAAACCGCCACAACCAGAGAAAGGAACATTGTTGTCCCGTTGCAACCAGTCTTGGAGGTGAGACCATTGGCACAATGGGATCTTGACTTCATTGGCCCAGTAAGTCCACCATCATCTACTAGATATAGGTAAATTCTAGCTACTTTTGATTATTGTACTAGATGGATAGAAGCCATTGCATGTAGGTAATGTACAATAGAGGTAGTTATGAACTTTCTTGAAAGCTTCATTTTGAATCACTTTGGTTGCTCATATGCATTAGTGTGTGATGATGGCCCTACCTTTTCCTTGCTTAAATTCACTAGTTAGTCCTTCGATTATGGAATTTCTCTCAATTTTTCATCCAACTACTATCCTCAAGGTAATGGCTTGGCAGAATCCACTAATAAGAATCCCAAGGACTAGCATACCTAGCCCTACTTTTCCCTTTGTGAAAATTGCACACGTCTAAAGGTTGCCCTTGGTGATTCCCCATTCCACCTCGTTTACTACTTAGATCCTATATTCCCAATTCACCTAAAAATCCCCACCCTCTAGTTCATCAATGAATTTTAAAAAGAAGAGGATCAAAGAGAAACTCGCTTGGCAGAGCTATTGCACCTAGAAGAAGTGCGTGACCATGTCATTGAGAATTTCTCTAAACATCAATGTCTGGTCAAGAGATGGTTCGACCACCGAGCCAAAGTCAAGGCCTTCAGAATCGTTGATCTAGTTGTATGCTAGGACAAGGCCCATGAGAAGAAAGGGGGACATGACAAATTCGACAAGCTCTAGCTTGGCCCCTTTCAGATTATTGAAATCTTCAAAGATAATTTTTTTCGCCTCAAGATCCTAACCGATGATGTCCCATTGCCTATCAACGGGCAACACCTAAAGCATTACTTCCAAGCCTGAGCTCTTTTGGAGCTATTCTTGTAAATACTTGTGTATAGGTTAGTCTAGGTTGGTTTTGGTTTGCTTTGTATTGTCGCTTTGTTTTTCTTTTGTTTTGTCTGTTTCCCAACTATTTTACTTTGATGAGGGTGTTCTTCATTTCTGTTGTGATGGTCATCCTTGTTCAACAAAAAATTTACTTTGTTGCTCTCTCTTAGTGTTCTTTGGCTAAATATTCACTCTCAACCATTGGTCACTGATAGCTACCATGACACGGTTTCCTCACTTGAACTTTGACTTAGAACTCGACCCTTGGTTGAATCTTCCTTTTATGTTCATCTTAGATCTAGCACAAAACACATACTAATTGTTTCCAAAGAGCTGGAAAGTGGCTGTTATGATGACCTAGGAAGCAAAAATCTTAAGTCCACTCTAGTGACCACTGTGGTTCCCAACCCCATAGTAAGCTTCCATGATTACATGGTTGAGAAAAAAAAAATATTAAAAGAAGTAATGGAAGAAAGAAAAGAAAAATAAAATGCTAAAATCAAGCAACCATATGGGTGTGTAGATAACTCTACTAGGGCTATGGATGCCCAGCTAGCAGTAGAGGAATATCCATGGTGTCACAATGAAAACTCCACTATGGCTATGGATGCCTAACTGGTAGTGGGGAAATTTCCAGGTGACTTTTGGGGTTGGATGATTCATGTAGCTTGCATGGTTTGATTAGCTGCCACTTGTTACAGTTTCTAAGGGAAGAGAATGAATTCACTAAATGTGAACACTTCTAAGATGTTTTATGGGTTGATTCAACTAAGGATCCAATTCTCCTAGTTCACTTTTGGAAGTAGGCTTCTAGTCTACGAAACCAAAGAATCTAGGTTCTGAATGAACATTTATCTTTAGAACACTCGGGAGCGTTCCCAAGTACAGTCACCATTTGTTGTGCCTCCAACACACACACCCCATTCGGAACAAGGACCCTCTCTCTCTCTCTCCTTTTTGCCTTGCTAGGTCACTTTTTCATTGTCTCATTTTGCATGCCCCATTTTTTGGTGTTCTAAGTGGTCTATGAGTCCCAAAGAGTTCATTTTGAACTGACCATGTTTCTCCCCCTTCAAATTTTCAAGGCTCTAGGCCTTCGCAAAGTTCCCTTATTTGTTTGTCTTTGCCTTTCAAAGCTGGCATCAAAGGAGCTAGGTGGGTCCACCCTATTGGGCTGCCCCATGCAGGTTTCCTTCACCCTAAAGCTATTCCAAACGGCCTTGCTATAGCAGCTTTCCACCCCACATAATCTGAAACTTCCCGCGTCGTTTTCTCATCATTGAACAATCAACGACCAAGCTCTGTCTGCCTTCCACTTGGCAGGTTCCAATGCTCCCATTACCATTTTCAAATGACCATTCACCAACTTCCAGGCCACCGTATGATCATTAATGAGGTGCATTTAATACTCTATTTTCTATAAATAGGAAACTTTCAGCTATGATTTTCACCTGCCAGTCAATCAGAAAAGAGTCAGAGCCAACCTCCAGCACTGCCTTCATGCCTGACGAGTTCTAGCAACAATTCAAAGCCTCTGCTAACTGTTTCCTTGTCTGCATTCATTAGATTCTTGAGGTAGGTTTTCCACCATGTGCT
Source organism: Sequoia sempervirens (assembly GCA_007258455.2). Lineage (NCBI taxonomy): Eukaryota > Viridiplantae > Streptophyta > Pinopsida > Cupressales > Cupressaceae > Sequoia > Sequoia sempervirens. The sequence continues at coordinate 120,803,185 of VDFB02252616.1, forward strand.
CTACTTTAAGTTTTCTTTGATTTCGAGGAAAAATTGCTAAATTTAAAAGGGGAAAACTTGATAAGAAGTTAGATTATGACCAGGCGCACAAAACCCATGAAGTAGAATTTCAACAAACTTCAGAAATCATCCTATTGTTCTTATGTGGAACTTAGGTTCTCCACCACCATTCATTGACCACGGCTTTCGGCTCGTGCTGGCCCACACCCTCCCATCATTATCACCATGGTGAACCCTCTGTCTTGAATGACTTCTAATGGTCGGCATTCTGCCCTTAAATTCCCAATTTCACTATGGCTTCGAGCATGCAAAATGAAAATCACTGAGTAATGAGACTTAAGTGGGTTGTTCCCAACTAGCTACTGTCGTTGGAGCTCCATCCTAGCCCCATGATTCTCAAATGGAAAATGGTCCCCATCTGCCCGCTACCTAGGACCCGACCTCCTTGTTGCCTTTGGACTCTCCAGTGATAAACAAAGTAAACACAAAAGGCTCCACCTCCTGGCGGACCAGATGTCATGGGTCTCTCTCATCAGGCCTTCGTCTGACCTTCACTGTTTCAAATGGTTGCAACCTACAATCCACCCGCTCTCTCCAACCTATGATGATCTAAATGCCAAATGAGTTATGCTATCGCCTTCCAAAGTTTCGGGTCCTACCCAGGGGAAATCCACCCGCGGATCGTTGTCTCCCTTGCGTTGTTTCCATGGAAAACCCTAAAGAGCCAAACTGCACCATGATCTCACTTGTCCAAACAATGCACTTAACAACCTTAAAACATCAACGTGACCATGACCCATGTGCCAAAATAGAGTGACCTCCTTGGTGGACCCCATACATTGACCAAATCTTAAGGTGGGTTGGGATAGCTAGGCTATCATGCCCTGATTGTTTTCCCTACTGCAACAACTCCAAAATGACCATTAGCTTAGGGATGTCTACACCCCTAGGCCTGAACTGCTGAAACTCCTTCCTATGAAAGGATAATGTCAATTTGGAAGATATGTTAGGAGTATTAAATGATGAATTATCTAATATAACATTGTTTTACAGGATTTTGACTAAATTTCTCATGTTTTCATGGTTGAATGTGCTTACCTCTCTCTCTCACCTATAGGATATATGGAACCAAGTGCAAGGACCCTTGAAGGTGGCCATAGAAAAAGATAAAGGAAAGAAAACAACCAAAGCACCACATGGTAAAGAAGACAAAGACCAAATGAAGTATAAGTTCCAAGGGGAACCTCTCAACTCTAAGGCACCACACATTGGAAGGAAATATCATACACAAACATCAGACACATAGATATCAATGAATTCAAGAAGACGGTCTGGATCAGCCCTACAAAAAAAATGCAAGGAAATTTAGAAGCAGTGGATTGGCTAAGGCTCCAGGTTTCCCACCCGCTCTTGTTGTCCCTAAACTAGTGATGTCCTATAGAGAAGCATACTAGGAAGAGACAAGAACCATTGTGGACAGGTATGGGAACATATTGGTTGATCTATCATCCATTTCAATAGGGAGAGCTTTTAATATCCCTACCTTTGAAGAAATGGAAAAAGCATCCATAGAGTATGGGAAACAAATGTGGGATGATGACCCCTTCAAATGATAAAAGGTCATCAATTAATACTGGCTAAAAGAAAAGAGGGGCAGTGCTACAAAGGTACCCCAAGAGCTCTTCTGTGGTGATTTTTATGATGATTACCATGACTTGGTGACCCTATTAAGCAGGGTTATGGGCCTTTTGACCGCAACCTACTTCCAAGAGTGGATGTTGTATTTCACAGAGGAGATCATCTGAGGAAAAACTAGGTTCTATTGGGCAGGGATAATTAGCAATTGCTTGCATGAGCAATTTGTGGCTGTCAAGAAGAATTCACGCTTCTACCTGCCTTCCTACCTAGTTTATTTACTGGCTAACAAGATGCAATACAAAGGATTGTTTCATGCTCCTGATGAGGCTCCAGGAAGAGAATTAAAGGTCTATGATAGTTACCCTTAGTTACAGTACATGAATTTCAAGAGGGATCATTGCGGAGTTAATGACACCTTCATAGGCCACATTATTAGATTACTTGGGGGTGACTTCGAATGAAGAATCTCCCATAGCGCCAATGCTTTCCTCTGCCAAATCACCTTATTATTTATACAATTTCCAAAGTTTACCTACATTCAGGCCGAAGGTTTCTTATAGACATCATACAAGTTGCCTCGGTACCCAAATGACCCAATAATATTGTTAGAACTCTCTCAGAAGCTGTGGCATGCACACGCCCTCCTAAGCAGCAAACATAAGTTGAGAATTCCTTATCCCCTCTCCTTTAGCTAAGGGTTGTGTGAACTCCACACATCTCAATGTGTAGAAAATTTAGATAAATAACTCGTGGAGTATAACCTAAAGTTCCACACTGCTCAACCGCGAATGGACCCCTATGCTAAACTTAACAATATGCTCACAGTTGAATATGTCCATTTGCATAATTTTGAGGACTTTTGGGCTAACTGCAAGGACAACAATGAAGTGTGAATGATGCACTACATGCACATGATAGCATACTTTGTCAAGAAGGTCAACCTCTTCCCTATGCTAGACCAGGTAGTGGAAAAATGAGAATACTATAATTGATCCTCAGTATAATGTAGTTGTCAGTCTGTCACTGTCATTGATTGATTGGAATGAGCAACAAGTAGATGACCTCGATATCCTAACAAAGTCTGTTGAGGCTAGAACAAAGGAATGGATTGACATGAAAGTTACCCAATTGAAGCAACAAGAAGTCACCTTGACCTATGAGGAGCTTGAGGATGAACCGGCAAGTGAAACTAATAGTGGGAAAATTTTTACCCCAACTAGAGAAACCTCAAAATCCCCCCATTTCACTAGGTCAAGAAAGAGAAAAGAGACGGCTGAAGGGCAACCTAAACCCCATATATACTTGAGGAAGCCATTTAAAGGTGAATCCTTTAAAAGACCAAAGAAATTAAGCATTCCCACCATCCAAAAGGACCCTTTCCACAAAGGAGAAGAAGTAGAGGCTGAGCAGGCAAAGTCTCCACCTGTTGCCTTCACTCTCACAACTAGTACTGCTACCGCTGACATTGCTATTGTTGCTGCCTCTCTTCCTACCTCTTAGGTGATGGTTTCTACTTCCCCACCTATAGTGGATATCTTAGTCTACCTTGCCTCCACCTCGCCCATGGCCCAGGTTATGGTAATAAACTCTTCTTCTACCACCACCTCTTTGCTCTCCCCCTCTTCCATGTCTTTGACAACATCTCTTTCGCTAGAAACAACAACAATACCAATGCCTACACTCTCACTCCTAGAGGCCTTCTCCTGCCACATGCAAAAAATTCTTGTAGGAAAATTTGGACTACTGATGAACCCAGCCATACAAGCTTCCTTGGCACAATTTCCACTAGTATTCTTGTTCATACTCTTCCAATTGAACCACCAGAGATGAAGGATACCATGGAAATATTATAAGAGTTGGAAAGACAAGAAAGGGAAGCTGTGAAAGGGATGGAAGAGGAAGTAGAGGATTACTATGAGAACCCCGAGTACCAACATTTGACAATTGATAAGGTGGTGCACGAGCAAGAAGAAACACAATCATCAAAGGAAGACACTAAGGAGCCAGGTGCCTCGTACATTGTGGAAAAATTTGATCCCGACCTTGAAGAGGCACTGTCTCAACAGCTTAAGAATGTTGGAGAGGAAGTAGAGAGTCAGCCTCATCAGGAAGAAAATGAATCAAGTGAGGGAATGGAGGAAGATACTGAACCTCCAACTGGGGAGCAGGGAAAAAGCCCCAAATATGATGAAGTTCCCATTTTAGAAGAGCAAGAAGAGAAAGAAAAAGAGGAGTGAGAAGAGAGCCTCAAGCATGATGAAAACATGTTGCATTAGCACGAAGAAGATAATTCTTAAGAAAAGTCTGAAGCCCATAGGAGCCCAGAAATGGAATGTCCTGAAGTGTATGAACATGATGAAGAAGAAGAAAAGAAAACTACCAAAGGGTAGGAAAACCCCCAAAAACATACACCTACCAAGTCCCCTAGAAAAGAAATAGTATTTATTCAATATTTTGATCAAGAAGAAGGATAAAAGACCGAACAAGAGACTCTAAGTAGTAAGGTGATGGAAATCAAACACAACCGTGAAGAAGAGGATGATTGTGAATCAAAAAAGGAGTAATCTCAGATGCTTGAATGGATTGAGAAATAGTTGGAGAGGAAAACCCCAACCCTAAAGGATCTGAGGGCAAGGTTGGAGGAAATCTTGGCTCGATCCCAAATAAGCACAAAGAAAGAGAAGAAACCTAAGGTTAGGTATCAACTGACAATGGATGTGTGCAGATCTAGAACTATGCAAATAGCCACCCCACTAGTGAGCGAAGCAGGGGTAAGCTACAGTATCTCTACCCTTGATCTAGGGAAAGCCACAAGAGAACAAAAGATTGACCATCTCGAGGGGTCCATTGCCACTATCATGCATTTGATGAACAAAGACAAGACCTCTAAGGAGGAACTAAAAGAAAAAGTGGCTGATCTAACCAGTTATTTTCAAAAAAATTCATCAGTGGAAGATCTCCCCACCACATCATCAGCACCACCACAACTGTTGTCCAAGGAACAAATTGATAAGCTTGAGAAAAGGAAAAACTAGATGAAGGCCACAGAGGATTGGTTCTGGCAGGTCCTCTACAACAACAACATAGGAATTGTCCATGCAATCAGAACAAAAAACAAGTTCCTAGAAGTGTAAAAGATACTCAAGGGAATAAGGAAGTTCTGCACCAACTTCCCCAATTTATAGAGGATCACGTACCCCAAACTTGAGGCTATTCTCAAGATACCAGATAAATCCTAGGAGAAGGAGCTTGGCTTAGTAAAGGGTGGCCACTGGCTCGTGGAAATGTGGAATCTGGGCTAGGATCACCAAAAGGTGGTGCTTGAGTGAGTGCTCCATGAGCCAGAGCTGGATACTAAATGGGCCAAGGAAATTAGGGAAGACTATGCAGAATATCTAAAAATGATGACATATATTGATGTGCCCACCAGTGAGGTAGATGCACAAAAATTAAAGCCATATTTCCATAAGAAAATGGAGAATGGGACTTCAGATGCACTAATGCTAGATTTCATGAGTTTTGCTACACGTGCTTTCGCTAAATCTGAGCAAGTAGTGAAGAACACGTAGAAATGTGACAAGGACTGGGAAGCCATAACAAGCAAATCAAGGAGGCTGAATTTTCAAGTGATCCAATCAAATATATTGGAATGGAATAAGTTTTAGACGTTGATCCTAAATTTCATAGAATATGCCACGATAAAGAAGAATGAAGGAAACCCAATCATAGATGATGAGTTCCTCACAAAGTAGCTACAGTAAAAGGAAATCAACAAAAGAAAAAAAAGCTACAGTGCTGCCACATAAGGACAAAATATGGAAAATATAAGATTGCAATGTAAAATTGTAATATACTTGAGGGTAGGTTAAACCCTATTTTGTAATGAACCTTTGCCACATAATGCAAATCAATCTTGGCCATTCATTTTTCTTTTTGGACACAATAAATAGGGGGTATGCTCTCATTTTCAAGATAGAGTTCAGTTGTTGTAAAGGCATGCTGCTGAAATTTTAATAGAAATTCATTGACTTTTGGTGGATTCTTGAGTTTCAAATGCATGTTACATGATTATTCTCCCATAGTTAGTTGATTTGAGTAGATTTACTTTTCTATTCTTTAGTTTTTCATGTTGTTGGTAGATTAGTGAATGTTTTTCATTGATTTTGAAGAATTATGTTGTGTTGATAGCTTCCTTGTTCATACTTTTTTCCATTTATTGATGGTATTTACAGCTATGTAGTTTAGACATGAACTAAAAGTTGCTCTAAACTTCTATCCTTTATTCATGCTTATGGTGAATGAATGGTTCAATATCTGTAGTCCTTAGAAGCTTCCACTAATTTCATGATACTGTGAGGTAATCTGGTTAAGAGAAATTTTGTTTTAGGAAGGTTTTCCGTAGCAGGGTCTTCCATGATCACTATTCACTGCTAGTTTCAGATTCGAGAACCACCTTTCCTCCCTACCCTTTTTCCTTTTTTTTAATAAATAACCTATACTAAGTTTCATTGCACATTGTAAAGCCAAATATCAAGTTGAAATAGGAGTTTAAGCCCTATGATTACCAGAAAAATCACACTGAACCAACTAAGAGATTCCATTCAAGTCATGACCTGACACCTGAGAGACCTTGGGGTGATTTTCAGCAACTCGTTGTTGGAGATTTCCTTTCAAGAGAGGTAGTGCATCTTTGCACTTCCTGTGTTGTGAAAGTGCTAAAACACCCATCAAAAAAACTGGGGCTAGAAGGAGGTCCATCTAAGAGATCCCAAAGAGTTTTAATGTCTACTCCAAACAAAGGGGAAATTTAGGAATTGTTGCCTCCTACAAGGGCTAGAAGAACTAAAAGATGGGACACAACCTCTTCTTCCTCCTCTATTCCACCCACTTCACCTTTTCCTTCTCCTCCTTTCTCCTTTAATTCACCCCATACACAACAAACTTTCTCCACCTCTATCCCTTCCTTTCAATCATACCACAATGCTTTCCCACTTCTTGCTTCCCACAGTTGGGGTGCCTCCCCTCATGGCTTGGATAGGGAATAATCCTTATCCATTGGAATTCAATGCCTACCATGACATGCCTAAGAATTTGGAGAGATTTTGTACGAAGTGCAATCCTCAAGACCCACAAAGGACGGCTGAGGAGAACATCAAAATATTCCAAACAACGCTAAAAGACATGCAGATTGATTAGGAAGATGTGGCATGTAGGATTTTCCCTTATTCGTTGGGGAAATAAGTCTTCTATTGGTATATTAACTTGCTAGTGGGATCCATCACATCTTGGGATTTTCTAATGAATGCCTTCTTGCAGAAGTACAAGATCCCGATCAACACTTTGGAGCTATATCAACAATTCACGTCAGTTCATAGGGAAGTCAATGAGCCAATCAACTCCTTCAATGATCAATTCCACTGAGCCTACACAAGGCTGCAAGCCCCGTCAATGATGTTGTTGCCTTGCCAGTCTATTACACAACATTAGATAACCTCAAATTTGCAATGGTGAAGAGAATATGACCAGCTCCAACCTGATTAGTAGATTATTATGTTGAGGTAGTTATTGCCAATACTAATTTGGATCAAAATATTTTTGGTCTACTGCCCTGCTTGGGGCAGGCTGCCCATCCTCTGCAGATTCAAGGACTCACTCATGAACTAAAACATCAGACTCCCCTAATTAATCAAGTGTCATAGCTTCCAATAGTGCCTCATCCAGGGCATTCCATGAAGCAGTTGCCCCCAATGCCTCATTACTTATAGCCTCAACAACCACATACCTATGCACAACCATCGTAGGTACGGGCATACCTACAAGGGCCCGAATTCCCGCCCGCTCAACAAAATCAGCCTTTTGCACAACCTATCTTCCTCCTGAATAAGATGCCACAACCAAGCAACACAAATAAGGATCAATTGGATGAGCTGATAGAGATGATCTGAAAGATGTCCACGGAGATGACCCACTTGAGGAATTAGAATTACCAGCTACAAGCATCTCAATGCATCATTCAAGCCAATCTCAATCGAGATAACATGGATAACAGGAAGGTAGGTACCTCACCCAGATAAAATTATTAATGAGGACAAAATTCTAATCAGAACTTCAAAAGAAGATCCTCCCGGAGGTAAAACCAGACGTGGAATACAAGACCAAACAATGGAGGTGTTCCTGCTCCTCTTGATTAGCCTGCCAACATGGAAAAGACAACCAGTGGAGAGTACCTCGCCAAGGCGGCCTTCTTCAAATGGTGCCACATTCATAAGACAAACAGGCATTTTGACTTGGACTGCTCTGAGTTCCAAACAACCACTGAGATCTTCCAAGTGGAGGTCTAGAATGTTGTTGACAGTGTAAACTACAAAGACATAGACCCATCCGAGAGCTATGACTCTTCCATTCTCATGGTCAACCAAGCTCCATTTTCGTGAAGCGAGAGAAACGAGCTCGAGATCGAGATCACCTCTACCAAAAATGAAGAAGTACAAGAGGTAAGTAATGAAGAAGCTTTATCTCAGCTCTTTACCTCAGTAGATAACAATCCAATAGATGAACAAGAGTCCTGTGAAGATGAAATTCAAATGTTCCATCAAAGATATTCTTCATATAATATAAGGAATAGACAAATAGGGGGACCATTTTCTACCTCCACTCCACCTAATAACTTCAATACCCCACCTGACCCTAATGCAAGAAACAACCCTAGTTACCCTTATCTGCCTAAACAATATCTGAACAATGACAAAAAACTCAACCAAATACAAATTCAACCAGCTAGCTTGTCCATAGGCAGATCCTTCGAGGCTGAAATTGAGCAAATGGGTGAATATGCCATTGAAGAGTTCAAGAAGGTTAAGATCAGCTTGTCTGCTTTTGAGCTACTCAAGGTTCCTACAGTTAGGCATGCCTTCTTTAGGGTACTTAATGGAACCCCCCAGCTAATATGACACAAGAAATACCTACCAAGAGAGTAACCTTTGAACAACCTCGATAGGAGCCCGTAATCCAATAAATAATAGGCAAGAAGAAGGATGTCTCCACCAACCAGCAAGCTTGAAAATAGTTCGCTAAAGAGTAGAATCTAGGGAAATTCAAGGAAAGAATAAATGAATTGGACAAGGGTCAAGTGGCCTAGGTTGACGTACCTATGGGTCTCTTCCAAGGAAAGCTAGAAACACCACCCTTCCTCACCATGATAAGAGTATTAAGTAAGAATTTGCACAATTTTCTGATTGAATTTGGAGCATCAGCCAATGTCATGCCTATGGTAGTGTGCAAATCCCTTGGGATTACCCCCACACCTTCAAGAAAAAAAGTAACTCGGTTGGATAAAATAGAGGTTAACGTTGTTGGGGAAATAAATTATATCCCAATGTAGATTGTTGCAGACCCAAGGGTGCAACAAGTTATTGACATCCAAGTTGCGACTATTCCTAACACATACAGAATTATCCCAGGACATGAATTCACCCATGCATTGAACGGGTATGCCACAACTGATTTTTCTCACATGTGGTTCCCATGGAAGGGGTTGCCAAACAAGATTTGAATAGATCAGGAGCCAGGAATGAAGTTCATGATTATAGAATAAAACAACACTAATGAGGTGTTGTTTGTTGAAGAAAAAATTAGAAATTATTGTCCCTTTTCCTATTAGGAAGAAGTGGAATGTCAAGACGAAGAACTACCTGTGGAGGTCTTCTTGGTACAATGCAATTCTCTGACTAACCTGACCTATGCACCTCAAAGTATAGAAATGTTAGTGGAATCAGAGGATGAAAAGCCTTATGAAGATGGTAATTTAGGACTGTTGGACGGATTCCAAGACTTCATGGAGAAATGCGTACAAGATCAACTCAGCCTAGGGGTAAGGATGGACTTCCAAGACCTCTTGTTTCCAAGCTGGTGCAAAGTTCACAATGCTGCCCACTCTAAGTTTGAGTGTTGCTTATGTCAAATGGTAATAGAACATATCAAAGGATTAGTTACTCCTCAAAAGGAGACATCAACAGGGTAGGTTGCCCCTAATTATACTAAACCAATGCCTACTTCAGAGGTTGTGGATGCTAGCACACAACCCAAAAGGAATGAATGCATGATTGGTCCCGAAGTCAAAGAGCCCTCCAAGTTTTGGAAATTATGCTTTAATTAATCCAAGTCCAAGCAAGGAGCTGGACCCAAGTTTGAATTCATCAGCCCCACTGGTAAGACCTATTTTTTTTCCCATAGACTTTAATTTTATTGTACGAATAATGTAGAAGAATATGAGGCTTTGGTCTATGGTCTCTTAATGGCTCTGAGCAAGAACATTAAAATGTTGTGAGTTTTCAGTGATTTAGAATTGGTAGTCAAACAAGTTAGAAAATTATACTCATGTCATGACAGAAAACTTGCAAACTATAGGCATAGAGTCTGGGATCTCTTAGAAAGTCTAGATGCATTTAACATACAACAGATCCCACATTCTCAGTATCATATTGTTGATGCTTTGGCTCAAGATGGCAGCATGCTACAACCCCTGTCTCTATCTAGAATCAAGAGATTCACAGTTGAGTTGACCTCCACCCCATCGGTAATGAACAATGTCACTAACTTCCAAGTATTCAACGATGATAAGCACATCCTCAAGTTCATCACTAGTTCTAACATGTTTGCAACCCAAATAATTGATGAAACTTAGCCCAAAGAAGCTAAATTGGACATAGAAGGGGTCATTAACCTCAAAACCAATACGATCCCCAGAGGTATGGTTTAGCTTGAGCACATATTTCACCTAGATCAAATCAGAGGTCAAGATCAGCAAGCAAAGAAGGAATACATAATCAACCAGTGTGACACCCATAACCTCAGAACAACTGAGGAAGTCAAAAATGTATTCATTTGAAAAGTGTGTAGTACAAAAGAAAAAAAAGAAATTATTGATGTTTTACAGAAGTATCATGATGTGGTAGCATGGAGTTACAAAGATTTGAAAACCTATGATACCTCCATTATCACACATACCATCCCTCTTAATCCCAATGTAAGACCATTCTGACAATGATAGTGCCCCATCAACGCCTTGTTGGAGCCTATCATTTATAAGGAAGTGCAAAAATTACTCTTAGCCAAAATCATCTTTCTAGTCAGACATTCCACGTGGGTGGCTAATTTTGTCCCAGTTAGGAAAAAGAATGGCAAAATCAGACTGTATGTGGACTTATACAATATTAATAGAGCTTTGGATATGGACAACTATCTAGTGCCTTCATTGGATGAGGTATTGGAGATTGCTAATGGATCATAGATGATGTCTATCATCGACGGGTACTCTAGATATAATCAAGTGATGGTGTAATATGAAGATAGGAACAAGACAACATTCACCACCAAGTGGGGCACCTTTGCATATAGAAGAATTCCATTCAAGCTCATCAATGTTGGAGCTACTTTCTAGTGTGCGATGGAAATTTCCTTCAAAGATCTAATTGGAAAGTGCATCATTATCTACATGGATGATTTGATTGTGTTCTTGAAGAAGCGGAGTGATCATGTCTCCGATCTATGCAATTTTTTTCAAAGGTGTAGAGAATTTGGGGTTTCTCTCAATCCAAAGAAATGCATCTTTGAAGTCACTGAAGGAAAGTTACTCAGGCGCATTATTTTAGAATGTAGAATCTCCATCAATCCTGAGCACATTCAATCCTTGCTGAAGATTCAACTACCATGTAGTAAGCAAGAACTGAAATATTTCTTTGGAAGTATAAATTTTTTTAGGAAATTCATCATAGGCTTTGCTGAAATTGTCAAATCACTCAATGCCATGTTGAAGCAAGATGCCAAGATTGGGTTGACCCAAAAGGACGACAAAGGAAATGAGCACCTGATTTCCTTCATGAGTGCTCCCTTGACAGATGCTGAACTAAAATATCACAATGTGGAAAAGAAAGCGTATGCTATTGTGAGATGAGTTATGAAAATAGGCATTACATCTTGCACAACATGGTGTTTGCCATTGTCCCCAATCCCACTGTGAAGACGTTGCTAATGCAAAATCAGCTAGGAGAACGAAGAGCTATGTGGGTTATGTTGTTGCAAGAATATGACATGGAAATTCAATCCATGAAATTGGTAAGAGGATATTAACTCACTTGGATGATAGATAAAACAACAAAAAAAGCAAGACCTGAGCTTATAGTACAACAATATCAACTTGAAGGTGTTTCCCTAGGGGATTGGTACGATGACATCATCTATTATTTGTTGAAAAAAAAGTGCTCTCCTCACTTGCAAGGAGTTCAGAAATGTGCTCTTTGTCTAAAAAGTAGCAGCTACATGCTATAGGGATCCATACTATACAAGAGGAATCGTGAAGTGTCTATCTATGATGCCTTGGAAAAGAAGAAGCAGACCAGGTCCTAAAATAATTTCATGAAAAATTTGGCACCCATCATGGATTTGGACCCTCGACCTCGCATCAGATCCTATGAGTAGGTTACTATTGGTCAACGGTCTTCAAAAATGCTCACAACCATGTTCGGACGTGCCATATATACTAGACCACTGCAACCAAAGAAAGGAACATTGATGTCCCATTGCAACCAGTGTTGGAGGTGAGACCATTCGTGCAATGGGGTCTTGACTTCATTGGTCCGATAAGCCTACCATCATCTGCCGAACACAAGTACATTCTAACTACTTCTAATTATTGTACTAGATGGATAGAAGCCATTGCATGTAGGCAATGTATAACAGAGGTAGTTATGAACTTTCTTGAAAGCTTCATTTTGAATCACTTTTCTTGGTTGCTCATATGCATTAGTGTGTGATAATGACCCTTCCTTTTCCTCACTTAAATTTGCTAGTTTGGGCTTCAATTATGGAATTTCCCTCAAGTTTTCATCCAACTACTATCCTTAGGGAAATTACTTTTACGAAGAAGGGGATCAAAGAGAATCTTGCTTGGTAGAGCTATTGCACCTAGAAGTGTGTGACTATGCCATTGAGAATTTCTGTAAACATCAGGATGTGGTCAAGAGATGGTTCAACCACCGAGCCAAATTCAAGGCCTTCAGGATCGTTGATCTAGTCTTATGCTAGGACAAGGCCCATGAGAAGAAAGGGGGACATGAAAAATTTGACAAGCTCTAGCTTGGCCCCTTTCAGATTGCTGAAATCCTTAGATAGAGATAATGCTTTTCACCTCAAGACCCTAACCGGTGAAGATGTCTCGTTTCCTGTCAATGGGCAGCACCTAAAGCAATACTTCAAAGCCTGAGCTCTTTTGGAGTTGTTCTTGTAAATACTTTTATATATGTTAGTCTAGGTTGCTTTTGGTTTTCTTTATCATGTCGCTTCATGTTGCTTTTGTTTTGTCCATTTTCTAGCTATTTTTCTTTGATGAGGGTGTTCATTTTTTCTATGGTGATTGTGCTTGTTCAACGAATGGTTTAATTTGCTTCCCTCTCTTAGTGTTCTTTGGCTAAATATTCAATCTCAACCATTGGACTCTGATAGTTGCCATGACAAGGTTTCCTCACTTGAACTTTTACTTAGAACCTGACCCTTGGTTGAATCTTCCTTTTACGTTCATCTCATATCTAGCACAAAACACATACTAATTATTTCCAAAGAGTTGCACAATGACTGTTATGATGACCTAGCAAGCAAACATATTAAGTCCACTCCAGTGACCACTCTCATTCCCAAACCCATAGTAAACTTCCATGCTTACACGATTGAGAAAAAAGAAGCAAATATTAAAAGAAGTAGTGGAAGAAAGAAAAGAAAAAGAAAATGTTGAAATCAAGCAACTGTATGGGTATGCAGATAACTCTACCAGGGCTATGGATGCCCGGTTGGTAGTAGAGCAATTCCTGTGGGGTCACAACGGCAAATCCATCGGGAGGATGCCTGACTGGTACCTTGGGGCAATGTACAGGTTACTTTTGGGGTTGGATGATTAATGTAGCTTGTCTGGTTTGATTAGCTACCACTTGTTACAGTTTCTAAGGGAAGAAAATGAATTCACTAAACGTGCACAATTTTGAGATTTTTTATGGGTTGATTTAGCTAAGGATCCAATTCTCCTAGTTCACTTCTAGAAGAAGGATTTTGGTTTGTGAAACTAGATATTCTAGGTTCTGAATGAAAATTTATCCTTAGAATGCTTGAGAGTGTTCCCCAGCAGAGTCACCATTTTTTGTGCCTCCAACACACATGCCCCATTCAAAATGAGGACCCTCTCTCTCTCCTTTTCGCCTCACCAGCTCACTTTTGTAGTCGTCTCATTTTGTGTGCCCACTATTTTTGTGTTCTAAGTGGTCTATGAGTCCCAAAGAGTTCATTTTGAAGTGACCATGTTTCACCCCCTTTGAATTTTCAAGGCTCTAGGCCTTCACGAAGTTCCCTTAGTTGTTTACCTTTTCTTTTCAAAGCTAGCATCTAAGGAGTCGGGAGGGTCCACCCTGTTGGGCCACCCCGCATGGGTTTCCTTCACCCCACACTTGTTCCAAATAGCCTTGCCCCCACATCTTTCCACCCCATTGAACCCAAAACTTCTAACGTTGTTTTCTCATTGCTAAACAATCAACGACCAAGCTCTAACTTCCTTCTACTTGGTGAGTTCTGATGCTCCCGCCGCCATTTTCAAATGACCATTTACCAACATCTAGGCCACCGTACGATCATTAAAAGGGTACATTTAATACGCTATTTTCCATAAATAGGAAACTTTCAGCTATCATTTTCACCTATCAGTTAATCAGAAAAGGGTCAGAGCTAACCTCCAACACCGTCTTCGTGCCCGACGAGTTCCATTGACGATTCAAAGCATTTTCTAACTATTTCCTCATCCGCATTCATCAGATTCTTGAGGTAGGTTTACTCTCGCGCACTACACTTTGAGTTTTCTTTGATTTCGATGCAAAATTGCTAAATTTCAAAGGGAAAAACTTGATAAACAATTAGATTATGACCAGATGTACAAAACCCATGAAGTATAATTTCAACGAACTTCAGAAATCATCCTGTTGGCCTTGTGCAAAACTTAGGTTCTTCACCACCATTCATTGAACAGTGTTTTTGCCTCATCCGGGCCCGCACCCTCCCATCACCATCACCAACCTTGATAATGGAGTTAAACTTAGCAACGAAGAACTCCTATGTTGGGTCCATTCTCACGAGAAGACCCCTCTTATTAGCCACTTAAACTTTGTTAAAATCCACAAAATGAGATGAGGAGCTATCAACCCACTCGGGTCCCTAGACACAGAGTTCCTCATACAAAATTCCTTTTGGCTTTGTCATTTCAAATGGATAATCAGGCATGACTTTCTGGTGCCCTGGTCTCACCTCATCGATCAGCTATAAACTCAATCTTTGCCAAATCTTAAGCCCCGATCCATCTCGGGTCCTACTTTGTGGATGTCCTCTCTGGGAATTTAGTCTATATTTTTCCACCTCAAATGGATTTTATAGACCATCCTTCCAACCATTAGATCCTAAGTCTACCTCTGCCAGCCAACTCCATTTGCACTCCAAATGACCAAGTGTTAACCTATTCTTAGGCCCCTCTTGGAAAACTTCCGTCTGTGATCAGCCGTGGTGAACCCACTGTCTCAAACAACTTCTAATGGCTGAAATTCCACCCTCTGGGTCCCAATCTCACTATGGCTTCCAACATGAAAAATGAAAAATGCTAAGTAATGAGCCTCAAGCAGGCCATTCCCTGTGGGTTGCCGCCACCAAAGCTCCATCCTAGTGTTTCCGTTCTGAAACAGAAAATGGTCCTCGTACACCCACTACCTGGGACTCAACCTCCTCATTTCCTTTGGAATCTCCAATGATAAACAAAGTAAACACAAAGGCTCCACCTCCTAGTGGACTCAATGCTACGGGTCTCTCTCATCGGGCCTTCACCCAACCTTTTCTATTTCAAATGGCTACAACCTAATGTCCACCCACTCCCTCCAACCCGTGATCATTTGAATGCCAAATGAGTTACACTACCGCCTTCCAAACTTTTGGGTCCCACCTAGTGGATCTCCTCCTCTAGACTGCTATCTCCCCAATGTCGTTTCCATGGCATACCCTAAACAACCAAACTACTCCCTAATCACACTTGTCCAAATAATGTACTTAATGACCTTGAAACATCAAAGTGGCCTCGACCCACGTGCCAAAATAGAGTGACCTCCTTGGTGGACCCCATGCATTTACCAAATCTTAAGGTAGGTTGGGACAATCGGGTCATCATGCCTTGATTGTTGTCCCTCCTACAAAAATTCCAAATTGGCCATTAGCCCAGGGAAGTCTGTACCCCTAGGCCTGAACTGCTGAAAATCCTTCCTGTGAAAGGATAATGTCAATCTGGAAGATATGTTAGGAGTCTTAAATGATGAATTATCTAATCTAACATTGTTTCACATGATTTTGGCTAACTTTCCCATGTTTTCATGCTTGAATGTGCTTATCTCTCTCTCGCCTGTAGGATATATGGAACTAAGTGTAGGACCCTCAAAGGAAGCTATGGAGGAAGATAAATGAAAGAAAATAGCCAAAGAACCTCACGGTAAAGAAGAAAAAGACCAAATGAAGTATAAGTTCCATGGGGAACCTCTCAACTCTAAGGCAACCACACATTGGAAGGAAATATTAGACACAAACATCGGGCACATAGATATTGATGAATTCAAGCAAAGGGTCTAGATTAGACCTACAACAAAAAATGAAAGGAAAATCAGAAGTAGTGGATTGGCTAAGGCTTCAGGTTTCCCACCCGCTCTTGTTGCCCCTGAACTAGTGATGGCCTGCAGAGAAGCATACTAGGAAGATACCATAACCATTGTGGACAGGGACAAGAACATATTGGATGATCTATCCACCTGCTCAATATGGAGAGATTTTCATATCCCTACCTTCGGAGAAATGGAAGAAGCATCCACAAAGTATGGGAAACAAAAGTGGGATGAGGACCCCCTCAAATCCAAAAACGTCATCAATCAATATTGGCTAAAAGAAAAGAGGGGAAGTGTTGCAAAGGTACCTAATGAGCTCTTCTGCAATGACTTTTATGAGGATTACCATGACTTGGTGACCCTATTTAACAAGGTTATGGGCCTTTCGACCGCAACCTACTTCCTAGAGTGGATGTTGTATTTCATAGAGGATACCATCCAAGGAAAAACTAGGTTCTATTGGGAGGGGATAATTAGCAATTGCTTGCATGAGCAATTTGTGGTTGTCAAGAAGACTTCATGCTTGTACATGACTTCCTACCTAGTTTATTTACTAGCTGACAAGACACAATATAGAGGATTGTTTCGATCTCCTAATGAGGCTCTAAGAAGAGAATTAAAGGTCTATGATAGGCACCCTCAGTTACAGTACAATAATTTGAAGAGGGATTATTACAGACTTAATGACGCCTTCATAGGCCACATTATCAGATTACATGGGGGTGACTTTGAATGGAGAATCTCCCATAGCACCAATGCTTTCCTCCAACAATTTTCCTTCTTATTTATAAAATTTCCAAAGTTTACCTACATTTAGGCTGAAAGTTTCTCAAAGAAACCATACAAGTTGCCTCTATACCCAAATGACTGGATAATATTGTTAGAACTCTCTCAGTAGCTACCGCATGCACACATCCTCCTAAGACACAAACATAAGGCAATAATTCCTTATCCCCTCTCCTTCGGCCAAGGGTTATATAAACTCCACACATTGCGGCTGAATATGCCCATTTGTATAATGTTGAGTAATTTTTGGGCTAACTACAAGGATGACAATGAAGTGTGAATGAGGCACTACAAGTAAATGACCGCGTACTTCATCAACAAGGTCAACCTATTCCCTATGCTGGACTAGGTAGTGGAAAATGAGAATACAGTAATTGATCCTCGGTATAATGCAGTTGTCGATCTGTTGCTACCATTGATCAATTGGAATGACCAAGAGGTAGATGACCTCGATATCCTAACAAAGCCCGTTGAGGCTAGAACAAAGGAATGGATTGACAAGAAATTTTCCCAATTGAACAAAGGAGTCACCTTGACCTATGAGGAGCTTGAGGATGAACCAACAAGCAAAATTGATAGTGGGACAACTGCTACCCCAACTGGAGAAACCTCAAAATCCCCTCCTATCACTAGGTCAAGAAAGAGAAAAGAGACGACTGAAGGGCAGCCTAAACCCTGTGTATACTCCAAGAATCCTTCAGAAGGTGAATCCTCAAAAATACTGAAGACATTAGGCATGCCCACCATCCAATAGGACCCTCTCCACGAAGGAGAAGAAATAGAGGTTGAGTAGCCAAAGTCTCCACCCATTGCCTCCACTCTCACAACCACTATTGTCGCTGACATTGCTATTGTTGTTGCCTCTTTTCCCACCTCTCAAGTGATGGTTGCTACTTCCACACCTGTAGTGGATATCTCAGTCCACCTTGCCTCCACCCCACCCATGACTTAGGTTATGCTAATAGACTCTTCTTCTACCACCACCTTTCTTCTCACCTCCTCGTCCATGTCTCTAAAAACATCTCTTGTGCTAGCAACCACAACAATATCAATTCTCCCTCTCTCGTTCCCAGAGGCATTCTCCCGCCACATGCAAAAACATTCCTGTAGAACTATTTGCGGTGTTGATGAACCTAGCCATATAAGTTGCCTTGGCAAAAATTGTCACCAGTCTTCCTGTCCATACTCCTCCAACTGAACAACTAGAGATGAAAGCTACCATGGAAATATCAGAAGAGTTGGAAAGAAAAGAAAGATAAGCTATGAAAGGGATGGAAGATGAAGTAAATTATTACCATGAGAACCTCGAGTACTAGTATTTGACAATTGATAAGGTGATTTGCGAGGGAGAAGAAACACAATCATCAGAGGAAGATAGTGAGGAGCTAGGTTCCAAGTACATTGTGGAAACATTTGATCCACACCTTGAAGAGGACCTAGATCGGTAGCTTAAGAATGTTAGAGGAAGTAGAGAGGCAGCCTCATGAGGAAGAAAAGTAATCAAGTGAGGGAATGGAGGAAGATGCTGAACCTCCAACAGGGGAGTAGGACAAAATCCCAAAACATGATGAAGAAGTGCCCCTTTCAGAAGAGCAAGAAGAGAAAGAAAAGGAGGAGTGAGAAGAGAGCCTCGAGTGTGATGAAAAGATGCCACCTCAATGTGAAGAAGAAGATAAGTATGAAGAAGGGTCTGAAGCCCATAGGAGCCCAAAAATTGAAAGTTCTAAATAGCGTGAGCATGATGAAGTAGAAGAAAAGAAACATACCTAAGGGGAGGACAATCCCAAAGAACATGCAGCTACTGAGTCCCCTAGAAAAGATATAGTATTTATTTAATTTTTATGAAGAAGTAGAAAATATCGAACAAGAGACTCCAGGTGGTAAGGTGATGGAAATTGAACACACCCATGAAGAAGAGGATGATCATCAATCACAAAAGGATGAATCTCAGATGCCTAAATGGCTTGAGAAATAGTTGGAGAGGAAAACTCTAACCATAAAGGATCCAAGGGCAAGGTTGGAGGAAATCTCGATTTGAGTCCAAATAAGCACAAAGAAAGAGAAGAAACCTAAGGTTAGGTCTCAACTGACAATGGATGTGTCCAAATCCAGAACTGTGCAAATAGCCACCCTAGTGGTGAGTGAAGTAGGGGTAACCTATAATATCTCTAACCTTGATCTAGGGACAACCATGAGAGAACAATATATTGACCATCTCCAAGGGTCCATTGACACTATTGTGCATTAGATGAACAAAGAAAAGACCTCTAAGGAGGAACTAAAAGTACAAGTGGTTGATCTAATCGCTTATATTTAGTAGTAGTCATCAGTGGAAGACTCCCCACCACATGCTCAACACCACCACAACTGTTGTCCAAGGAACAAATTGATAAGCTTGAGAAAAAGAAAAAATGGACAAAGGCCACAAAGGATTGGTTTCGACAGGTCCTTTACAATAGCAACATGGGAATTGGTTGTGCGATTAGAACAACAAACAAGTTCCTAGAAGTGAAAAAGATACTCGATGGAATAACAAAGTCCTGTACTAACTTCCCTGAGTTATACAGGATCATGTACACCAAACTTGAGGCTATTCTCAAGATACCAGATAAATACTAGGAGAAGGAGCTTGGCTTGGTAAAGGATGACCACTGGCTCATGGAAACATGGAAGTTGGACTTGGATCACCGAAAGGAGATGCTGGAATGAGTACTCCATGAGGTAGAGCTAGATATTGACATGGTCAAGGAAACCAGGGGGACTATGCAGAATATCTGTAAATGATGACAGATTTTGATGTGCCCACTAGTGAGCTAGATGTAGAGAAATTAAAGCTATATTTCCACAAGAAAATTGAGAACAAGACTTCGGATGCACTGATGCCAGATTCCATGAGTTTTTCTACATGGGACTTCGCTCAATTTGAGCAAGTAGTGAAGAACATGCAAAAATGTGACAAAGACTAGGATGCCATCACAAGCAAATCGAGGAGACTAAATTTTCAAGTGATCCAAATTCTCTACACCTTCAAAAAAATTTGCATAGATCAGAGACATGATCACTTCCCTTTTTCGAGAACATAGTCAAATCATCCATGTAGATAATGATGCACTTTCCAATCAGATCTTTGAAGGCAATGTCCATCGCATGCTAGAAAGTAACTCCAGGGTTGATGAGCCTAAATGGCATTCTTCTATATGAAAAGGTGCCCCACTTGGTGGTGAATGGTATGTTGTGCCGATCTTCATATTGCACCAACACTTGATTATATATGGAGTACTCGTCGAGGAAGGAAATCATCTGTGATCCATTAACAATCTACAATACCTCATCCAATGAAGGCACTAGATAGTTGTCCTTGTCGTAGAAGTTTCAGACTATGCCATTGATAATTTCACTAAAGATTAGGGCATGGTCAAGAGATGGTTCGACCGATGAGCTAAATTCAAGGCTTTCAGGATCATTGATCTAGTCTTATGCTAGGAAAAGTCCCATGAGAAGAAAGGGGGACATGAAAAAGTCAAAAAAATCTAGCTTGGCCCCTTTCAGATTGTTGAAATCCTTAGAGATAATTATTTTCGCCTCAAGACCCTAACCAGTGAAGATGTCCCATTTCCTATCAATGGGCAACACCTAAATCATTACTTCTAAGCCTGAGCTCTTTTGGAGTTGTTCCTATAAATACTTGTATATAGGTTAGTCTAGTTTGATTTTGGTTTTCTTTGTTTTGTTGCTTTGCGTTCCTTTTATTTTGTCTATTTCTCGTCTGTTTTGATTTTTTGAGGGTTTTCTTCATTTCTGCTATGGTGGTCATGCTCGTTCAATGAATGGTTTACTTTTCTGCCCACTCTTAGTGTTCTTTAGCTAAATATTCACTCTCAACCATTGGTCTCTGATAGCTACCATGACACTGTTTCCTCACTTGAACTTTGATTTAGAACCCAACCCTTGGTTGAATCTTCCTTTTACGTTCATCTCAGATCTAGCACAAAACAAATACTAATTGTTTCCAAAGAGTTGCACAGTGGCTGTTATGACGACTTAGCAAGCGAAAATCTTAAGTCCGCTCGAGTGACCACTATGGTTCCCAAACCCATAGTAAGCTTCCATGCTTACATGGTTGAGCAAAAAGAAGAAAATATTAAAATAAGTAATGGAAGAAAGAAAAGAATAAGAAAATGCTAAAATCAAGCAATCATATGGGTGTTCAGATAGCTCTACTAAGGCTATTGATGCCCAGCTAGCAGTAGAGAAATGTCCATAGGGTCACAGTGACAACTCTGTCAGGCCTATGGCTGTCTGACTGGCAGTGGGGCAATGTACAAGTTACTTTTGGGGTTGGATGATTCATGTAGCTTACTTGGTTTGATTAGTTGCCACTTGTTACAGTTTCTAAGGGAAGAGAATGAATTCACTAAACATGTACACTTCTGAAATGTTTTGTGGGTTGATTTAGCTAAGGATCCAGTTCTCCTAGTTCACTTCTGGAAGTAGGCTTGTGGTTTTTAAAACCAAATATTTTATGTTCTAAATGAACATTTATCCTTAGAATGCTCGAGAGTGTTCCCCAGTAAAGTTTCCATTTGCTGTGCCTCTAGCACACATGCTCCATTCGAAACAAGGACCCTCTCTCTCTCTCTCTCTCCTTTTTGCTTCATTGGGTCACTTTTTTCGTCATCTCATTTTTTCTACCCATTGTTTTGGTGTTCTAAGTGGTCTATGAGTCCCAAAAAAATCATTTTGAAGTGACCATGTTTTGCCCCCTTTGAATTTTCAAGGCTTTAGGCCTTTGTGAAGTTCCCTTAGCTATTTGCCTTTTCATTTCAAAGCTGGTGCCCAAGGATCTAGGAAGGTCTACCCTGCTGGGCCACCCTGCATGGGTTTCCTTCACCCCGCAATCATTCCAAACAACCTTTCTCTAGTAGCTTTTCGCCCTGCAAAACCCGAAACTTCTAGTGCCATTTTCTCATCACTAAACGATCAATGACCAAGCTTTGACTGCCTTCTGCTTGGTGGGTTTTGATGCTCCTACTGCCATTTTCAAATGACTGTTCATCAACTTCCAGGCCATCATACGATCATTAATGGGGTGCATTTAATACACTATTTTCTATAAATAGGAAACTTTTAGCTATCATTTTTAGCTATCAGTTAATCAGAAAAGAGTCAAATCCAACCTCTAGCACCGCCTTCATGCCCGATGAGTTCCACCAACAATTCAAAGCCTCTGCTAACTATTTCCTCATCCATAGTCATCAAATTCATGAAGTAGGTTTTCCGCCGCGCTCTCCGCTTTGAGTTTTCTTTGATTTTGAGGAAAATTTGCTAAATTTAAAAGAGGAAAACTTAATAAACAATTAGATTATGACCAGGCACACAAAACCCATGAAGTATAATTTTAGGGAACTTTAGAAATCATCATATTGGCCTTGTACGAAACTTAGGTTCTCTGTCACCGTTCATTGACCAAGGCTTTCACCTCATGTAGGCCCACACCCTCCCATTGCCATCACTGACCTTGAAAATGGAGTTAAACTTAGCAATGAAAAAATCCTATCTTGGGTCCACCCTCATGGGAAGACCCCTCTCATTAGCCACTTAAACTTAGTTAAAATCTACAAAATGAGATGAGGAGCCATCAACCTACTCGAGTCCCCAGATGCAGAGTTCCTCATACATAATTCCTTTTGGTTTCGTCGTTTCAAACAGTTAATCAAGCACAACTTTCCAGTGCCTAGGTCCCACCTCGTCGATCACCTATATACTCAATCTTTGCCAAATCTTAAGCCCCGATCCATCCCAAGTCCTACTATGCAGACGTCCACTCAGCGAATTTCGTCTGTGTTTTTCCATCTCAAACAACTTTTACAACCTGTCCTTTCGACCATCGAATCTCGAGTCTACCTCTAACGACCAACTCCATTTGCACTCCAAACGACCAACTATTAACTTGTTCTTGGGCCCCTCCTAGAAGACTTCCATCCACGGGCTACCATGGTGAACCCATTGTAACTCCTTCCTATGAAAGGATAATGTCAATTTGGAAGATATGTAAGGAGTCTTAAATGATGAATTATCTAATCTAACATTGTTTCATAGGATTTTGGCTAACTTTCCCATGTTTTCATGCTTGAATGTGCTTACCTCTCTCTCGCCCGTAGGATATATGGAACCAGGTGTAGGACTCTTGAAGGCGGTCGTGGAGAAAGATAAAGGAAAGAAAATAGCCAAAGCACACCGGGGTAAAGAAGACAAAGACTAGATGAAGTATAAGTTCGAAGGGGAACCTCTCAACTCTAAGGTCACCACACATTGGAAGGAAATATCAATCACAAACATCGGGCACATAAATATCGATGAATTCAAGTAGAGGGCCCAGATAAGCCCTACAACCAAAAATTCAAGGAAAATAAAAAGCAGTAGATTGGCTAAGGCAACAGGTTTCTTGCCCACTCTTGTTGCCCCTAAACTAGTGATGGCCTATAGAGAAGCATACAAGGAAGAGACCAGAACCATTGTGGACAAGGACGGGAACATATTGGCTAATCTATTTGCCAAGTCAATAGGGAGAGCTTTTCACATCACTACCTTTGGAGAAATGGAAGCATCATCCATGGATTATGGGGAAAAAATGTGGGATGAGGACCCCCTCAAATGGAAAAATGTCATCAATCAATATTGGCTAAAAGAAAAGAGGGGAAATTCTTCAAAGGTACCCCAAGAGCTCTTTCGCTGTGATTTTTATGAGGATTACCATGACTTGGTGACCCTATTAATCAGGGTTATGGGGCTTCCAATCATGGCTTACTTCCAAGAGTGGATGTTGTATTCTGTAGAGGAGATCATTTGAGGAAAAACTAAGTTCTATTGGGTGGGGATAATTAGCGATTGCTTGCATGAGCAATTTGTGGCTATCAAGAAGACTTCACGCTCGTACATGACTTCCTACCTAGTTTATTATTGGCTAACAAGATGCAATACAAAGGAATTTTTTAAACTCCTGATGAGGCTTTAGGTAGATAATTAAAGGTATATGATAGGTACCCTCAATTACAGTATAGGAATTTCAAGAGGGATTATTGTAGAGTTAATGACACCTTCATAGGCCACATTATCATATTACTTGGGGGTGACTTCGAACAGAGAATCTTCCATAGCACCAACACTTTCCTCTACCAATTCACCTTCTTATTTATACAATTTCCAAAGTTTACCTACATTCGGGCTAAAGGTTTTTTAGAGAAACCATACAAGCTACCCCAATACCCAAATGAATGGATAATATTGTTAGAACTCTCTCGAGAGCTGTGGAATGCACATCCCCTTCTAAGAATCAAACATAAGGTGGGAATTCCTTATCCCCTCTGCTTCGGCCAAGGGCTATATGAACTCCACACATTTAAATGTGCAAAAAATTTAGATAAAGAACTCATAGAGTATAACCTGAAGTTCCACACTGCTCAGCTACAAATGGACCCCTATGGTAAATTTAAGAAGATGGTCACGGCTGAATATGCCCATTTGCATAATGTTGAGGAATTTTGGGCTAACTGCAAGAAAAACAATGAAATGCGAATGAGGTACTACATGCACATGACCACATACTTCATCAAGAAGTTCAACCTATTCCCTATGCCAGACAAGGTAGTGGAAAATGAGAATGTAGTAATTGATCCTCGGTATAATGCAATTGCCAATCTATCGCTGTCGCTAATCGACTAGAATGAGCAAGAGGTAGATGATCTTGATATCCTAAAAAAGCCCGTTGAGGCTATAACAAAGGAATAGATTGATAGGAAATTTTCCCAATTGAAGCAACAAGGAGTCACCTTGACCTATGAGGAGCTTGAGGATGAACCAACAAGTGAAACTGATAGAGGGACAACTACTACCTCGACTGGAGAAACCTCAAAATCCCCTCCTGTCACTAGGTCAAGAAAGAGAAAAGTGATGACTGAAGGCTAGCATAAACCCTGTGCACACTTGAGGAAGCCTTCGAAAGGTGAATCCTCTAAAATATTGAAGAAATTAGGCATGCCCACCATCCAAGAGGACCCTCTCCACAAAGGATAAGAAGTAGAGGTCGAGAAGCCAAAGTCTCCACCTGTTGCCTCCACTCTCACAACCACTGTTGTTGTTGATGTTGCTATTGCTACTACCTCTTTGCCTACCTCTCAGGTGATGGTTGCTACTTCCCCACCTATAGTGGATATCTCAGTCCACCTTGCTGCCACCCAAACCACATCCCAAGTTATGATAATAGACTCTTCTTCTGCCACCACCTCTCTGCTCTCCTCCTCCTCCATGTCTCCAACAACATCTCTTCCACTAGCAACAACAATAATACCAATGCCCTCTCTATCGCTCCTAGAGGCCTTATCTTGCCACATGCAAAAAATTCCTGCAAAACTATCTGCGGTGTTGATGAACCCAACCATACAAGCCACCTTGGCACAAATTTCCACCAATCTTCCTATCCATACTCCTCCAATTGAACCACCAAAGATGAAGGCTACCATGGAAATATCATAATAGTTGGAAATACAAGAAAGGGAAGATTCAAAAGGGATGGAAGAGGAAGAAGATTATTACCATGAGCACCTCGAGTACCAGCATTTGATAATTGATAAGGTGGTGTGTGAGGGAGAAGAAACAAAATCATCAGAGGAAGACACTGAGTAGCCACATGCCAAGTACATTGTGGAAACATTTGATCCTAACCTTGAAGAGGAGCTAGCTCGACAACTTAGAATGTTGGAGAGGAAGTAGAGAGGTGGCCTCATAAAGAAGAAAAGGAATCAAGTGAGGTAATGGAGGAAGATACTAAACCTCCGACTGGGGAGCAGGGAAAAAGCCCCAAATATGATGCAGAAGTTCCCATTTCAGAAGAGCAAGAAGAGAAAGAAAAATAGGAGTGAGAAGAGAGCCTTGAGCATGATGAAAATATGTTGCCTCAGCGTAAAGAAGAAGATAAGTTTGAAGAAGAGTCTAAAGCCCATAGGAGCCCAGAAATTGAATGTCCTGAAGAGCATGAGCATGATGATGAAGAAGAAAAGAAAACTGCTAAAGGGGAGGACAACCCCAAAGAACATGTAGCTACCGAGTCCCCTGGAAAAAGAAATAGTATTTATTCAGGATTTTGATGAAGAAGGAGAAAAGACTGAACAAGAGAATTCGGGTGGTAAGGTGATGGAAATCAAACACACCCATGAAGAAGATGATCGTGAATCACAAAAGGAGGAATCTCAAATGCTTGAATGGCTTGAGAAACACTTGGGAGGAAAACCACAACCCTAAAAAATCCAAGGGCAAGGCTGAAGGCAATCTTGGCCTGAGCCCAAATAAGCACAAAGAAAGAGAAGAAACCTAAGGTCAGGTCTCCGCTGACAATGGATGTGTCCAAATCCAGAACTATGTAAATAGCCACCCCAGTGGTGAGTGAAGCAGGGGTAAGCTACAATATATCTACCCTTGATCTGGGGACATCCACGAGAGAACCAAAGATTGACCATTTCCAGGGGTTCATTGCCACTATTGTGCATTAGAAGAATAAAGAAAAGAACTCTAAGGAGAAACTAAAAGCACAAGTGGATGATCTAAATGCTTATCTTCAACAATGGTCATCAGTGGAAGAGCTCCCCACCACATCCTCAACACCACCACAACTGCTCTCCAAGGAACAAATTGATAAGCTTGAGAAAAGGAAAAATTGGACGAAGGCCACAGAGGATTGGTTCTGGTAGGTCCTCTACAATGGAAACATGGGCATTGGTCGTGCGATCATAATAGAAAAATAAGTTCCTAGAAGTGCAAAAGATACTTGAGGGAATAAGGAATTTCTGCACTGACTTCCCTAAGTTATACAGGATCATGTACCCCACACTTGAGGCTATTCTCAAGATACTAGATAGATCCTAGGAGAAGGAGCTTGGCTTGGTAAAGGATGACCACTGACTCATGGAAACGTGGAAGTTGGGATTGGATCACCAAAAGGAGGTGTTGGAATGTGTGCTCCATGAGGTGGAGTTGGATATTGATTGGGTCAAGGAAATTAGGGCGGACTGTGCAAAATATTTGAAAATGATGACAAATCTTGATGTGCACACCAGTGAGCTAGATGCAGAGAAATTAAAGCAATATTTCCACAAGAAAATGGAGAATGAGAATTTAGATGCACTGACGCTAGATTTCATGAGTTTTGCTACATGAGACTTCACTCAATCTGATCAAGTAGTGAAGAACATGTAGAAATGTGACAAGGACTAGGATGCCATCACAAGAAAATCGAGGAGGATAAATTTTCAAGTGATCCAATTAGATATATTGGAATGAAACAAGCTTCAAACGTTGATCCTAAAGTTCATAGAATATGCCACGGTGAAGAAGAATGAAGACAACCCAATCATAGATGATGAGTTCCTCACAAAGTAGCTACAGTGAAAGGAAATCAATAAAAGACAAAAGAGCTACAATGCTGCCACATAAGGAAAAAATAGGGAAAAGACAAAATTGTAATTTTAAATTGTAATAAATTTGGGGGTGGGTGAAACCCTAGTTTGTAGTGAATCTTGGCCACACAATGGAAATCAACCTTGTCCATTCATTTGTTTTTGGACACTATAAATAGGGGGTCTCTCATTTTCAAGAGAGAGTTGAGTTGTAAAGGTATGCTACTGAAATTTTAATAGAAATTCATTGACTTTTGGTGGATTCTTGAGTTTCAAATGCATGTTACATGATTCTTCTCCGATAGTTAGTTGATTTCAGTAGATTTAATTCTAAGGATTAGATTCAATAAATTGAAAGCACAATAATAAAACCCAAAGAGATAATAAAGTGCAAAGGAAAATAAATGAAAACACAGAAAATAGAATAATCTCACCCAGTGTCTTCAATCTCCATGGCTGATCTCCATTACACCTTCTAACTTGTTGATTTGTGTTGCCCTCATATCGAGTGTGTGAGCAATCTTTGACTATGCCATTGTCATAAACAAGCTTTGAAGGATTTGAATCTTAAATTCTTATGCCTATGACAATATGATAAATGAAAATAATAACTATCAATGCTAAATGACTATAATGCCTATAATAATGAAGTGGTCCCAAATTATGAACAAAATTGTCATTTTATAGAAAACACAAATTTGAATGGACGGACGAGATCGACTCTTGACAGAAACCTAAAATCAGAGGTCAAGATTTCATTTGATAATCCCTAATCAGGGTTAGGGTAAAATCCTTAGACGAGTGGTCAAGATTTCATCTGAGAAAATCAGATCAGCGGTGGAGAAAAGATGAGATAATTAATTTCAAAAATAAAGATTTTCAAAATTAAGAAGATAAAGATAGCCTACTTTGTGAGATTTGAAAAATCAAATAAAAGATGGACTGAAAAGCAATTTTGATTAAAATCAAGAACCTGCTTGCTTTATTTGTTTTTTGGAAGAAAGCTACCAATTTGAATTAAATCAACTCAAAATATGGATTTTGTGAGACAAATAAATAATCTTTTTTAGATTATTTACCAAAATGGAATGTCAGTTAAGATTGTGATGACATTTTAAATAATTTCATTTATTTAAAATGAGAGGAATATTAATTTTGTCAATTAAATAATTAAAGATAATTATTTAATTTAGAAGATAAGATTAATTAATTAAATAAATTCATTCATTCATTTAATTATGACAATTAGTGACATATTAAATAAATAAATAAGATTTATTTACTTAATAATAAAAAAGAAATGACCGAAGAAGGGTGATTAAATAAATTAAGAAATTTATTTAATTAAGGGAAGACTTAGATAATTAATGACGTATTTAATAAATAAATGAAATTTATTTATTTAATAATCATGAAGAATAAAAGGACATGAATTAATTAAATAATTATGAATTATTTAATCAATAGTCGAATGTGCACCAAGGACATAATTAAATGTCATAATTATGCTAGGACGAAAGTGGTAAAAATGAAGCTTGCAGGCCTAGGCCATTTTTAAGTGTTTACATTTTGCCCCTCTTTGTCATAATGTAGCTTGTCGCATTGTGACAAAGAAAATAAGTCAAAAATATGCCCCGGTGCAAAATAAAATGAGGAAGAATGACGAGGAGGGTTACGGTATGCCCCCTCCAGAGGACAAACAGGGTCCAAGAATATGGGTGTGCTCTCGAAATTGATGAGAAGACTAGAATATGAAAAGACAAAGAAATGTTAGTGCAAAAGATATGGATGATGATATGGATGCAATGCCTATATGAGATGGGTGAGAGAAGATGACATGACAAAAGAAGATGCATGTTAGTTCCTAGACCAAATCCTTCAAAACATTGCCATAGGACTTTAATATTTATTGCTTGTAATCATCATTGGGTGGTAAAAATGACACAAATGGACAACAAACACCATGATATGACATAGACCAAGGTGTGCAAGGTCATCCACTTGAAAAACAGACAGTCAAAGAAAATAAAATAGGCCAGGAGACGTCATCGCACTTCTAAATCCTTCATGGGACATCCTCAAGGTAGCTAGTAACATGACCAAAAAGACAGTAAAAATATAAGACAAAATAGCCAAGATAGTCAAAAGATAAGACAAGATAGACCAGAAAGATTAACAACCATTTTATTTTGTTTGCCAATATTTGTTTGCCAAAGATTGATTTCTTGTCAGTTTGACAGTTTTGACGGTTTAAGAGTTTTTCCAATTTGACGATGTTGACAGTTTGATGGGGCCTATTGTCAGGAAGGACACATCCTAAAAAGGCAAAGGACATTTTGACGAGGTCTAACTCCAAGAAGGACACATTTTGAAGAAGACCAAAGAGTGACAAGATTGACATTGTTTTGACTAATATGTTTTGGCAAGTTGACTAATGTTGACTGTATGATTGATTGGACTGTGATGTCTGATTTTGACCAATTTTGACATTGACGTTTCGAATGACTATCTTATTTCTGAGTTTGACTATGTCTGACTTATTTGACCAATGTGATGATTGTGACAAATGCCATGATTTTATTTGGACCAACCTAAAAGGACTAACCTAATGTCTCGGGGACTCATCGACTGATGGCCTTGCCTACATAGCAAATGTGCAGAGACAACTTAGTTCAAGACAATGACATGGACTGACTGACATGACTGACTTTGACTCCATTTTTAATATTTTGACATTGATTTGGATGTTTTTTTGTTTTTCTTCAGGATGTTTTATGATTTTTAGGTCTTTCTTCAGGACATTTTATGATGTTTTTGGTCTTTCTTTAGGACATTTTATAATGTTTTTGTCTTTTTTTTATGGACATTTTATGATGTTTTTGTCTATTTTCCGTTTTATGATTTTTTTGGATTTTGACGTTTAAGAGGATTGTGACAAATGCATGTGACTGATTCCTACACATGAGAATCCAAGGAAAAACATGATTGTGCCCCTAGTCAAGATGAATACCAATTGACAGGTGATGACAACATTGTTTGACGTGGGAAGGATGCATCCTGAAATAACGTGAGGACGATGATGATAATGTGAGGAAAGTATCGAGGTCTACAGTCGGGCCAGGAACACAGTCAAGTAAAATTTTGGATAATGTGTTTGTATGGATTAGACTCGTTGCATTTGGAATGACTTGGTTAGGACTAGATGGGATGATGATTATCCTTAGACCGTTTGACAAGGGAAAGCCAAGATAGGTGACAGGCATGAAAGGATAGGGGGTGGCCTTAGTAAAGGACGAGAGACATGAGACTAAGGGAATTGTCATATGATTTTCAAGGACTATGTTGTACAAGAACAATAAGACTATGATAGTCAATGACATGATGTTGCATGAATCGTGTATGACCAAAGGATAGACATGTCAAGAGTTTTCCCAAATCATGATTTATGTGTGCCAATTTTATGTCAAGACCGAGGTAAGTGGGAAAAATGCGTGGAAATGATAGGGCTTAGATGGACATCAATGTTGTGAGGAAGGCATGGGAAAATGAGACGACTTGCCCCCAAGTATAAAATTCCACATAGACGATTTATTTTACACATGATGCATGTTTGCCAGGTTTTCATCATGGTATTTATCTAGGGCACCTATTTGCCAGGTTTTCACCATTGGATGAAATTTTTCTCTTTACTATTTTCTAGACTTTCTGATTTTTTTGGTGTCACCAAGATGCCTGTTTGCCAAGTTTTCATCAAGGTGACGATTTTTTACATGTTTCAATTTTTTTGTATTTATGATTTTGTGGATAGTTTGGATGCTTTAGATGACCACTGACTGTTCTGAATCCATTGACGGTGCTAATGTAGAGACCGGTGCCATGATATGCCAATAATGTCCTGTCTGAAGTAGTTGTCTTGTCAGGATCGTAGCGCTTGTATACAACTGATCGATGTCATTGTGGTCCTTTCTGATACTAGAGTTGGCCTTATCAGAATATGTACATCATGATAGAGTGCCATGAGAGTCCTTGCGGTAAATAGTTGCTGCCAAGATGTGACAGATTTGTGATGTGGGATCATTGGACTTTAGACGAGATGTAGGGTTATGACAAATGATGGTAGACGTGGAAAGATTGTTTGGACATTTGGATGGATGACTTTTTATTTTCCAAACTTGGGATGGTGGATGACGAATTTTGGAGGGATGGTGTTTGGAACCAACACTTTTATATGCCTTGATTGCTGACCATTTTGAAGGAGGTGGACATGTATTATATGTGGGAGTTCTCTTGTCTTGTGGCTCTACATTATAATTAACTTTTCCTTTTGACATATTTTCTTTGCTTGATCCACTTTTCTTTGGGATCCATTTTAATTTTATTTGTCCACTTGTCTTTTTATCTGATTCATTGGCCTTTGACATTTGATTTTGATCTTTTGATTTGCAAGAATTTTGTTTTTGTTGGTTCCAAAGGGAAGGTTTATTTATGATGGAATGATGGTTCATGGTGTGGGTGGAGGGGGGTTTGGCAGCAATCTTATGACAAGGATTTATTTTGGATTCGATTTTGACATTTGTATCTGACAAGGTTGCCCCTAGTATCGAGGAGATACCATTGACATCATTTGATTTGTTATCTGAGGAATAGCCAAGACCTTGATGTCTGTAATTTTCCTGAAGTTGTATTGGTTCTAGAATGCCTTGCTCGTGTATTCCTAGTCCTTTGCCTTGATATTGCATGTTTTGACAGATTCTATTTGCGATGGGGTATTTGTTGTTTGAAAGCAAGATGTTAACCCATCCTTGTGTATGTGGATACTGTCACTTGTAATATTTTCATCTACAAGAAAACCTTCTCTGACAAAGATAGATGACCCTAGTTGATAAAGTGTCTTAGCTTCATTGTCTTGTTGGACATATTCTTGACTGATATCTTTGGTTTGATCTTGTGACATGTCAGGTTCAGATGATTCTGTTGGTGCTTCCAAGGCAATGTCGAAAACATCATTATGTTTAGTGTCATAGAGTCCAATGATTTTAGCTATAACTTGATCATATGCAAGCATGTCCCTAGTGGAAGATTCTTGTTATAGAGGAATATCGTTTATGTGTCCCATGGAGGCAAGTGTCTCATCGTGGGAAGTGTCAATAGTTGAGGCCTTTGTAAGTTCGGCAAATGTTTGATCATGAATGGTGTAAAGGTCAAGGAGTGGATCGTCTTGGATTTCTTGGTCAATAGTAGGGTCTTGGTCGAAGATGGGTTTGTCGTGGATGATACAGTCGGAAATAGAGTTGTTGTCAAGGAGAGGTGTGTTTTGGATGTCATGATTGTCTTGAAGGACTTCATGGATGGACTAAAAGATAGGGTCATGGGATGGACTACCTTGTTCTTGACATGAGGGTGACATTATAAGGTCATGCTTTGGGCTTTCATTTTGACATGTATCCTCAAGTTTATTAAATGGGATTTGACTTTGAGTAATGACAAAATTTTCATGACTAGATGTGGCTTGTGAGGGGGTGACTTGAAAAGGATTAATGAACAAAGGACTAGGATAGGATGTGGGAACTTGGACTGGACTAGTATATGAAGGACTAGGATAGGACATGGGGACTTGGACTAGACTAGCATGTGAGGGACAAAGATAGGACATGGAGTCTTGGACTGGATTAACTGTTGAAGGACAAGGATATGACATGGAGACTTCAACTGGATTGGTGTAAGGTTGACTAAAATAGGATGTGGAGACTTGGGCCAGATCAATATGGTATGATGTGGGGACGTGACATGAGTTGGTAGATAGTTGATAAGGCATGTAGACTTGGATGACATTAATAGGTGAAGGACTAGCATATGGCATGGAGACATGGAATAGACTAGTGGACAGTTGGTTTCCCTTGTCAAAGTTAGGATAAGGGTGAGTACTGGATGTTTGTTGTGGACTAATGTCATGAATGGTATTAAGTGAATTTTGGTAGTGAGGTTAGATGGACGGAGGACTAGGACTCATGGATTGTTGGTACGAAGGACATTGATTGTCGGTTTGGAGGAATTGTCTCCTAAGGTCTAAGGCTTGTTGGTATTGACCTCTATAGAGTAATTGGTATTCAACTTTACTAGCAATCCTATCAATATTTTGGTGAAGGGAAGACAAGGTGGTGGATGTCATGATGTTGTTAAATGCAAAGTGATAATGACGTATGTCTAAGGGAAATGACTAATGCAAGATGACAATGTTGTCAAAGCCAAAGTGTCAAATGTGGACTAAGACAATAATGTTGACTAAGGACTAAAATGATTAATGCAAAGTCTAGGTTCAAAATGAGGACTAAGATGAACAATGCAAAGTCTAAGTTCAAAATGAGGATTGAGATTATTTTTTAATGTTTTGTTGAAAAGTCTGAGTTGTCTAAGGTTGACTGTTTGTGTCTAGATTTGTGAATGTTGTGCATAATGTTTGAGTAATCCAGCAAGCACTTAACAAACACAATGTTTTGGGTGTAAGCAAGCACACATAAGACAAGTACAATCCTAAAAGTCCAATAGGCCAAGGGTTTGTAAACTTGATATAGCCCACCGATATACCCCGGATTGGTGATAAACACCTTTCCTTCTCGAGAGC
Organism: Sequoia sempervirens; assembly: GCA_007258455.2. Lineage (NCBI taxonomy): Eukaryota > Viridiplantae > Streptophyta > Pinopsida > Cupressales > Cupressaceae > Sequoia > Sequoia sempervirens. Next base: position 120,837,399 of record VDFB02252616.1, read on the forward strand.
AGATAACTTAGAATTTTGGTGGCATTGACTCCCCTCCATGGCTCATTAACATCATTCGAGCACACCAAATTTAGATTCTTTGGGTAATGACATCCCAAGAACTGTTATCTCTACTCAAGGGGATTAGTAGTGAGTGTCTTTAGGCATGATACTGTACCCTGCACTATATCAAGCAACGGCCAATAGAACGGTTGGACACTAAGACAAGAGGTGTTTAATACAGGCATTCCGTTTGTGGGGCATGATCTATCCGACAAGAGTCCCCTTTCGGATCCATCTCATTGGAACCACACTCATGATTCTTGGATTTTCCCCAAGAATCCACTTTTATATACCGGCTGGAAGTCCCTCGGTGTCAGGGTGCTACCGGTCTGAGTCGTCTTAGGGTGAGTACTTTTTCCCACCAGAACAGGCCCAAGTTCTAGAGTTAGTAACCATTTCTCTTACACCCAGGATCATTCGAAAGCACAAGGGGAGAGGATACTTTGATTACCAAATCGTGTGGGGTGACATAAAAAATAAGGTGGGTCTAGTTTTCTGATCACCTAGTTTTCACAAGGTGAGAGCATAATCACCTACCACCTTCAAGCATAGTCAGACAAAATCAAGCACACATTCATTTTAATGCACCAAAGGAATTATGTACTAATCTAAAAACAAGACAAGCACAATGTTTAGTTTTCAGTCTTCGACACTCGAACCTGCAAGACCACAAGTTAAGAGTTTCTTTGATTTTTAGTCTTTGACAAACGTATGTTTATGCAAACCCGGAAATTTTTGCTTTCCAATCTGTTATATATGACTGATATTTCTGCTACTATAGCTCCTTATGATCACCCACAAGATCAAAAAACAATATTATAATGCAGCCAAAGAAAAAAAAAAACAAGCTTATCAGAAAATTGCAATTTCAGATACATGTTTTTGACATAACCGAATTAGATTTTATTATTTGATGATTTTATTGATCTGAAAAATAAAAACTTAAAGAAGAGATCCCTACTAATTTTTTGAGATATTTCCATAAATGTAAAGAAGTCGAAAAAATTCCTTGTTTTACACCCAAAAATGTGAATTTATGAAAACCATACAAAAAATGAAGATTAGATTTTTTCACATTGTATTTGACCTCCAAATTAAATCTGTAAAACATAGACCCCTATTAGAATCTAAAGAGATTTCCAAAAAAGTAAACATTTCTAAAAATTTCATCGATTTGCGTCTAGAAAATAAATTTTATTAAAATAATTAAAATCAAAATAACTCCCACAAAAATGATGTTAATCCCTCGAGTTTTTTACTGTAGCCTCTTGAGATGATGTACAAGATTTTGAAAAAAATTTGTAAAAAAATTCACAGCTGTGTAGAATATATGAAGAAATTGGTAAAACTTAGGATTTTGTCCAAAAACTGACAGATCTGCAACAAAAAGTCAACAAAACCTACAAAAGGAAAGCTAGATCAAAAGATTCATGTCGGGTTCATCAAATGTATCAATGGGTAATTTTTCTAAGGATTAGATTCAATAAATTGAAAGCACAATAATAAAACCCAAAAAGATAATAAAGTGCAAAGGAAAATAAATGAAAACACATAAAATAGAACAATCTCACCCAGTGTCTTTAATCTCCATGGCTGATCTTCATTACACCTTGTAACTTGTTGATTTGTGTTGCCCTCAAATCGAGTGTGTGAGCAATCTTTGACTGTCATTGTCCTAAACAAGCTTTGAAGGATTTGAATCTTAAATTCTTATGCCTATGACAATATGATAAATGAAAATAATAACTATCAATGCTAAATGACTATAATGCCTATAATAATGAAGTGGTCCCAAATTATGAACAAAATTGTCATTTTATAGAAAACACAATTTTGAATGGACGGACAAGATCGACTCTCGACAGAAACCTAAAATCAGAGGTCAAGATTTCATTTGATAATCCCTAATCAGGGTTAGGGTAAAATCCTTAGACGAGTGGTCAAGATGTCATCTGAGAAAATCAGATCGGCGGTGGAGAAAAGATGAGATAATTAATTTCAAAAATAAAGATTTTCAAAATTAAGAAGATAAAGATAGCCTACTTTGTGAGATTTGAAAAATCAAATAAAAGATGGACTGAAAAGCAATTTTGATTAAAATCAAGAACCTGCTTGCTTTATTTTTTTTTTGGAAGAAAACTACCAATTTGAATTAAATCAACTAAAAATATGGATTTTGTGAGACAAATAAATAATTTTTTTTAGATTATTTACCAAAATGGAATGTCTGTTAAGATTGTGATGAAATTTTAAATAATTTCATTTATTTAAAATGAGAGGAATATTAATTTTATCAATTAAATAATTAAAGATAATTATTTAATTTAGAAGATAAGATTAATTAATTAAATAAATTCATTCATTCATTTAATTATGACAATTAGTGACATTAAATAAATAAATAAGATTTATTTACTTAATAATAAAAAAGAAATGACCGAAGAAGGGTGATTAAATAAATTAAGAAATTTATTTGATTAAGGGAAGACTTAGATAATTAATGACGCATTTAATAAATAAATAAAATTTATTTATTTAATAATCATGATGAATAAAAGGACATGAATTAATTAAATAATTATGAATTATTTAATCAATAGTCGAATGTGGACCAAGGACATAATTAAATGTCATAATTATGCTAGGATGAAAGTGGTAAAACTGAAGCTTGTAGGCCTAGGCCATTTTTAGGTGTCTACATTGTTCATTGATTTTGAAGAATTCTACAGTGTTGATGCCTTCCTTGTCCATGTTTTTTGTTGTTTATTGATGGTAAACAATTGTGTAAAGTTAGTATGGACATGAAATAAAAGTTGCTCTAAGCTTCTATCCTTTATTCATGCTTATGGTGAATGAATGGTTGAATATTTGTAGTCCTTAGAAGCTTGCATTAATTTCATAATACTGTGAGGTAATCTGGTTAAGTGAAATTTTGTTTTAGGAAGGTTGTCTACAATAGGGTCCTCCATGATCATTTTTCACTGCTAGTTTTAGATCCAGGAATGTCCTTTCCTCCTTGTCCTTTTTCCTTTTTTTAATAAATAACCTATGCTAAGGTTCATTGCACATTTTAAAACCAAATCTCAAGCTGAAATAGGAGTTTAAGACTATTGTTTGAACCTGCAGCAATTGCACACTAACTTCCCCATCTTGTGAACTCCATTTTAAGATCCAACTTCCTTCCAGCCTAACTCTATAAGTCTTCCCTATGATTACCAAAAAAATCACACTGAACCAACTGAGAGATTCTATGCAAATCATGAACTGACACTCGAGAGACCTTGGGGTGATTTTGAGCAACTCGTTGTTAGAGATTGTCTTTCAAGAGATGTAGTGCAACTATGCACTTCCTGTGTTGAGAAAATGCTAAAACACCCATCAACAATAGATCTAGATCTAAGTTTTCTATGATGATCCCCACTTGTTTTTTATCGGGAAGCAGCCACTTGCTCTTACTAACTCTTTATCTCCACCATTGTAAGAAATTAGCGAAATATTCTCCTTTTCTCTGTCTGAGACTATAAAATTCTTCTAGGCTTACATCCATGTCAAGATTAAAGGAGAAATGATCTATGAATTTATTGGTAATTTCTTGAAATTTTTTGATACCAGGAGGTAGTTGAGAAAACCAATCCATGGCAGGACCTATTAGACTTTGGGGAAAGATGCACATTAAATAAGAATCATTGTACACAACCTACATACGCATGATGTTGAACTCTTTGAAATGGTCCAAAGGACTTCCTCTCCCTTTTTATTTGTTGAATTTTGGGATTTCAAAGCTGGAATGGAATGGTACCATTGTGATATTCTAATTGAATGGATAGGGAAATAGGTTATGTGTATAGGGATTCTTTGTTTTACCCATCTAAAGGTCTTGCATTTCTAGTGACAACGCCTTAAGTTTTGATGCTAGATCATCTTGAGGGTTTGGTGGAGGAACATATGTTTGGATGATGGATGAGTTCTGATATGATAAGGTGTTGTATGGGGTGTATGGTGGTGTGAGATTTTATGAAGGTGATTGAGGTGTTGATGTATGTGTTCCTAACACAATTGTATTGATGATGTTTTGTTGATGGTTATAATATGAACTTTGTTTTTGTTGTTGTTGCTATTTTTGTTGGGCATACTATTGAGCTAGTAAGACTTGTTGTTGTTGTTGAGCTGCAAGGGTTGCTTGTTGATATTTTTGTTGTTATTGTGCCACTAGGGCTTGTTGTTGGGCCTACTATAGTTTTTGTGTTGCTAAGGCTATTTGGTGGGCTTGATTTTTTTGTTGTGCTAAGGTTGCTTGTTGTTGTTGCTAATGTTGTTGTGCTGCTAGGGTTGCTTGTTGTTGTTGCTCCTATTGTTGTGTTGCTAAGGTTTCTTGTTGTTGTTGTTGTTGCTGTTGTTATTGTGCTACTAGGGTTTTTGTTGTTGTTGCTATTGTTGTACTACTAAGGCTGCTTGTTGTTCTTGCTGCTATTCAATGTCTTGTTAATACACTTGTTGTGTTTGATGTAAATCTAAGGCATGCACTTGTAATTTAAGATTAGTTGGTTGTTGGGATATTTGTGATGCATTTTAAGTGGTGATGTTTTGGGTGGGTAGTGGGTTGTTGATGAGAATTTGGGAGTTCTCTTGGTTCAAAATTCCTTGTAAGATAGTGGATTGGGGTGGAGGAATGTGATTTTGAGGTCCCATTTGATTTTGCATGACTTAGGGGACAAACATAAAAGATGAGGATGGCATCGTTAAATATTGCAATGTTAAGGGCATATGGAGACCTTGATTCCATTGATTGAAAAGGTTCCTTTCATCGGTGTTTTGGAAATTCCCTTATGTTTTAGATGCGCTCAAGGTATTACCTTGATTGAAGGGATTTGTGATCAAGGGATTGTTTGGTCGGTTGATGATGGATGGGATAGATGTGTTTTGGGTAACTACTATGTTTGATGTATCAATGGGAAGATTGGATGAAGAGGTCCCTTATGGTTTTAAAGGTTGATTTTGCATTAGGGAATTTCCTTTCCCTTTTGGGTCTACCTGTGACACCTAGTCCATACTAGTTTGCATGATGTTGGGCACACTTATGGTACTTGTAGGTATAGATGAAGAAGGATTTCCTCAATATGTTGAATTTGTTATGGAGTAATGAAGTGTAAGTGGTTTATATGGTTTTTTGGGATCCTTGAGAATGGGAGAAGAACCAATGGTAGGTGTCCAAGTGGTTGTTTGAGATGGAGGATTTGTTTCAAGGGTACTCACAAGTGTGCTACTTTCAAATGGAAGAGTATGTCCAGAGTCCTTAGGAAGACTAGCTACAATACGAGGTGTTGATGTTTGATTTATCCCTAGGGATGGAGTTGTTGGAATAGTAGCAGAAGTCAAGCCTTGTGTGAATGATTGTGCAACAAAAGATGGGGAATTTGGAACTATGTTTTCTAAGGCTTGATGCTCCATGATTTCTTCCCTAGTGAGTCCAACTAGATTGTTCATGATGTCTTCTATCTCATATGGACCTAATGGAGATGAAGGTTGTTGTGATGGAGTAACATGGCTTCTCAAATCAAATTCTAGGGGATTTGGATCACTTGAGGTAAATGTGATTTTGGTTTTTTCCATGATTCTCTAGTGATCTTGTTTTTACCATAAATTTTGGGTCACCTTTGGGAGAGTTGTGTTGAGATTTGTAATGTTTGAATTCTCTAGTTGACTTAAATGTAGGTAAAAGGGACGCTCTAAGTAAATTTGAAGCAATGATGATAATGGGTGATGAAAATGTGGATGATGTGGGGAGTGATCTTTGTAAATCTTTTGGGACAACACTTTTGAATTAAGTTTGATGTTTTGATGTTTGGATAAAGGATGTTGATGAACTTGGAAATATTTAGGGTAGACTTGTGACCTTCAAGATGAACTTGTTCAAATATGATAACTAGCTTAGCCAAATGAATGGAAAGGGATTCATTTCTCATATGAAGTAACTAAGTTATGGGTTGGGTTTATTTAGATTTTGAAGTCAAAAAGTGTTGGTGTATTCAAAATTTTAGCAAATTTTGGTGAGGTAAAGGATGAAATTTGATGAAGGGGTGAATGGAATATTTGACCCAATGTTGACCTAAACTGAACCTTTGCTTGATAAGACACAGGTAGTGAGAAACATGCAATACCTCTAAAGTTTTCAAATCTTAAAGACCCAATGTTTTAAATAGTTCAAGATCATGAAAAGACCGAGATTTTGACTGAAAAAGAACATATACAAGTTTGGGTTGTTCCTTGAAGCACATTTGTAGAGGTTGTATACCAACATGGTTCTATTTTAATGAAGTGCTAAAAGGTGTTTATTGAGAGCATTTGGACTAAGATTCCTAAGTTTAAAGTGATGACCTATAGACATTCTCTTGGGGATTCTAATTTTGCGTGAGATCATTTAGAAAAGTTTAATTTTATGAAAGAAAAGGGGATATTTATTGCCACGCGGGTGGTGGTAATATGGGCCTTCCAACCACAATATCAGATTGTTCCTCTTCCTCATCTAAGATTTTTGTCGCATTTCTCCACTGAATGGGGGTTTCTTTTGTTTCAAAATTGAAGGTTCTCAAACTACTAATTTTGTTAGTTTGTTCTCCCTCGATTAGTTCAAAGTTTGGTTGAATGATAAAACCTATAAGGTTAGGTTGTTCAATGGGAGTGACCAATCTCCAAATGGTCATGTGGGGTTCAATTTTTCAATTTTAACTTGCTTAAGTGAATTTCTTTTACCACAAACACTTGTCTTGGTTAAGTTCAAACTAAATGTCTATGTCAAAAACATCATAAATTTCACAAGATCCATTTTGGGAAAAGGATAAAGTTCAAGCCATAGTTGCCTATGTTAACTTTGGGAAGTATGGATTGAGATACAAGTCAAGATATTTAGAAATATCTAAGGATAGAAATCCTTAAAATCAAAAGGTATCCATACTTAAACCAAATAGTTTGAAATTTTGAGGAAGATCATGAATGTTTGTTTGTAATGTTTTAGAATTAAGAAAAGTATTAAATTGAATCAAAATAATTTACAACCTTAGGTTTAGAAGATACTATTTGTTGAATCCCAACTTGGACTTCTCCAAACACTAAGAAAATGTGAAAAGATAGAGATTTGGTGACACTGGCTCTCCTCCATGGCCCACACTTCTTGGGACCAGCAAATCTCAAATCCTGAAGATCCAAAGATCCTAAGGGTTTTCTTGTTTCAATAATTGAATAGTAAAATGTGGGGCAGCTTTGGAACGACCATTCCTACACCAACAAGCATAAAGGTTTTTGGATTCTAAACAGTTGGTTCATAATAATGGATTTCGTTCAAGGTGGTAATACACATGACAAGATTAGCTCAAGATTATTTAAATCAAGAGGCCTCCTAGTCTCTTCCTAAGAAGAGATTTTAATGTATCACACATATACTAAGGGTGACACTTTTCAATATGACACATCCACACCTGTTGTTTATGACTTTCGCCACAAAAATATTTTTTATATAGTGAATTGAAAGAGCTTGACTTTAGCTCATTACTGCTTGGGTTGTCCCCTCCTTTCAAAGTGGGGAGGTAGGCCCTCTAAAGATAAACAAAAGTAGGGAAGTACATTTTTAGTTCGACCTCCCAGTTTGCATGAAGCAAGGAGAGAACACACACTAGACCTTTTCCCTATACTAGCATGTGATTCATTTTTAATCCAAATTGAAAGATGTGGGTGATTATACAAAATTTCAAGGAATGTTTTTGATTCTCAAGATCTCCAAGTGGCACGAGAGAAGCGCATACGCATTCAATAACAAAGATGTAAATCACAAAACATAGCAAACACTCATTAATTTTAACCCATAAAGCTAAGATGAATTTATTTTATGCACGAAATGAAGTGTTAATTTGTATTGTTCAACTTTAAACCCAAAGTAAAATGATGAAGTGAGAGTTCAATTTTAGTCCCGTTTTAGCATTCTTTTTAAGACCCAATTAAAAATTAGTGTGGTCTTGAATCATAAAATGAAAATCATAATAAATGGGTTATAATTGCCCCAAAAGCATCAAAATGCTTGTTACAATTATAATATTTTAAGTTGAGAATGCTTCTTCACTTCAACTTTTATCATCCGGGTATGTGCAAGATCATCATGGAAAAAATAGGCCCTTAAGTGGCAAAAAATTCAAAAACAACAAAGCTAGGAAATTTGATGTAAAATTTGAATAAGTTATCTATATTATTTCAAAAATATGTAAGAATAGAATCTGTAGAAAATTGAATGTAGTTTCTAAATTACTATGTTTATTTAAATATATATATATATATATATATATATTTGGTGAAAATTTGAAATTTCAATGCAGTAGTACTTAAATTTCAGGGAAAAAATAAGATGTAGGTGTTTGTTTGACCACCCTAACCACAATAAAATGATAATATTTTTTTATAATATTTTATACATATGTAGAGGACTCATGTCCAGATGTGATGCATATTTTTTTGTAATTTTTTTCCAAGTAAATAATTAATTAAGAATTTTTTATTACAACTTGTAAAAAATATAAAAACTCGTATGTCTGACCACCTTAACTTGGTCAAAACTTCATGAAATTGTTTTTTTCCTTTTTTAATCCTATAGTATGTGAAGCATAGAATGTGATGCATGTCTTGGATTCAAAAAGTGTGATACCATTTGAAATCTATAGATGTTTTTCAATCAACCTATCAATCATGACTTTAGTCATAATTCAAATAGAAAATGAATAATAATTATTTATTAAATTCAAAGTAAAGCATAATTTATATTGGTAGAAAGATGAGAATATCCTTTAAAAACCATTTTTATTTCATCAATTTTGGGTAAAAAAAAATTCGTCAACCACATACCCAACAAATACCCATCATATCACCACTTTTTGGCCCATCATGATCCTGCACATACCCGTCCAACCTACAAAACCCAGTTAGCCTAAAACCCAAAACAACGTTAGAGGCATGATAGTGATCTAATGAAGCCAAAAAATTAAAACATATGCTAAAAAATAATCATCATTTTTCTTACCAGAGTGGGGCATCACTATTCATGATAACGTCACTCTGGTGAATTTGAGTGCTCTACAAAAAAACTAATGATGACGATAGCATCACTATTTGGGGAGTGTCACCATTTACAAATCTTTGATACCTCTAAAATTATTTAGCATTTCCATTTATTTTAATCAGTACCAGAATATTAAATAGGTGTCATTATTTTTTATGACAATAGTGTCACTGTATGGTGATGCCCAACAAAGGCATCACTAAAATTCACTTGAGCATTGCTGTATCTTTGCAAGAATCAAAAAAAAATTGAGATAGAAATTAGTTAAATTTGATTAGTTCAAGCCCTCCATCTAGCGCCAAAATTTGACCAACAAATTAGTATGGGTTGATTATGCTTGATCCACGAAGGATCAAAGCATAATGAAGCCACTAACACCATTCTCAATAGGATCAATCAAATGAAAACTAAACTAAGAATTTATCAAAACTAACATGCTAACTACGAAAGATTTAAAATGCCTACTCTAATCCATTTGAAACCTATCCCATTGTGGGAGTGGTGTCACATTGATATGAAACAACGACCCTTTCCTAATGCCATGGATAAATGACCTTGTCCCAATCAGTTTTATTGAAGAAAACTAATGGAACCATTGTGAGATGTGTATGAAAACTTGATTTTAATCTAAATAAACATGATGTAAGCTAACTTAACATGATTTTATGCTAAAATGATGAATATATGCAAATTCTAAGCTAATCTAGATGGAATATAAACTAAAAGATTCAAACCCTAATTCATAAACAAGCTAAATGGATGCATTATGTGATCATGGAATTCATTAAAGGAAGCTTAAATATAATTAATGCAATTAAAATAAAATAAAAAAGATGCTAAATGTGTGCTAAATATGAGTGTGAGTGTGAGTGATTTCAATAGCATGAGTTTGCTCTGAAAAATATCAATCCATTTGTCTCCAAATAGTGACCTACTTATAGGAAAGAAAATTAAAATTGAATGGTTGAGATCAAAATAGCTAATCAATGGTCAAGGATGGAAGAATTTGGAGGCATGGATCATGGATTCTCATCAATGGATGAGGATGAAAGATGATATTTTAATCAAGGGTTAACATTCCTTCAAATAAACACATTTTTGACCTGTACAAGAGGTCAAAAATTAACTTGCTCATGAAGCTTTGTATGAATATTCCCTTTTTCAAATGAGTGAGGAGAAAAAGGATATTTAGTTAATTAAAAAATATTGCAAAGGAATATTCCATGGGAATATTCCCTTTTTGGAGGAATGTGCAAAGGAGGAATATTCCCTTGGAATTTTACCTTACAAGTGGGAGGGGGAATTAGATTTAAATGATAATTAAACAATATTAATTATGTAATTAGGGGATTTAGGAGAATTTAAACGATATTCATTAAATAAATAATTTAATGGAAAAGGTGATGACATTTAATTAAATAACTTAGGGTTATTTAATTAAATAAGAAGATTTAGGGATTTAAATTAAATAGTTTGATTTATTTAATTTAATGAGATGAAATGTTAGCTTGAAAAAGGGTGAATTAACCTGATTACATTAATTAGGTTAATAGATGAAAATGATGCCATTAATTAATTATCTAGGCTAATTTAATTAATTAAGCGAAAATAGGATGGATTTTAAGACAAAATGATGTTAGTATACCTGATTAGACTATATGCTATCATTTAGGACATTTTTTAGTGTCTATAGTACCTTTCATTCTTCTATATGTAATAACCATTTCATTTGTCATGTGTTTTTCCTTTTGGGGATGACATAAGGCATTGAGAAATTTAGGTCTCTTCCATGTTGACCCAAAATATTTTCTCTTATATTTTTCATTTTTCTTGTGTTTTCCTTTCGGGGATGATGCAAGGTGTCGAGATATTCATGTCTCTTCCATGTTGACTTAAAAGGATTTTTCCTTGTTTTTGCTCTCTTTGTGTCATTCTTCCAATTCTATGAGTATTTGGGGAATGATGATAGTTCCATGCTCTATGACAACATTCTAGCAAAAACATACTGACCTTGAATCCATAGATCCCTTATGTATTTGTGGGGGCAACCCTTTCTTCCTATCTCATGACATAGATTATTTTAGAAACATATGACTTGGCATAGGGTTTTCAGAGGAAAGCTCTCATGTATTAGGTAAAATATTTGGCTACTTTAAAGAAATAGCTCACAATAATGGTGTTGCAACCGCTTTAAAGTGGGGGCATGCATCGATGACATCTTTCAACAAAATTTCATGGCATATTTTTATTTTTTCTTGTGATGTGTCCTCTTCTTGGTAGTGTCATTGGGTTTGATGTCCTCCAAGAGTGTACGATCTACTGTCATGGCATGATGCGAATGAGGCATCCCATGAGTGACGATCTGACACCCTCGAATTTTCCTCTCTTGGATACATTAGGCATAATGCTCCCTAAGAAGAAGACCTTACATGAACAAAGAAAAATCTCCTTTAACAAAAGCTTACATACATGACATACAAAAGCATTTACAAAAGAATTACATTGTGGTGCCTTATCAAAGTTGTTAGGATGATAACTTCAATATGGTATGAGAGGATAATATGATTCTCTCATTTTCTACCTCATTGGAATAACTCACCTAGTGGACAAACTAGAGTTCCACTACCCCAGAGTGAGTAGCATATGTTACAGATAAACAACCCCATTCTATATCATGTTGGAATAATTGTGCTTGATCATTTATTTTCTTTTTCTTGGCCTTTGACATAGTATGATTATGTATCTTTGTTATTGTTTCATACTTAAGTTTCTTTAATGTCTACTTTAGTGTGAGTTTGACATGGGGTCAGCTCTCACTAAAGTGGGGGAAAAATGTAGTAAGGAAAAAGTATCCATTCTCTTTACTTTATTTGGGAATAATTGTCATTGAATTAACCTAATTTTTCCTAGATTTAATGTTGTAATGTGTTGTAACACATTCACATTGATCTTGGACCCCCTTTTAATAAAATTAACTTAATTTTTACCTTATTTAGGTGTTGTAAAATGTTGTAACACACTTTCACACTTATCTAGGGTCCTCTTAATTAATTGTGGTTAATTAGAGTTAATTACCCCCTTTAATTCAAATTTAAGCTTTGTTTATGACATCTCCTGAAGATTTATCCTCACACCCATAATTCAAATTACATAACATTTAATTGCACAAAATCAAGGTCCTAGAAATTGGTGCTAGGACCCATTTTCCCTAGGTGGTGAATGGGTCCTTCCTCTATAGGACCCCCCTTTATCAACATATTTCACATGGGTTTTTAGTGATCTCTAATTCCCTGAAGGCAAGGTCCTAGAAAATAATGCCAGGACCCATTCACCCTAGGTGGCTAATGGGTCCTCCCTTAATGATGACCCCCTTTTTGAATTTCATTCTAGCGGGAATTTAATAATGTTTTTTTCCATATCTGGTGTTGGCTTGAATTGTTTGAATTTTGGGGTTAGTCTCTTGATTTAGTATAAATAAGGGGTTAATTCATTTTGTTTCTCCTAAAAAATAATTATCAATTTTATCTGACTTCATGAGATCAAAAGCAAGAGCATTATAGAGCATTTTTAAAGGCATTTCAAGGCAGATTATCAAATATTTAGTGCATTCAAGCATGTTGTTGAGCTAAGATAGTTGGTGTAGCATTGGGGATCTACTTACAAGAATTATTTCACATCCAAGATCTACATTCTTCATGGCCATTAAATGTTAGTTTGCATATTTATCTTCCAAGACATCATCCAAGGTATCAACATTGCATCATTTCATGTTCATGCTTCAATTACATTATTTCATCATTTTGTTTAATTACCTACAAGGGGTTTGACTTAGGAAAACCCCTACTCACTAAAAATCAACAAGTTTTTCTTCCCTTGAGTGTATTTGCATATTTACAAGTCAAAGATCAAGTGGAGAAGAAGTTTAAAGAAAAATTGTCAAATTGGTCAAGTTGCAAGATTGACATCCAAAGTGCAAGAACAAATAATTGAATCCATCAAATTAAGTACAGGTTTTTAGGAGCTGACAATCGGGAATATGAAAGTGTATTCATCAAGGAAAATAACCCAGATCTCACTTTTAGAAACCCTAACATGGACCCATTCACCACTAAAGACGAATGAGTCCTTTGTGCCCTAAAAATAGGCTTCTTACAACAAGGTAGACACCTCTTTGAGCTCTAAAAAATCCCCTCATAGTTTCTATAATAGTTACTTGGTCAAATTTTTATTGCTATTTATATCTTTTGGCCCTCACAATTGCATAAATTGTAGTGATTTTAAGTGAAAAAATTGAGTGGTTTATCTTGATCTTGATAAGCCCTAATTTTTCCACCCAATCACTAAGCTAATGTATATATATGTACATGTCCACCTGTTCATGTGTGTATATATATATATTTGATATAATTTTTAATTTAAATACACCTTTTTATATGTAAACGAGCATAATACTCTTCTCAACTATAAGGTTTACACCCATCTTAAAGAGAGGTTCTTAATCAACAATGTTAAAATTTGAATTAAATTAAATCATCTAATTATATAAAATGAACTTGGTAGAGCCTTGTACCACAATGATCCTTGATCCACAAACCTCTGATCTCCAATGGTGGTTACCAAACCACCCAACCTCGTGGAATCAAAAGATCCACTCATGACATGCCAAAAAATAGTCACATGAACCAAAATCAGAACACTCACACCAAACACATGGGAAGAAGGCTTACAAACACACCATAAAGTATGAAAATAGTTCATAAACACATCATAAAATAACCAATCATCCAAATCACATATAGATCCAATACATGCCAACACTTGGTACAATCACCATGACATAGCACAATCCACATTGGGCAACCCACCAATGTCACATCACAAATTACATTGGAAAAAATCGCTAATACCATAGCATATAAACATGATGAGATAGCTCACTACCAGTGTAACACAAGGATCATCATTGGGCCAAATCACCAATAGTTGATCACACACACAAGACACTAGGGTAAGATGTTAGAGAGCTAGTTAGGGAGTACCATCACGGTACTCAAAAGTATGGAACCAATGGAATACTCCTCTCATGCAAATGAGGATACTTGATCTTACAAGAACCAAGATCCATGAGCTGGCATGTCTTCCCAAATATGCTTAGTTTGTACTAGCACACAAGGCATGATAGGGGCATTCATTATCTTAGTTAATTAATTACTCGTGTTTTATTAATTATCACTCGATTAAATGACTCCCCACCCATGATCAACCTACTTGCCACTTCGGGCTGAGGATACATTGGGAGCTACTCCCATAACCATCTCTAGTACAGGTTATTCCTAGGCTCTTCACACTCTCCAATGAGTGTGGCACAAAAACCAATGCAAAAATCTAATTCTTTTGAATTCAATAAAAAATTTCCACAACATTAATTAACATATTTCATAAAGTTCCATATTTTTAAAACATTCAAAAACATCCATTTTCATACAATACTTTCAAATTTTGCAATATTTTTACAAGGCAAAAACCAAGTATTTCCCCAAATCCACCAAGAAAATTCATCAAAATTTTAAAATTTTAAAATTAAAATTCCAAGAATACCCTTTGATTTCAAATATGTTGAACACCCCTCTTAAGCTATAAAATTGACATTTTCTTTATTTCCCAAAAAATTGGGCATGGTAACCCTGACATTTTAAAAAAAAAAATAGTTTTTAAATGAAACATTTAATTTAAGAATCTATATTTCCAAATGAAATAAGTTGGCAGGATTCAACACTCCCCTAATCATTCTCCTACAAAAATATTCAAAGGAAAATGATCAATTGAATTTAAAACAATGTAAATACCTCAATTCCCTCCAAAATTTGAAATGCAAAGCTTGTGAAGCACACCAAACAAGGACTCATAAAAATCAGCTAGCATGATCCCCTTTAGAATCTTATTCAAACAAATCTGATCCCATAAAATTCCATTTCCAATTGCATTCCCAATAAACAATTCAAATTTCTACCATAAGAGGGTTTTCTCCTCTCTTCATTTTTTCTAAATAAAAATTATATAATGAAATAAAATCCCTTTTTCCTATTTACCCTTTTCCAATTTCCAAAAAAAACAAAATAAAAATGTATTTTCTATTTCTTTGATTCCCAATAAATCCTCAAAACCAATATAGAAATATCAATCAACGATTAGATAATCTATATTATTTAAATTAAGGATTTAACTCCATATAAGTGTATTCATTAAATTTACAGAAATTGGAATTTCAATAAGATAATTAAATCACACATAACTTGCAATTCCCAACCCATGGAAATTTAAAATTTAAAATTAAACAATAACTTACTTTCATTTCTACTATCATTCTCTTTTACCCTTTCCCAAAATATAGAGAATATTTTAATAATAAATATCAAAATCATTTAAATTCCTAATTTATTTATGGGAAAAATATGAAATATAAATCATTATTTAAATCAAACATTCACTAGTCATTCATGACATGGGAATTCTAGAATAACTCCTAAATTGGATCTAGATTCACATAAGGTCAAATATGACACATACCTTACTCAATTTGAGTATGACCAAGGAATGGATATGGAGGGGTTGAATGTGACATCTCTAAATTAACCACCATTAGGGAATAACTTAGATATGTGCAGCTAGGTGAAGAAACAACCTTATAGCTATAACTATTCAATGTACATCAAGTGTACTTTCTCAATGTATATAGTTGAAGCAAATTAGGCTTAATCATAGAATCCACCATAAGCAAGGATAGGTACACCTAGTAGATGATCCTTCAAAAACATCATGCTCACAAGATCAATCCTTTAGACTCTCACCAAGCATAGGCACCAAACACAACACACATCTCTAGAGGTGCACATCCACCTCAAAGATCACCACAACACCTTCACTAGTTGTCACTAAAATTAATGGGAAGACCAACTATTGGGTCTAGCAAAACACAATCCAATAAGGTCCTACTCAAGGAGTACCACAATAGCTAAAAACTCCATCTAGCTTCTAACTCAACCAAGGAAAGGGTACACAATCCTACCAACCCTTCCTTAGCATAAGGCTAACAACTACAAGGTTTCACTTCCTATGGTGTCTCCTAAGACCATGACCTTAATCTTCAAAGCTACCACTGAAAAGCTAGGGAAATCCATCCACAAGGCTAGAGGTAGCACTACCTCACCTCTATTCCCACTAAGAGAATGCCTCACTTCCAACTATGGAACGAACCATGAGATTCTCCCTCGACTACCACTTAGAAAAGTGGGAATATCCTAAGCAAACTAGCTTCTTAATGTGAAACTTGGAACAACACAAGGGTTCTTAGAGGCAATAATTTAGGAAACTACCTCTGAATAGCATAAGAACTCCCAAACAATGAGGCTTAGCAACCCAAAAAATCATAGTGCAACCACTAAGGAAGCAACTCAAATACTAAGCATAGGAGAAAAACTAAAAAATTCCACTATCACGATGCTCAGCTATGACCCAAATAAGGTTTAAACAACCCAACAAGAGCACAAAATCATAATTAAAAAAATATTAAACAACCACTATAGGGCTCAAAAAATAAGCACTCTCTAAGATAATAAACAAGATAGCCAATTCCTCAAACCACAACTACATATTTTTCTAACCTTAAGCTAGGAACACCACTATACAACCAAGAAGAAACTGCTAAAAACCACTAGGAAAACTTCAATTGGAAACTTAACAAGGATAGCAATATATAACATAATATGATAAACATAATAGTGTGTTCCAAATAACTTACTAACACACATTTATACCCTACATGCTATGTCTAACATGAGTGTAGCTATGGAAATCATATCTCAAATGACACAATGTGCATCTTCATGCTATCAAATAAAATGGATTTTGGTGCCCAAGACACCTCAAAGAAAACTCAACTAATTCCAAGGCACTAGTAAAAATAATCAAAAGACCATAAAAATAAAGTTCAAGATAAGAAGTATCACAAACAATTGGCATGGACTAAATCACACCCAACCATCTACTAGAAAGAAGAGCTGGGAATGATGAAAACACAATTACCCACACATTTAAACTCACTCAGAGATCATATAATCTCATAAGAACTCTCATACAAATATTTGAATACACTTCACTCAATTCCAAGCACAAGGACATTCCCATAGATCGAAGCCACTCAAAGTTAGAAACCATATGCATACACACATTTCCCAAAAAATAAAAACACCACACAACCTCCACTTTCATTTCATCATGGACAATATTTTTTGTGCAATGTGATTCTAAATAATACAAAAATCAAAACATATCATATTCTCTACCATCTAATCCCTTGTAAATTCTATCAGGGTTTTTTAATGAACATGATAGGAAATGAACATAACATAGAATAGGACCAGAAATTTCAAACATTTAGAATAGCTGCCACAAAGATAAAATAAAACCCAAGAATGAGAACTGTTGATTCTAACATTAAATCATAAAATGTGCACAATGAAACAATAATTCAAATGTGACCAAGGGCCAATAAATAGGTAGGAGCCAAAAATTGGTGACTAGACCACTCATAAGGAAATTAAAAATTCAATGTCGATCCATAATCAATGATTAGAGAGTTTATCAATAATCAAATAAAGCATAAAACTTTGGAAACACAATTACATGAACTAAGTGACTAATGTTATCCACATTTGAGGGAGTAAGGGTTACATGACACATTAAGAGTACAACATCCAAGGTGTGTCATAGAGAGTATTCTCGGACACCATTCACCAAATTCAATTAACTATGCCAGCGAAAAATACACTAAGAAAATGCACTTCATCAAGACATGATCACATTATGATGCAAGAAGGAATATGTAAGGCTCACTATAACATCCACACATTGTATCAACAAAAGGGTAGGGCTTCACCGATCCATATAAAATATGTTAGGGTCTAGGAAGCACTCTTCGTCCTCCAACACATTGCATGAGTTTATTCACATTGAACCCTTAGAAATACCATCCAAGGTGATAAGTTAAAACTAGGGTAAAGAATAAGAAAGATTTCAGATTGGTCTAAGTGTCAATCCAAGGATTGTAAACTTACAAAAGGTGTTGAGGCTATATGCCAAAGGGGTGAGATCCATGAGATGAGTGATCATGAATGCAACCTATTAAAATTAACCATCAATAATTTAAACTAATTCTGGTGAAAGGAACTATCACTTCCTAGCAACAAGAGCTCTTCTTTTATATTTTGGCGATAAGAACTACACAAACAACAAATTTTGAAACAAAAACTTTAAACACAAGTCTCTGAATTCATAAAATTATAAAGTGATATAAAGCATGAACATCTAATATAGTAAATAATTTCATGATTCATAATCAATTTACAAGAAATAAACAACAAACCATACATGAAAATAATATAGAAATAATGGAAATAGACACACTACTAAACAAATAGAGATCACCAGATGTCCTAAGAAGTGGGCCCTACATTCTCAATACGTTTGGTGACAAAACATGAATTTCTTCCCACACTACTTTGATCATACAAAATGTTTGTTTATTTATCAAAAGTAATATGGATCAATATAATATTCTACATACCAGAATCTGCCCTGGGGCTGATATATATATACAAGGCCAATATATAATAGATACATATAGAAATAGATGGCTTGTTTGGGCCAATGACCAACAAACTAAAGATTATTGGCTCAAGTGAAAGCTTATTTTCAAGCCATATATTAAAAATGATTTTGTTACACCCGTGGCTAGAAATAGGAAAGGACATAATTTTAGTTGTCTCTACAAAGCTGGCAAGTGCATTTTATCACAAGTATTTCTCCTCAATTCAATCCTCACTACCAACAACCATTGGGAGAAGTTATTTGCTGACATGGAGAAGTAATTTCATACGTTGGTTGTTGTGGAAGAAGGAATACAATCAAGCACACATGATAAAAGTATTAATTGAAGAGGCTGCCAATTATAACTAAAATCCATCATGGAGAGTTGACCATGAGATTGTACAGCTAAGAATGAAGTAGAAAGTGAACTATACATGGAAAAAATCCATGTGCTGATATGAGTTGGCTTGGTTGGTGAAAAATGCATAAGTAGAAAATATTATTAAGCATCTTTGTGGCTGCAAAAAGAAAGACTGATAGGAAGGTTGCATGCTGCAAGATATAAGACTTAAAATAACAACACTTATTAGTAAAAATAATCAATAATTATTTTCCATATTTTAATCTTAAAACTATATTAAATATGACTTATATATTTAATCATAAGCAATGTAAAATGGTATGAAATGATATGAAATGGAATGTGGGAATGGTTATGAAGGTGCATGAAATATGCCAAAATATAGCATAAAATAGAACATAATTGGCTCTTATCACAAGGCACCCATGCACGAAGCCAAACACTAGTGGGTATGTGCAGGATCATCATGGAAAAATAGGCCCTTAAGTGGCAACAAATTTAGAAAAATTAGAGTTCGGCAAGTTGACATAAAAATTTGAATAAGTTATCTATATTATTTCAAAAATATGTAAGAATATAATCTGTATAAAATTGAATGTAGTTTCTAAACTACTAGGTTTGTTTAAAAAAAAGGAAAATCTATTTGGTGAAAATTTGAAATTTCAATGCAGTAGTACTTAAATTTCAGGGAAAAAATAAGTAGGTGTCTTTCTGACCACCCTAACCACAATAAAATGATAATGTTTTTTTATAATATTTTAAATATAAGTAGATGACTCGTCCCAATGTGATGCATATTTTTTTGTAATTTTGTTCCAAGTAAATAATTAATTATGATTTTTTTTACAACTTTTAAAAAATATAAAAAAATTGTATGTCTGACCACCTTAACCTGGTCAAAACTTCATGAAATTCATTTTTTTTTTTTAATCCTATAGTATGGGTATGTACAGGATCATCATGGAAAAATAGGCCCTTAAGTAAAAAATTTAGAAAAATCGAGTTAGGAAACTTGACGTAAAAATTTTGAATAAGTTATCTATATTATTTCAAAAAATGTAAGAATAGAATCTGTAGTAAATTGAATGTAGTTTCTAAACTACTAGGTTTGTTTAAAAAAAAATCTATTTGGTGAAAATTTGAAATTTCAATGCGTGGTACTTAAATTTCAGGGAAAAAATAAGAAGTTGGTGTCTGTCGACCACCCTAACCACAATAAAATGATAATAATTTTTTATAAGATTTTAGATATAAGTAGAGGACTCATGCCTCGATGTGATGCATATTTTTTTGTAATTTTTTTCCAAGTAAATAATTAATTATTAATTTTTTATTACAAATTTTAAAAATAAAAACTCAATGTCCGACCACCTTAACTTGGTCAAAACTTCATGAAATTCATTTTTTCTTTTTAATCCTATAGTATGCAAAACATAGAATGTGACGATGTTTTAATTTAAAAATGTGATACCGTTTGAAAGCTATAGATGCTTTTCAATCAACCTATCAATAAGGACTTTAGTAGTAATTTGAATAGAAAATGAATAATAATTACTTATTAAATTCAAAGTAAAGTATAATTTATATCAGTAGAAAGCTGAGAATCTCCTTTAAAAACCCTTTTTTGTTTCATCAATTTTAGGTAAAAAAAATAGTCCTCAGCCACATACCCATCATATTGCCACTTTTTGGCCCATCACGATCTTGCACATACCTGTATGTCAAGCATAGAATGTGACGCATGTTTTGGATTCAAAAAATGTGATACGTTTGAAAGTTATAGATGTTTTTCAATCAGCCTATCTACCAGGACTTTAGTCGTAATTCAAATAGAAAATGAATAATAATTACATATTAAATTCAAAGTAAAGAATAATTTATATTGGTGGAAAGCTGAGAATCTCCTCTAAAAACCCTTTTCATTTCATTAATTTTGGGTTAAAAAAAAGTCGTCAGCCACATACCCATCATATTGCCACTTTTTGGTCCATCATGATCCTACACATACCCTAGTAACTAATTGAAAAAACACTTGATTGATCACGCATGAAGCACTAAAAACCACATGGGTAAAAACATAAACCAAAGATCCTAGTGTTGCAAAATAAAGCTCTGATACCAAATTTAATGTCCCAAGCTGACAAGCTAAGAAAAAAACCTAACAAAACAATTTTTTTGAAACAACAATAACACCAATAATGTAACAATGACATATCACACTTGCATAACACCATGCACACAAGTGTCACAACAACACAACATTAGTGATCTAAAAGAGCACCTCACCATTGCATAAGAAATGTGGTGATAGTGGAAGACTAACCAATCATGGGATAAATCCACTAAAATGAGAATACAAGAGGAAGAGAGAGGAACTAACCACTCATGGGATAAATACACTACAATGAGAATACAAGAGGAAGAGAGAGGACAACACCTATACGGCGATCAATTTCTAATTTATTATCACGTTCTCTCACAACACCACACTGGAATAGGATGAGGGAAACATCAACCTCCAATCCTCATCAAAGCACACTAAACAAATATAAACATATAGTAAGACCTCCACAAAAGGTAGCCTCACCAAGAGGTACAACTCACCACAAACAAGAATGATAATGAGTCACTTTTAGACAACCTCACACTTTCTAAGACATATTGTCACAACATGACAACACATATAAGGAATAACTACTCCATAAAACCCCATGACCTATGAGGATTGTTGAGGAAACTTACAATACCAACCAAGAGGGATTACAACCTTTCCAATCCTTTAGAAGACTAGAAGAAAAATCTCCCCAACCTTAGGTTTGACAACAAGGTCATTATGGAAGGTTGTAGGAAAAACGATGTAGGAGATGACATATTTTTCAATGATGAAACTTAAGAAATAGATCAAGGTACTACTAGGACCCTAGGACTATGGTGAACAATTTTTTTTTACAAAGTTTTACCAAAAAATGTGTCAAAAATTCAAGGAAAAACAAGTTTAGAGTTGAAGAAGACTTGACTAGGTTTTGAAGGTTCAAACAACCAAAACAGTCAGAAAAAAATAGTACAAGGCCTAAACATTATTTGAAAATGAATAGAGCTTATAAAACGTCTATTTATTATTGGTTAAGTGGGTTTACATTCTAGTTTTTCTTTTGGAATGAGACTACCCCAACACACTTAGCTATTTTTTATTTTTTTGGCCTATCAAAACCAGGCCACTCCCAAGCTATCCCACTACTTATAAGGCTACCCAACTAGTATTAGAAACTTTCCAAATATTCTAGGTTAATATTAGATAAGAAAAACTTACCTAGTTATGACACCAAGCTGCCCAACTATGAAAGATGACCCTTAAATTCATTTTAAGCACTAAAATAAATTTTCTTAAGTTAATTTTAGTTTTTTAACATTGTGATAATGATAAGAATAAATAATTCATTATCAATACCAATATTGAGACATGTATATAAGCATAATAGTCTTCTCAACTATAAATTTTACACTCATCTCAAAGAGAGGTTCTTAATCGACAATATTACAATTTTAATAAAGTAAATCATCTAAATACATAAAAAAAACTTGGTAGAACCTTGTACCACAATGTTCATCAATCCACGAACCTTTTATCTCCAATGGTGGTTACCACACCACCCAACCTCATGGAATCAAAATATTCACTCCTATCAGGTTAAGAGATAGTCACATGGGCCACAAGCACAACACTCACATGAAAAACATGGGGATAAGGCTTACACACATGCCATACACTATGAAAAAACTCCATAACCACATCATGAAAAAATCAATCATCCAAAAACATGGGGATAAGGCTTACACACATGCCATACACTATGAAAAAAATCCATAACCACATCATGAAAAAATCAATCATCCAAATCATATATCCAAATATAATACATGCCATCACTTGGTATAATCACCATAACATAACATAATCGACATTGGGAAAACCCATCAATGTCACATCATAAACTGAATTGGGCCAAATCACTAATGCCATAGTATATAAACATCATGGGATAACTCACTACTAGGGTATCACAAGGATCTTCATTAGGCTAACTCAATAATGGTCCATCACACACACACAACACTGGGTAAGATACTAGAGATCTAGTTAGGGAGTGTCATTATGTTGCTTGAAAGTATGGCACCTATAAAACCTAGTACTCCTTTCATATAGATGAGGATACTTGATCTTAAAAGACCCAAGCTCCTTTAGCCAACATGTCTTCCCAAAAATGCTTAGTATGTACTAGCACTTAAGACATGTGAGGGACATTTATTATCTTAGTTAATTAATTACTCATGTTTCATTAATTATCACTCGATTAAAAGACTCCCCACCCATTATCAGCCTACTTTCCACTTTGGGTCAAGGACATGTTGGGATCCACTCGCATAACCCTCTCTAGTACCTTATTCCTAGGCTCTTCACTTTCTCCAATGAGTGGCACAAAAACCAATGCAAAATTCCAACTTTTCCAAATTCAATAAAAAAATTTCACATCAATTAACATATTTAATGAAGTTCCATCTTTTAAAAATATTCAAAAATATTTGTTTTCATATTAAACTTTCAAATTTTCCAATATTTTCACAAGGAAAAAACTAGGTTTTCCCCAAATCCACCATGAAAATTCTTTAATATTATAAAAATACCCTTTGGTTGAAAATATGCCAACGCCCCTCCTAAGCTATAAAATTGAAATTTTCTTCATTTCTTAAAAAATTGGGCATGGTAACCCCGCCATTTAAAGAAAAAATCAATTTTTAAATGAAATAATTGTGAGGGGGATAAACCACATCAAGGCTCTAGGTCACAGAGAGCCGAAAGCGGAGGGCTACCCTAACTTCCCTCACTCTAAAAGGATGGGGATTGAGAATGAAGAGCACTATGTAGTAATTTTGTCACTCTATAGACCCAAAGTTCAGGTTTATGCTAGGCCAGCTAGTTTTTTGGAGTCAGTACTATACCTCAATCAACTCTCTTTCCGAAGATGATAGTGCAGTTATAGGATGACATCATGATGTGATAGTGTCTCTTGGGCGCGCTAGCGTCCATATTAATAGAAAACATGAAATACAATAAAAACTACCTAAAAACTAAATGATAAACTAGCTAGTTGACTGTGATGAGAAAAATACAATAAGAAAGTATGAGAAATAGAGATGGAGATGATAAAGCAAGTAGATAAAGGCTACGGTGACAAAGATAATCTCAAAAAATCACCAGTTCACCAGCTAGATCCACATGTAAATCCTCCTACACACAAGAAAGAGGGAAAATTGTTGGGGCTATATAGGGGCCTACCTCAGTCAAACCCCCATTTTGTTGTTTCCACCTCCACAAACAACGAGAAAGAAATGAAGTAGAATATTCAATAAAGAAAGAAAGAAAGCTTGCTATGAAAAATACAAAACAATATGTTACTCTATCAAATCACAAAGGAGAGGAGTGAAGCATTACCACCTCCACCCAAAAGATCACTAGCCAATGGAGGAGGATGCATGATATGGACTTGGCAAAGTCACCATAGCTGCAGCGGTGATGAAGGGAGGTCTCACAAGAATCTAAGCCAAAAAATTCTATCACTTGCCACACACTTGCAATGTGGCGTTGATGGAGCTTCAAAGGCGCTGCAATGCTCAAAAGTGAAGTGTAGGAATGCTGCTTGAGAGAGTGAAAATGTGAAGAATGAAGTGACTAAATATGTAGAGAATGAGAATGAATGTCCAAAAGATGAAACGAAGTGAGAATGGATGTTTTTGAAGGTGGGATGAGAAGGAATAAGGAATTTTTGAGTCGGTTGGTTGAAGAGAGACATTAAAATTTGTCCCCAATCAGGTGTGTAACACCTCTTCCAACTTTATATGTAGGAATCCGTCAAGGACAGTAGAAAAATGTGTAGGCATCTATGTGCTACACATTTGTCCCTAACAAACATTCTCTCACCAATGCATAAAACAAACGCCAAGTGGATGGAAGGCAAGTGGATGATGTGAAATTTTGACGTCGTATTTAATTTTCTATGGTGAGGATATGTGAAAGGGGAATTTGTATAAGGGGTTCAAATTCACTCCTATACATTTTTCCCCAACTTTATCAAGTACACATATTTATGAGCATTCAGTAAAGTAGATTGAAGAGTTAGTACAGTTAGAAATGTATACCTAAACCATTGAGGAAGCAGACCACAATCTAGAAAACTCGAAAGTGTAGGGCAAGCAAAGGACTCCACAGGTACTCTCCCTAGGGAGTTTCAGAAAAAAGGACTCCATAGCCCCGTAGAACTATGAAGTTGCACGAACTAAATTGAAGGTCCTCAAACCAATGATGGACAAATCTTGTTGGATGAAAGCATCTTATAGGCCCATAGACCTACAAGAAGGCAAGCCCCAAGTACTCTCTCATGAAGGAAGCTTAGTGAAGTAAGTACCTTACAGGCCCATAGACCTACAAGAAGGAAACCCCCAAGTTCTATCTCATGAAGGAAGCCTGATGTAAGGGGAATCTGTAGAGTCAAAATGGAAAGTGGCTTCATAGGTGCACCTACAAAGCAACATGTTAATCTGTAGATAAAATATGCCAAGGGGTAAAAGCACAATAGTGTGTCACACTTTTATCCAAATAAATTGTTCTGATCAAACTATTTTCAGCTAGAAGATATTTGATTGAGTGGCTTTCGACCAAAACCACGAAGCATCGATGCAGCAGGTACCTTTTCGGCCGAAGAGGTTTTGGCTGAAAGCCACTCGGCCGAATACACCCAACCAAAAACATGAAAATAGTGAGTGTATTTGGTATTTATAGCTTGAAAATATCAATTAATTTTTGGTTGATTATATTTCAACTAAAAGTGAATGTATTTGGTATTTATAGCTTGAAAATATCAATTAATTTTTGGTTGATTATGTTTCAACCAAAACATACTCAACCGAGCATGTCTAGTTGGCATCCTACTTGGCAGCCAATTCACCTTTTTTCATAATTTTCTGAAACATTCAACTTTGGCAAAGTATTTCTCAAGTTAGAATGATTTTTTCTGCAAAAAATAGAAATACGCTTTTGTAGAGCTCTGAGTGGTGAATCCAAATATATAAATTTTTAAATATTTTGATTAGTTTTAATATATTTTATTTTAAAAATAATGCAAGTAGGTTGTTAAAAATAAAAAAGAGGTTGATTAGAAATTTTAAAAAATATTAAATCATATTAAAATATTTTAAAACTTATATGGGCCACAAGAGGAGAGAGTCTTCTTCAAAAGGGTCTAATTTTTTTTTTGAAAATGATTAAAAAACTTGAAAATAGTTGATGTCCTGTGAAAACTATCAAATTTTGACAAGTTAGACTTTAAAACGTTATTACAAGAAAAATATACATCAAAATTTGAATTTTTTTTCCATGCACAAGATATTGAAGTTAACTATTTAGAGAAAAAAAATTAGGGAGAAATGAAGTTTTTTTCAATTTTTTTATTGACGTCCCGTGAAGTCACTCTTTTCTAAAAAATTTCATCATTCCAAAATTTGTCCTTAAATTGATAAAAACATAATGAAAACAATTTTTTTTTTTTTTTAAATTACAAGAATAAACTTCATCAAAAGTTCTACATTTCATTAGTTTACAACATTTTGAATTTCAAAACATAAAGACCACTTTTATGTGGTTGAATTTCAGAAATTTGTTTATTGTTGGCTGATTCCTTTATAAAGTGTGACACAAGTTTTTGCTTTTACTCCAAGAAAAAAAAACTAGCCACACAGGAAAACAAGTAGACAGTCACACAGACAGTCAATGAATTGGAAGGATTTCAAAGGGATCCCTCAGGAACCCCTCAAAAGAAGAGGGGTCCACTCAAGGGTCACGCTGTTTGAAAGTTTTAAAGAGACATTTTTTCTCAAATCAATTCCTCATGAAGGAATCCTTTCGAAAGAAGTTCACTTCATCAAAGAATTGGAAAGGAAGAAGATGCCCCCTCGTAAGGGGAAGGTCAAGGTTTCTCCCATAGGAAAAAATTCTCCCACCTCAAAGGAAAGTTCTCAAGTTCTTTCTTTGCAAACTCATGATGGAGGAAACATGTTCCACTAGGGGTCTAAGTCGAGAATGCGATTCTTGAAAATATTTTGCAGGGATTTTCAAGAAAAGATTCCTTGGCAATGAATGCATTTTCTAAAAATTAAAGGATTTTGAAAGTAACATTGTCACACATACAAGGGACAACTCAAGCAAAGAAGAGAGAAAGATAAAAGAGCAAGAGAGAAATAGCACAAACAAAAGACACAGGGGTGATCTAATATTTCGTGGTCAGAGCTGCTCATAAATATATAAGTATAATAATAGTATATAAATGAACTATCATCAACCCCCTACTATATCATACCATGTGAAGAATGCACAAGAAGAAAAAGTAAAAAATAAAAATTGGGTCATGGAATGGAAGCCTAAATTCCCCCAACACTTTGCATCATCCCCAATTTGTCAAAAATCAAAGCACATAATAGAGGAAAAATGATGATAGAAATAGAAGAATTTTTATGACACAAAATCACTCATGTATCCAAGCACCAAAAAGGGTGACAAGGGTCATCTAGGAACACATCACAACACACACACTTCAAATCTAAAGATAAAGAAGGGGCCTCCCCGTAACATTCATCCACCAAGAGGTCATTTGCTTCCCAATCTAGATCATTATAAGGGGAAGGAGGATGAGCTTGCAGTGGTGGAATATTAAGGGGAGGTACTTTCGACCCTTCCACAACAAGGGATAAGGAAGAGGGCCTCATAAGGTCTTCTCTGCTCGGATCTTGTGGAGCTATGGTCAATGATTTCATGAAGATTACCGATAAGGCCAAAACTTCATCTAGAGAGTTAAAAATGCACTTTTTAGAAGATCCATGTCATACCTCAACAAACGAGGAGGACAACGCCTAAGATTCACCACTTGGATCACTGAGTGACTTGGGAGTAGTGAAAAACTCAGGGGAGGTTGGAACTTATTTCGTTACTAGGAAATAACAAGCTAGCACAAGACCACCCTTTGGAGAAGGTTGACTCCTCTTACACCCTCCATTGTTCGAAGGGCCAACTTCTATCTTCTGCTTCATCAGGGGATGGTAACTCCCATAGATGAGGAAAGAGGTGCAGAGGAGGATGAGAAAACCATGGCAGACACCACCAAGGTATCTAGCATGTTTATGGGTTTAGGGAATGGTGATATTCGAAAGGGACATCAACAAGGGTGGCTCAACTAAGGGAGCGATAAACACCTGGACCTTTTTGGATTCAAGTGCACTCACATTCATAGCAAGAGTTGGAAGTGAGACTAAACTTGACTGAATAGAAGAAGAGGGGAGGAGAGAGGAGGATGCATCATGAGGTCCTAGAGCAAGGACAGTTGAATCCTCTTCCTTTTTCTAGAAAGCATCCTACTCAGCTGCCAGAGTCTTTCGTTGGCGCATGCGCTCATGCGCAAGGTGGTTTCTATGACTCTTCAAGCTAGAGGTTGAGTCTTATAAAGGGATAGAAGGATCCTACTTAGCCATAGGGGTGTCCATCACAACCACTTTTGACAAAGGATCAGACTCCTAAACATGAGTAGGAAGGAGAGATTAAAAGATAGTGGGAGGAGTCAACTTTAGCACCTCAGTAGTGACCCTCTTCCCATTCACTATGTTGGGAGCAGGAGTGATGGGAGGCCGCAGAGGCCAAGACATAGAGGATTCCTTGCGAGGAACCTTCCTTGTACTGTATAGGTAGGGCCAAGGACTAAAAGGCATAGTAGGAAGATCCGATATCCTAATCTTAGCTTTCCACCAAGCAGGCACCATAGGACTTCTCATGTAAAATCCAGGAGTATTCATCCAAAACTCTTCTTCAAAAAGAGGAGTGGGAGAGACACCCTGATGATGGGTAGGCATCTCCTTTCCCTTTTTAGAAGGGGAGGTATCTTGTTACTGTGCAATCAAAAGCATCAAATTCGGTTGTCCTTTTCCCCTGGTCTTATACTTCACATAGTTTTTATAAACTAGGTCCATTCTTGGGGGAAGCATACCAATTGGGGTGGGCCAAAAATGATCCAATGAGTAACCCACATGGGACACCAATGACTGGTATCAAGTTTCATGCATGACATGTACAACACATTCGTGGGAAAATTTTAAAAACTTATCAAGGATAGAAGGGATTCCATTCATGGAAGCTAGCCAAGGTATGCCTAAATTCACTCTGAACAAATCTGATTTCAGAATAACATTAAAAGTTGTGTTCACAGCTCTAGGTCCAACTAGGATGGAAGAGTTATTGATCCATATGGCTTGAGAGAAAGGCCATTGTGCGTACAGATGGTATATTTGTTTTCTTCATAATCCTCCCTTTGTAATGAATTTAGCCACAACATCTCCTCGGTAATGACATTCACTCGGCTCCCAGGGTCAATTAGGACCCCTGTCACAATGTTCTCATTGAGGAAAGCTAGAATGTAAAGGGGAGAGGGCTTATTGTTCAAGAGTATATCCGGCGAGGTGAACATTACATCTGGTGAACAAGTTGTAGGCTGTGTAGAAGGAGCAACCATAACCATGTTAACGTATGCCTTAGGCTGAGTGGTAGAATCTGAGGGATCAATAGTTGAGTTAGGGAAATGTGATTGAAACGAGTCCGTGTATATCTAAAATTCACTATTTTCTTTCACCATTGATTTCTTTATAAATATTTTGTTTACTCCCATTGAGATGAATAGTACCATCCTTGATGCAGTCTTGTATCTCGTGATGTAGGTGCCTATAGCATTCGGTATCATGTATGTTGACTAGATGGTACCAAGAGAAGGAATTCACATCGTACCAATTAGGGTAAGGTTCCTTGAGATGTCGAGCGTTTTTCAAGGTTATGATCTTATCCTTCAAAAAATTCTACAAGATGGAAGAATAAGATTTTTCTAACTTTGTGAGCTTTCTATTGTGTCTAAGACCATCATCATTCATTGCAGCTACTGCATTCACAATATCCTTGCCTTTCCTTGAGATCGATACAATGGATTTTCCTTTTGAATGGGAGCATGAAGAGGACCCCCCGAACTGAACTATCATCTACTAATACTCTGATAATGCCACACATAGATGCGCGGAAGAAGGGTATTTCATAAGGGAAAAAAATACTTTCCATGGTATTTTTAGGCTCCCTACACTAGTAGAATTTGGAAAATAAATGACTACATGACTAAAACTTATACTCACAACAACTAAAAATGACTAAATTCTACTATTTTTTTGCAACTCAGCTATAAATGAGTAAATAAATAACTAATTTGGTCATTGACTAAAAAGTATTTAGTCGCACAAATAAAAATGACTAAATAGTTATTAATTTATTTATTCACAATCCATTTGAATAAATCATGTAAGGAATCAAGAATATATCCTGCTAAAATACTCTAAAACTTTAATAAACATACTCTAAAAATTTCAGCAGAATCTTATTTTAAGATGTAGCCCACCAGAATGGAGTTTTCATTTTAATAAAAATACTCTAAAACCTTCGTCAAAACCTTATTTTCAGGCATAGCCTGCCAAAATGGAGAAGTGTTTAAGTAAATAATGATAAAGAATGGTAGGGAGATGTGTGTGACAGGAGGCATAGGATTCATTTATGCTTAACTCATTCTTGCTATGCTAAAAAACGGGATATGTATTGTTCGCGCTACTATTTGTAATCCAAGTATTTAATTGAAATATATTTGCATAATCTTAAATTCTTTTAGATGCTTTTGAAGTATCAATGTATCCTATATAGCATTCAAAATGATTTCTTTTAATTTAAAAAAATAAATCAAATTCTTTTGAAGTATCAATGTATCCTATATAGGGTTTAGAATGAATTTTTTTATTTTTATTTTTAAATGATGTATTTGCTTTTGATTAGATAATGTGGAGATCTCTTAAATATTCCCGAGCACACTATCCTCTTTTTCACTGTATTCATTACTCCAATTGCTAGGGTTTTGCGTGTTACATCTTTAATATCTTCATGACAATGACTTTTAAATAGATCTTAGTCTTTTCTTTAATATTTATCATGGTAACTCTTGGGTTCCATAATCCACCTTCCATCTCTTCTAAGAATGTTGTCTTAAGCTAGACTACATAGTATGCATATAAAGCAAGTCCTTTATACCTATCGTTGTTCCAAACCACCACTCACTGCCTTGCTTAAAATGTTGGCTCCATAAGCACAATAACATGTTTTAAAATCATGGTTTCCAGTGATTGACCATTAAGGTCACTACTTTCATCAAGATACATTGAGATTTATGTCTTCAAACTCAAGGCATTATGCAAGATAACATTGTGAATTTTTTTTTTTGTATGATTTGATTTTCTTGCACATTTATTGCTTTGCTAACTACCTTTAAGACTAGATATTGCACCCTTAGCTGCAATCTCAAATAGCTCACTCATTGTCACTTGAAGATTCCTTTCATGAGAATCCTTCTATAAAATAAAACTATGACCTATATAATGCCTACTTTCTTACTACAAGGGACTCATTGTTTCATTGTATTGTGGATCTTAAGATCCTTCAACCTTATTGTCACTACTTCATAGTCCACAAGGTATTATTCACTATTCTCCCATCTTTGATGAGTCTCAAAACACTACTCAAACATGCAATCCGTTACCTCCATTATATAATGGCTAAGAAGAAACATTGAACCTGTGATTACCATTATTACTTCATTTAGACAGTCATTCCCTGATTGCATTTTCCTTGTCTAACACTACCAATAGCATTTGAAAACCCCTTAAGGCCAGCAAGGGGGTAAGGAAACTCACTATTAAAATCTCCACTTTACTATGGAAGGTTTGAATTTTATTATCTTGTCATTGCCCAACCTATTTTTGACTGTCACACCTCAAGTGATTGGAATTATTCTTACCATATATTGCATTAGCAAATGTCACTGAGCTACATAGTGTGCTTGTTATTGGCTACAATCTTTAGATTGCAAGATTTTGTTATTGGCTACAATGTCTCAATATTTATGGTATTGCAACCTCACTAATCTACTAGAGTTATGGTTTATGTTTCTACGGAGGCCTAGGGTTTGTACCCTAGTCATGCTCTTACCAATGCTTATGTTGGTATTAAAAAAAAACCTTAAATCTTGGGTCAGAAAATAAGTTGTTTTGACAAGGTTGCGGTATGATCTTGGATTGTATCCTAGAGTGTGTGGGAAGCTTGTGTTTGATCATTAACATATGTAAAACTAATCAAGGAAATGTATCCTATATAGCATGGGTCTTGATTTAATACTCTCCATAAAGGTTTTTAGTAGATCACATTATTATAGTTTGTGGTAACCCAAGATTGCATTCAAGTATGTAACAAACCTGATTTGTAGTTTAAGTTGTACAATTTTAAGTAGCATTCATAAGGTTTAGAAAATCTTGGTCACTCTCTAGAATAGCCCATTAAACATGGGTTTTTCTGGAATGCACTACATAATTGATATAACACAACCACTCTGCATATCAACTAGAGTTATAGGCTCTTTATTGCAGCAATAGGTAATCACTCTTGGATCATGCTATCATTACATCATAATTTGTTTAACTTGAGTCAACTTGAATGCACCCAATGATGATTGACACCTAATTGTGATGATAGTGATTTGTACATGAGTTATTCTCATATGAGTGTCTCCATTTCTATCACAACATAGCCACATTAAGCATGGGTCACACATGAATGAATCCTATATTTTTTATAGCACAACTGTTCCACATTACCAATAGAGTTATGGATCACATAATTATAGTCACAATAATTTTTTCCTTAGTTGTGCTCTTATGGTGATTCCATTACCACAAGGTATGTGCAGGATCATGATGGGCCAAAAAGTGGTAATATTATGAGTATTTGTAGGGTATGTGGCTGACAACCTTTTTTTAACCAAAAATTGATGAAACAAAAAGCGTTTTTAGAGGAGATTCTCAACTTTCCACCAATATAAATTATGCTTTAATTTGAATTTAATAAATAATTATTATTCATTTTCTATTAGAATTACAACTAAAGTCCTGATCGATAGGCTGATTGAAAAACATCTATAGCTTTTAAACGGTATCAAGTTTTTTAATTCAAAACATGCATCACATTCTATGCTTCACATACTATAGGATTAAAAAGAAAAAATAAATTTCATGAGGTTTTGACCAAGTTAAGGTGGTCGACATACGATTTTTATATTTTTTAAAAGTTGTAATAAAAAATTCATAATTAATTATTTACTTGGGAAAAAATTACAAAAAAATATGCATCACATCCAGACATGAGTCCTCTACTTATATATAAAATATTATAAAAAAATATTATCATTTTATTATGGTTAGTGTGGTCAGACAAACACCTACTTATTTTTTCCCTAAAATTTAAGTACTACTGCATTGAAATTTCAAAATTTCACCAAATACATTTAAAAAAATAAAAATAAACCTAGTAGTTTAGAAAGTAAATTCGATTTTCTACAAATTCTATTCTTGCATATTTTTGAAATAATATAGATAAGTTATTCAAATTTTTACGTCAAGTTGCCTAACACTGATTTTTCTGAATTTTTTGCCACTTAAGGGCCTATTTTTTCCATGATGATCCTACACATACCCTACAGCATAACCCTTTGGAAATATTTCTCAAATCCTTACATTGCTTATTTTCTCTTTGGATGGATGGCTTCATGGTTTTTTTCTGATTTATACAACTTTTGTTTTGATAGTAAATGACATCAAATTCTTTCTGAAGCTGAAATGATTTATTAATTATGGTTTTATGATGATTTTGAGTTTTATTTATAAGGGGTTAATATGTGGTATTTTTATGTGTAGGAAGAATATATTGTGATGCAATGTTTAGGTATGGACGGTTCAGGAAAAAATGGGTTGCTATCAGTGTCATAACCAGGTTGGAGAGTACATTGAGCTGGTGTGAAACACTTCCAGGTGTTTTCCCTAGGAAGCAGAACCTAGGTGTTGTAATTTTTGAATATCTGACAAAGAAATTTCCTACATTCTAAAGAAAAAATCATAAATTTACTGGTCCAATTGGAAATCCAACCTAACATATTTAATATTCGATAGAGAAATTTTGTACATTCTAAAGATAAAATCATAAATATGTTGGATCAATTTCAAATATGACAAAGGAAGTTCCAATATTTTAAAGACAAAATCATAAATTTTATTGGTCCAACTAGAGATCCAATTTGAGGTTGTGAAGCTTCAACAAAGAAAGTTCCTACATTCTAAAGATAAAATCATAAATATGCTTTGTCCAATTTGAGGTCCAATTGTAAGGATTTTTCTTTTTAATTATACTTTCTGACATATGGCTTGATACAAATTGTTACTTTAGAAATATGGTATTTATTTTCTTCTAAATTTTTCAACCCTCACTTCAGGGAAGAGCTCTGAAGATGGTTCCTTCATATGGAGACTACACTTTTCCACTATAGGTTCCATCTAGGAACACTAGAAGATCAGGTATTGTCATACTCAGGTACAAAAAAGTTTGAGGTGAATTGTACTTAGTATTTTATGTTGATATGTATATGTTCTAGCCTATAGTTAATTTTTGTAGCATTACAGATACGCTAAATAGTTGTTCATATACCATTGTTTCAAATTCTAAATTTCTATACCTTATTTTAGGAGAAAATCATAGGGAGAGTCTATACATAAGACACCATTTTTTCAAATTCAAAATTGCTAGCTCTTTCACAATTGTTTGCTTCATTTATTTGATCTAAGACAACCTGTTGTATAGAAGATTCTCTCAAAATCACAGTAAAATACTTTATTCTGGGATGATTGTTCAGAATCTTTCCCATCATAACAATGAACAAAAGCATCAGTCAATAACCTAAACTTTGCAAGAGTTTAATCAAATTCTACTTTTCTACTCTCTTTTCCATTCTAAATTTTATTAACAATTTCATCCATGAAGAACTTCCTCAGCCTATAGATCCTTCTATTAGCCATAACTTTACTAGGTGTCGAGGATAGATTCAAGTTTTTACCCAAGCATCAATTGACAAAATTCGGCCTTACTAGACTTTGATTAGGTAAGGATGAATTTTGTCAATTACTGCTTGGGTAAAAACTTGAAGCTATCCTCAACATATAGTAAAGTTATGGATAATATAAAGATCTACAGGCTGAGTCAGTTCTTCATGGATGAAATTGGGAATAAAATTTAGAATGGAAAAGAGAGTAGAAAATTATAATTTGATGAAACTCTTGCAAAGTTCAAGTTAAAAACTGATACTTTTGTTCATTTTTATGATGGGAAAGATTCTGAATATTCATCCTAGAATAAAGGATTTTGCTATGATTTTGAGATAATCTTCTTTATAGTAGGTTGTCTTAGATCAAATAAATGAAGCAAGCAATTGTGAAAGATCCAATATAGCAATTTAGGATTTGAAACACTGGTATATGAACAACTATTTAGCCTATTTGTTATGCTACAACAATTAACTATAGGCTAGAACATACCCATATCAGCATAAAATAGCAAGTGCAATTCATCTCAAACTCTGTTGTGGTAATTGATTTGTAAGGAATTTTGCACTCCATAAATATTCTATGTGCACATCAGTATGTTGGTTATTATCTCGATCTCCTTTGTGATCAAAAGAATATTGAAGTTCATTGCATAACTTATGACCATTTTTCAATGCTATGATCCAATGCTTTTTTACTTCTTGCTCATTGTGTTCTCAATTACCATGTGAAAATGATTTAGAGGACAAATATTTTTCACCATTTGACAGTAACTTTCATTGTTTTTGGACTGTTTGTTATGATTTAATCACTATTTGACAGTGTTCTTCCTTTCTCAGTCCTATAGGACAAAGGACAATTTCATAGTTTGTAACTCTCTAACAATGATTACCAAGTAAATTTTTATTAGATATTATAGTTGCAAGTTCCACTTTAGATCACCAAAGCCTTCACAAAAACTTCTGCATAACCACCACAACACTGCACGGTTGTTGTTGGTCCTTCACGGTGATGTGAATATCTCATTAAGACCTCCATGCTACCCTATACCACTCTTCTCTCTTCCCTATTCCATCTTTTTCTAGGTTTCCTAGATTATTGTACAAATCGTAATCATAAACTTTGTCCCACTCTTCTCTCTTCCCTATTCCATCACCTATCAGGCTTTTCAACTCCTCATTTCTCTAGTTTAATAGATTTGGAGGAGTCTCACAAGGGAGATAACTCTGCAAAACAAAACAACTTTCTTATGGATCTTGTAATCTACAAAAATAAGCTTTACAGTCAAAAAAATATAGATCATAATGATCTATGTTTTTACCCTATTAGAGAAAAAGATTCGGTCTTTTTATAGTGAGATGCAGGATACACCCAAGAATAGAGCTAAAAATATCATATTTTTAAACCTTCAAATCTTTGAGATCATTGCAGATTTGATTTGATTTTTGTACAACTTGATGGATCTAAAAAACCTGTTGCTTGAAAATTTTATTTGTTCAAAATAATCTAAGGGTGTTATTTTTCCTTGATGATAATGTGTTGACAATCAAAAAACATACATGAGAATTGTATTTTGACATATCTAAGTGCAAAACTAGATTTGGTTTGTGGGTTATAATAAAACTGCCCACAAAAAAACCTATTCCCTTATCATATCGGTTAAATTTCCTATGTACAAACAACACCACTAAATATGAGGCGTTACTTGCTAGATTGCATGCCACTCTAGTTATGGGTGCTAGAGACATTAAGATATTTGGAAATTCACAATTAGTTATCAAGTAAATAAATGGAACATATCAAACAAAACATAACTAAGTTCACTTGCACAAAAAAAAAAATCTACCATAAGATAACTGCTAAAATTATCATTTTTTTAATCATAATATTTCATTGTATATTTGTATTTTGTTAGATTGTATTGGATAGTTAATGGTTGAGTTTTTTTTTTTTTTAAAATTAGCTTAATATAATTTCCATGTACTTATTTTCATCACTTGTAAATCTAAATTTTCATTACTTTTTGTGATCATCAAAAATAGAGATGATTTTAGTCTGTGTGAAATATTTTCACGCATGTTTGAGATCTCTATAAGGTGATGAAAAAATCCCTAGGGTTTGGTAGGGTTTGAGTATCCTTATTGTTTTGATGGTAATGTTGTCACTAAGTTCTCTACTTGCCCAAATATAGTCACTTGAGAAACTAACATGATGCTATTGACTATAAATTACTTTGTTCTCCCTACCTTCTCACTACAGGTCTGATTCTTCAACTCTACCAACTGCCCTTCCATATCAGTTTCTTTTCATGCTTTTCCATCTAATCTCTTATGAATTTATTCTTATGACTCTGAAAGCTATCACTAGGTCTATCATGATTGTAAGGTCCTTAAGGGTGAATGATTTTCTACTATCAACTCTTAGATTTTCATACTTTTGATGACAATTCTCTAAGGATGTTTGCTTGCTAACTTAACTCTCTATATATTCTCCATTATGAATTGAAAATTTATGGTTTCTAGTTAAATATTTATTGATGTAACCATTTCTATGTTTCTTGGGATTGCCATCCCTATAGGATAGTTTCCTTATAGATCTAAATGTAATTTAAAAGGTTCCCATAAATATTAACAAGTTTCATAAGACTATTGTGTCAAGGTAGTAGATGGTCGT
The DNA here is from genome assembly GCA_007258455.2 of Sequoia sempervirens. Lineage (NCBI taxonomy): Eukaryota > Viridiplantae > Streptophyta > Pinopsida > Cupressales > Cupressaceae > Sequoia > Sequoia sempervirens. The sequence continues at coordinate 120,875,306 of VDFB02252616.1, forward strand.
GACAATTTTCATAATACCGCCATATCACAAGAGCCAAGAAGACATGGCGCAGTGTATCGGTAACATCCTTCATTACCGCAAAGTCCAAACAATAAATGTGTGGTATGGCGGTAAATCAAATACTTCTCTTGCATCCCTGCAAGAGCCAAGAAGACATGGTGTGGTGTAGCGATAACATCTCGCATTACCGTGAAGGTCGAGCAATAATGGTGCAGTGTAGCAATAACATCTTGCAATACTGTGAAGACCAACCAATAACAATGTGGTGTAGTTGTAACATCCCACATCACCACAAGGATCATGTCAAAATGGTGTGGTATTGTGGTTAAACTATAAAATGGAATATCACATTTCTTTGAGGAATTTTTTTAAAACAATACACTTGCCTTGTGTATATTGCTTCCACATTTTATGTATGTCTAGTAGGGCACTTGTAACTACAACATATGAAAAAAGAATCCTTGCTATTATGCTTTGATGGATGTCCCTTCGTTATTACTGGATATTTGATGTAGTGCACATTATTATAGTGTAAGCCTACTTATCAGATTATTTCATTTAGCATCACCAATATTCTCCACAAGAACATTGTGCCTATTTAAAATGATGGAAATGGCTCACATCGTTCAGAACAATTTCTCTTGCAACAATCTTGGAGATGAATTTAGATGTAGTGTGAGAATCATAACATACTCAAAGGTTCTTAACAACTCTGATAGTTGTACCAAGGGCCATGTTTAACAAACCAAATGAAATTGCCAACTTTTCACTATGGTGGTAGATAAATGATTATTTTTTCTTCTATTCCACAACATTAAGTAAAAGTCTTGAATCTGGAAATACCTTGCTACCTTCATTTTCAAACCCAATTTCTCCAATTTCACATAGATCTCCCATGTTTTTGGATGTGATATGTCTCCTACACAAAAAAAAATGTACCATTTTATGCCCTTCAATCCAACTACATGCAAGTATCTTTCTAATTCCTCTATCTTTCATCAATCTCCTTACTATTTGAACCTCACACCTACACACTTTTGCACAAATGTTTTATAGAACATAAGTTGCAACATTTTTAAGATCCAACTAAAAAAGAAGTGTTGCTAGAATACTCAACCTATATTCATATATGCTCCACAAGTGCCAAAGGTTTAATTGACATCTTAGTAATAATGTTTAGGGTGTCCTTAAGATAGCAAGCATGGGCACGAAGGTCAACCATGCACAACTAATGATCAACTATATATATGTAAATGCAATAAGGGTTACTGACATGTGAAGTATGTGCAACCCTCATCCACTAAACCTGCATGACTGCATGCATCTAGAATACAAGCAAATCTTACAATGTCGATGTTCTACAATGCTTCATTAATTCAAAGATTTTGAGAGCTTCCTTGCAAAATCAATTTTGTGCACATTCTACAATCATATCATTTCATTCCATGAGATGACATCTCTTTGAGGCATTATGTCAAATAATTCCTTTTTTACTATATTTTGGTGTCAAATCTTTGCTAATTATGGTTAGCTTCATTACATTTAAATTCTAAATTCTAGGAAATTATATACGATAAATAGATTGATGGTTGTTTGGATAGTGAAATTAGCTCTCTTGGAAATTAACTGAAATATCTAGAAGGATTATTTTAATTAAAGAATATTTTGTGGTTATTTTTGTAACAATGATTTTACAATGCAACTAGCTTGCTATTTTCATTCAAGATACAAGTCATCAAAGTCAAACACATACCAAGAAGATGGTACTCTAATTCAAACCCTTAACCTCACTTAGTTTAGTTTTATTACATGGGGATATTAAGGAAGTTGCTAAAAAATTAATATATATCATTTTTGTTTGTGAAGGAGAATATTGTGAGATTCAATATGGCAATGGATCAATATCTGGTTTCTTAAGTAAAGATGATGTCAGAGTTGGAAAACTTGTTGTGAAACATTAGGTTAGTAATTTTTGGATGTTAAGGCTTCCCATTTTGATATCAAAGATATTTTATCAACTTAATTTGGAATTTATGTATAAATGGATTCTTCCATGGTGCAGGTCTTTACTCAGACAACACATGAACTAGGGTTGATTTTTTTTTTGTGTAATTAAGTCTGGTGGCATTCTTGGGCTTGGTTTCCAAGAAATTTTTGTTGATAATGTTGTTCCAGTATGGTTAGTGTTGATAGCCTTCATTCTATAATGTCAACTTCATTCTATAATCTGAGCATATCACATTTCATAAAATTTGAACAAGGTTCTGAAATCAAGGGTCCAATATGCATATTTTAGGCCTATGTTGAACACTCTATTTAAGGCATTTATGGACAAGGCTACCATTTTTTAATTGATTATCTTTCTACTGTGTTTGGACTTTTTTAAACTTGCAATATACAATGCACTTTCATTCTTTTTGAATTGAGACTAATAGTAATTTTGTTGGTTGTATTGAGGCACAACTTCATTCATGGCAAAAAAGGAAGCACCCCATTGCTTATATCAGATGGAACATTGCATATAAAGGAGGAAAGATTCTAGCTGGGTTATTTTTTACTACATTGAAGAAGAGAGCTTCGTATATGGGACATGATCAACACTCTCCTTCTTGGATTGTACACATTATAGCTTTCTCAAGGAATATTTCTCGTGTTTTAGAAGTTTTAAGAGATGAAAGGGGCATGTGCTCACACTGAAGGGCTTCAAGCATGTGTTTCCATCACTGTAGAAGTTTTTTGGAAAAGTTTATTTCTTGCAGTCATTTTTGTGCAATATTGTAACTCATATTTTTAGTCTTGTGACAAAATAACAATTGCAATACTCTATTTCTAAGTTGTGATTAGAACACCTTTCTTTTATTAATAATTTTCACCAATTTTTCCTTCTCAATGACTATCTTATAGTGTGTAATTGATGATTGATGTGTATTTCTATGTTTTATGCTTAAAAACTCAAATATCAGTCAATTAAAATAACTAAATATACTACTAATTGGCATTAATTAATAATTAAAATTGACTAAATATACTACCAATTGACATAAATTAGTGAACATTGAATAAAAATGACTAAATAAGTGACCAGTTAACAACAATCAATGACTAGATATATCAGTGAGTAAAAAAAAGACTAAATAAGTGACCAGATTACAACAATCAATGACTAAATCAACAACTCAATAAGTGACTAGTTAAATATATCAGTGAATAAAAAATGACTAAATATATCAATGAAAAAAATGACCAAATAAGTGATCATATTATAACAATGAATGACTAAATCAATGACTAAATATACTACCAAATAGATCAATCAAAACAACCAATAAATAACTAAAAATGGTTTAGTCATCAATCTGGTCGCATTATATATGACTAGCAATAAACTACTAATGGTTACGTGACCAAGTTAAGTCAATTATAAATAGTTTTTAGTAGTTTTTTCAGTCACACATTATTGTTTCTATATTAGTGCTATGAAAACCTTTTGTACGTCAGAATCGGGAAGTGGGTACGAGATATGAGAGAATAACACTTGATACCATGCTATGAAATTAGTAATCTTCTAATTATCCCCTTGCTTGCATCAGAGGAGATCCGAAAAGGTCACCTTTGGTTCGATATTGGCTTGGAAATGTTAGAGAAACTGGTTTACAAGTTGATCAAATGAGAAAATGGAATTGTCAGGTAAGGAACCGTACCACTCAAGTGATGTATCCTTAAGAGATAAAGGAAATAATTTTTCCATCAACACATTGTGATGGAAGAAGTCTGTACACATGGTATTAAAGGTGGACACGTGCATTTATGAGTTCCCTTTTCTGCCATACTTCTCAAATTTGGGATTCTCCATTGCTTATGGGAAGGGAGTACTTAGGATTGTTACCGACAATGGGCTACATTGGAAAAAGGATGAAAAATAGGCTTGAATGAGGCCTAAGAGAGACTCACCAGTTGGTTTATCATACGACCCATATTCTAGAGCAAGGCATTCAAAACAGGGTTAGTAGATGAAAAAGGACCAGTGGAGCCTCCAGAACCACCACCACCAGAACCACCTCTAGAACCACCTCTAGAACCACCTCTAGAGCCATTATTGTGATTGTCACCAAAGCCACCACCACTAGTAGGGTCTCCATTGGTGCCACCTCCACTATTGAAGCCACCTCTATGGTCTCCACCAGTGCCACCTCCGCTACCAAAACCATCACAAATCAGTCCACCAAAACATCCACCACCGAGGGTAGTAGGAGGGATGAAACTAAACCCAAATGGTGTATTACTCACCTTGATAGTGGGGGTATTTTAAGAAGTAGAAGAAACACAAATCGGGTCTTGAATCGGCCATGCAGATGAACATAGTGGGAATTGGAACACTTATTTTTATTTCATAAGTATCAAGCACCTCTCCTTGAGTGGTACCCGATCTAGGCCTATACGAAGGGACATAAGCTTCAATTAGATTGAAAAGGCCATGTAAGAATTATATGCATGTCCAATCCTTTCCCAACAAATTTCTCAATTTTCTAGTAAGCCTAGCATCCCTCTCCATGTTTGGTGCTTTCTCCAAATGGTGCACAAGGTCTAGTAACCTGTTATCCAATGCCAAAAAAAATTCATAGGGACATGTACACCCTCATCCTCATCCACAGACAAAGCCTTGGGGGATGTTGGAGGAGTAGGAATGCAAGTGGTTTCATCTACGAAACCCATATCTCATTAGTGAAGCCCGTAGGAAAGCCAATGGTAAATTCATCAGCTAAATCAGTGGAGAAAGTATAGGTGAAACTAGAAGTGACCTTTTTCTTCTCTATTGGTAAGTGTTACACACTTCATCTAACCATGTACCCATAATTTGTGGACGAGGTTCTGATGCTCATAAACCTTCACAACACTCAGGGTTACAACAATCTCAAGGCATGAGGGACAAGCTTCAACACAGACAAATGGGTAAACATTGTTCACATCGAGTTCACCAAAAATGTAAGAGAGGGTGGCCAACCACATCAAGGCTCTACGTCATGGAGAGTTAAGAGCGGAGGGCTGCCCTAACTTACCTTGCTCTAAAAGGATGGGGAGCAAGAATGAAGAGCACTATGTAGTACTTTTGTCACTCTATAGACCTAGAGTTCAGGTTTAGGCTAAGCAAGCTAGTTTTTGGAGTCAATACTGTACCTCAGACACTTCTCTATTTGAAGATGGCAGTGTGGTTCTCGGATGAAAGTGTGGTGCACTGGCATCTCTCATGCGCATTGATGTTCATATGACCTGAAACACAAAATAAAGTACAAACTACCTAAAAACTAATTGATAGCCTAAAGTTGACTATGGCAAGAAAAATAGAATACAAAAGTATGAGAAATAGAGATGGAGATGATAAAGCATGTAGATAAAGGCTAGGGTGACAAATATAATCTCACAAAAGTGTCCATTCACCAGCTAGCTCCACATGTACGTGCACCTACACACGAGAAAGAGGGAAAATTGTTGGTGCTATATAGGGGCCTACCTCAGTCAGACCCCTGTTTTGGTTTCTCCACCTCCACAAATAGATAGAAAGCAAAAAAGTATAATATGTGATAAAGAAAGAAAAAAAAATTCTATGAACACTACAAAAAAATATGCCACTATCAAATCACAAAGCAGAGCAGTGAAGTGTTACCACCTCCACCCAAAATATCACTAGCCAATGGAGGAGGATGCAAGGTATGGACTTGGAAAAGTCACCACAACCACAAAAATGATGAAGGAAGGTATCGCAAGACTCCAAGCCCATAACTTCTATGGCTTGCATCACACTTGCAATGTGGAGTTGATGGAGCTTCAAAGATGTTGTAATGCTCAAAAGTGAAGTGCTAGAATGTTGTTTGAGAAAGTGAAAATGTGAAGAATAAAGTGACTGAATGCATAGAGAATGAAAATGAATGTCTAGAGGATGAAACAAAGTGAGAATGGATGTTTTTGAAGGTGGGATGAGAAGGAATAAGGCATTTTTGGGTCGGTTGGTCAAAGAGGGATGTTACAATTCAACCCCAATTGGGTGTGTAATGTCTCTACCAACTTCAGATGCAGGAATCCATTAGGGATGATAGCACAACACGCAGACGTCCATGCACCGTGCATTCATCCCTAACAAATATTCTCTCATGAATGCATAGGAAAAACCCCAAATGGATGGAAGACAGGTGTGTGAGGTAGAATTTTTCCTTCAGATTTTATTTTCTAAGGTGATGGTATGTGAAAGGGGAATTTATACAAGGGGTGAAAATTTGCTCCTATACATTTTTCCCCCATTTTAGTGAGCGCGTATATTGATGAGTGTTAGATAAAGTAGATCAAAGAGTTATTAGGGTTAGAAATGTATACTTGAACCATCGAGGAAGCAGACTGCGATCTAGTGAACTCGAAAGTACAAGGCAGGAAAATGACTCCACAAGTACTCTCCCTGGGTAATTTACAACAAAAGGAATCCAGAGCCCTATAGAACTACAAAGTTGCATGAAGTATAATGAAGGCCTTCAGACCAATGATGGATAAATCCTACAGGATGAAAGCATCTTACAGGCCCATAGATTTGCAAGAAGGAAACCCCCAAGATCTCTCTCATGAAGGAAGCCCGATGTAAGGGAAATTTGTAGAGTTGGACTAGAAAGTGGCTTCACAGGCACACCTGCAAAGCAACATGTTAATTCGTAGATAAAACATGCCAAGAAATAGGAAGAAACAACATGGGAAAATAAGAAAACAATTATGCAAATCGTCAACGAATTGGAAGGCTTTCAAATGGGTCCCTCGGGAACCCTTCAAAAGAAGAGGGGTCCACTCAAGGGACGTGTTGTTTGAAAGTGTTACAGAGATTTTTTTTCTCAAATCAATTCATCATTAAGGAATCCTTTCAAAATATTTTCACTTCATCAAGGAATTCAAAAGGAAGAAGATTCCCCCTCATGAGAAGGTTGAGGTTTCTCCTATAGGAAAAAATTCTCCCACCTCAAAGGAAAGTTCTCAAGTTCTTTCTTTACAAACCCATGATAAAGGAAACACATTCCACTACGAGTCCAAGTCGAGAATACGATTCTTGGAAAAATCTTGCAAGTATTTTCAAGAAAATATTCATTGGCAATGAATGCATTTTCTAAAAATCAAAGGATTGTGAGAGTAACATTGTCACACATACAAGGGACAACTCAAGCAAAGAAGACACAAAGATAAAAGAGTGAGAGAGAAATAACATAAAAAAAAGACATAGGGGTGATCTGATATTTTGGTGTCAAAACTACTCATAAATCTATAAGTATAAAAATAATATATAAATGAACTATCATCAACCCCCTATTATATCAGACCATGTGAAAAATGCATGAGAAGACAAAGTAAAAATAAAACTTTGGATCAACATGGAAGGGAATCCTAAATTCCCCCAACACTTTGCATCATCCCCAATTTGTTGAAAATAAAAGAACATAATAGAAGAAGAATGATGATACAAATAGAAGAAGGTTTACGACATAAAATCACTCTTGTATCCAAGCACCAATAAGGTTGACAAGGGTCATCCAAGAACACATAACACATGCATGGGGGAACACATCACAACACACACACACACTTCTAATCTAAAGATAAATAAGGGTCCTCTCCCTCACATTCATCAACCAAGAGGTCATCTGCTTCCCAATCTAGCTCATTATAAGGGGAAGGAGGATGAGCCTACAATGGTGGAATATTAAGGGGAGGTGCTTTTGACCCTCTCGCAATAATGGCTAAGGAAGAAGGCCTCATAAGGTCTTCTTCACTTGGCTCTTGTGCAACTATGGTTAGCAATTTCACAAAGATTGCCGAAAAGGATGGAACTTCAACAAGAGATTTAAACATGAACTTTCCAAAAGTGCCATGTCGTACCTCAACAAATAGGGAGGACAACACCCGAGATTCACCACTTGGATCACCGAGTGACTCGAGAGAAATGACAAACTCAACAGAGGCTAGAACTTGTTTTGTCACTAGGACATAACAAGCTAGCATAGGACCACCCTTTGGAGAAGGTGGGATCCTCTTACACCCTCCATTATTGGAAGGGATAACCTCTATCTTCTACTTCATTGGGGGATGTGAAATCCCCATAGATGAGGCAAGAGGCACAAAAGAGGAGGAGAAAACTATGGCATACACCAATGAGGTATTCAGCATGTCCACGAGTTTAGGGAATGGAAAGATGTATTGAAGGGAAATCAACAGGGGTGACTCAGCCGAGGGAGTGATAAACACTTACACCTTTTTTGGGTTAGGCGCACTCACATTCACATCAAGAGCTAGAAGTGAGACTTAACTAGACTGAATGGAAGGAAAGGGGAGGAGAGAGGAGGATGCATTAGGAGGCCCTAGATTAGGGGCAGTCAGCTTCTCTTCCTTTTCTTGCAAAGCGGCCTACTCAGCTGCTAGAGCCTTTCACTAGTGCTTCCACTCACGTGTAAGGAAGTTTCTACAACTCTTCGAGCTAGAGGCTCCATGCTATGAAGGGATAGAAGGCTCCTGCTTAGCCTTAGGGGTGTCCATCACAACCATTTTTGGTGGAGGGGTAGACTCCTGAACAGCAGTAGGAGAGGGAGATTGAGAGACAGCGGGGGAGTCAACTCTAGTGCCTCAGTGGTGGGCCTCTTCCCATTCACTGCTTTGGGAGTAGGAGTGGTGGGAGGCTGTAGACGCTGAGACATAGAGGATTCCCTGTGGGGACCCTTCCTTCTACCATATAAGTAGGGCCAAGGTCAAAGAGGCACAATAGGAATATCTAATAACCTAATCTTAGCTTTGTCCCAAGTAGGAACCATTAGAATTCTCATGTAAAATCTAGGGGTATTCATCCCAAACTCTTCTTTAGAAAGAGGAGTGGGAGAGACACCCTGAGGAAGTGAAGGCCTCTGCTTTTCCTTTTGAGAAGGGGAGGAAACTTTTTTTTGTGCAACCAGAAGGGTCGAATTTGGCTATCCTTTTCCCCTAGCCTTATACTTCGCATAGTTTCGGTAAAGTAGGTTTGTTCTTAGGGGAAGTGGACCAATCAGGGCAGGCCAAAAATGATCCAATGAGTAACCCCCATGGGACACCAATGACCGGTATCCAGTGTCATGCACGATGTGTACAATACCTTTGTAGGAGAATTTAAAACACTTATGAATGAAAAAAGTGATTTCGTTCATGGAAGCTAGCCAAGGTATGCCTAACTTCACTTTGAACAAATTTGATTCTAGAATAACATAAAAAGTTATGTTCACAACCCTAGGTCCAACTAGGATGGAAAGAGTTATTGAGCCATATGGCTTGAGAGAGAGGACATTGTGCATATGAATGGTAAATTTTGTTTCTTTGTAATCCTCCCTTTGTAATGAATTCAACCACAATGTCACCTCAATAATGACATTCACTTGGCTCGCAAGTTCAACTAGGACCCCTGTTACAATGTTCCCATTGAGGCGAGCAGGAATGTAAATTTGGGAGAGGGCTTATTATTCAAGGGTATATATCTTGCGAGGTGAATGTTATGTCTAGTGAGCCAATTGCAAGCTACATAGAAGGAGCAAGCGTAACCATGTTAACGTACACCTTGAGTTGAGTGGTAGAATTGGAGGGATCAATAATTAAGTTAGAAGAATTCGACAGAAACGGGTCCGTGTATATCTGCAACTCACTATTTTCTTTCACCATTGATTTATCTGTAATTTATTGACTCCCATCGAGATGAATAGTATCATCCTCGATGTGGTCCTATATCTCATGACGCAGGTGCATACAACATTTGGTATCATGTCCATTGTGTAATACCCCCATGTTTCTGATACTATTTACTACTATTGTTTGCTTTATATGTTAGTGTGATACTGAATTGTGATGGTGACTGATTCATCGTTTTGGTGTGTGTGGTTGTGTAGTTTAATTGATTGCTACAATTGATATTTTTATTATGATTTATGATACTCTATATGTAGGGTTTGGATTATTTTATTAGGTAATGCTTTCTCTCTAATGTTTTAAATGTCGATGTGATAATCGTATGGTGATCATGTGATTTGAATTCTGTGTTACTTTATAATGCAATGGTTTAGTAATTAGTTATGATGCAGTAGTTAATTAGAATATTATCTTATGATCAATTGGTTAGAAATGTTAGTTTGTTATTGATATTGTAATTGTTAGAATAGATTAGGTGAGAGGACAGTGTAGCATCACTCGTTCACGAGTGCCCTGCTACACTGCAATTCCTTCTCACGGTAGGATGTTGATTATATATTTATATATACATGTGCTACTTGACGTTTATTTTGATGCAGGAATAAGTCTCGATTCCACCTGCTTCGGCAGGACAGGGCGAGCAATCAATTATCCCAACGGGTAAAAATGTTGAAAAAGGGAGTAGGTTTGGAAGCGTCCCCGTCCCAAGTCGTCGTCTGTTGTGAGTCGTGTCATGACTGAAGTTTTGGTTCTCGTTGATTGTGTTGTTTGATTATTGAAGTATACATTTGATTTATGGGTCATGTTTATTTAATTAACCTTATGTTATAAGATAATTGATTAAAGTTGTCTAGTTGTTTTGATTTAATTTTGTGTTAGTTGAATGTTAAATTTAAATATATAGTAAATTAAAAAGTGATATAATTTATTAAAAGAATAAATAATTATTCTAAATTAATATTGTTGATAATAATTAAATTAAATAAATATTGTTGAAGATAATTAAATAATATCTTTTTTTTTCTAAATATTAAATTAGCAAAATCTTGCATAGATAATAGCTTGTTTAAATAAAGTATTTTAATTACAAACTGGAGATAAATTTGTGCTTTTAAAAGCTGGAAAAGGACCAATAGGAAGGAGGCTTTTTGTGAAAAGAAAGCAGAAGAGATTTATAGAGTTTTATTTTTGATTTATTATTTTTGGGAGAAGATTATTCACAGACAGAACTTCTACTCTGTTGTTCTGGGATTTGGAAAGGGAAAAATAAAAAGAAAAATAAAATAAAAGAAATTTTGGGTTGTAAATTTTGGAGAAAAATAATTGATTTGAAGATAGGTAGATTCGAAAAGAGAGCTCCAGGAGGGATCGAAAGGGATCTGCAGGAGGAATTCAAAAGGTTACAGAAGGGATTCTTCTTCAGACAAAGGACTCCAGGTATTCTCCTTGTAAGTTATTAATATTTCATTGTTCTGTAACAATTATGGTTGCTAGGTTTTCAAAATTTGATTCGAATAAAGTTTTGTGATTCGAAAACTTGCTCAGATTAAAACCCTTGTATCTTCTGTTGAAAACATGAGTAAATCTTTTTGATATTTCTCCCATGTAATTTAGTTGTGAAACTTATTGTTTGAAAAATAAATTATTTAGGTTGAAGTTGGATTTATTTGTCAGAGCTATATTAATTTTATTGAAAATCTATGGTCATATGATTGTTTGAATATCTGGGTAAATATATATTGATATACACACTGTATATATATATAAAAAAAAAGGGGGGGTTAAATATATACACAAATTATTATTTTATCTGAATCATCGGAATGGATATATTTATGAATTTTAGGTATTTGTGTAAATTTGTTTATATAAATATTAGATAATATATATTTAATTGATATTATATTCTGTTAATGTGTCTCTGTACTTTCGTACGAAATTGGAATTTAATATAAAATAAATAAATAAATTATTTTATTATAAATGTGTAGGAGCGAAATTTAGTTTAATCACAATTCGTATCCTTTTGTAAAATATGAAAATTTAATGTTATGAAAAAAATATTAAAAAATATATATATATATTTAATTTTTTTTGGGGGTGGGGGCAGTAAATCCCTGGGCCTCCTTCGGGGCGGTTAATTAGGGTACGACCGTACACATCGCTCGCGGAGTCAGAGTCACCATAGGTGGTACTTGGCCGCACATCAATAGTGTGTGGGTACCGCTGATGGGACTCAATTATTTTATTTTTTTATGATATTTTTATTTATTTATTATAAACTTAAATTTATTTCATTTTTTTTTATTTCGATTTTGATATTTATAAATAAATAAATATATATATATAATTTATTTATTTATTTATTTTTTTAAAAATAAATAAATAAAAAGATATTTATTTAATGTTTTTATAAAATGATTATTTTAATGTAGGTATATTTATTTATGTGAATTTGTAAAAGTATTGTGTAATATTAGGGCAAATTCTTCTATTATATATTTGATGGATGCAATTTGAAATAAACGGTATATATATATATATTGTTATAAATATGCATTTAAATAATTTAAGGTGTTGATATTTTGAATTAATGATATAATATTTACTGTCATGCAATGATATAGTCTGAGGGAGAAAATTATAAGTAAACGATGTGTTTGATTTAGTTACTTATTTTCGAGTTGTGGATTTATTTATTTGATGGAATTTGTCGTTCGTGGTTAACTGTATTATGGCGATGTTTATTCTCTGGTTACTCTCGAGATCATGCATTTTGATTTAATTTGATTCTCTTAAACTTGAGTCTAGGTCATATAGAAAACCTTTGAGTTAACTTATTCTATTATAGGATTCTAAGTTGTGATTAGAACTTCCAGAGGCGGAGTTTGCTAATGTGAATTGTGATCTCGTACTTGATGGTTGGTCTTGGATTCGACCCTGGTTATGATTTAGTTGCTCGTAGATTGTACTGTTTCTGGTAATGTTCATATGTGATGGCGAGATGGTTATGCCTTGTGGAGGATCCATGTGTTGGTCCAATTACGTTTTGTTGATGCAGTCCTTTCTGTGTCGGTTATTTTGGGATTGAGTGTTTAGAGAGAGTGGCTCTAGTGGGGGCCGGCGCACAAAGGGGCTGTCAGGGTAACCCACATGGAGTTGTATTAATCAGTGATAATTTAAGTAATAAACCATGGGTGGGAATCAAACACTAATAAGATAATTGTGAAGCCTCGTCCGCCCGTTAGTGCTATCACAGACTAAAGGGGACTGAGAAGGCCGTGGTTGGCAAGTTCATTACCTTGTCCTCACGAAAGGTCAATGACTCCGCATGAGTAACCCTATGGAGTGGCGCCTTGAGACAGGTTGTCAGGAGAACCATAGATGGAAGCGGCACCTTTACTTGGTTGTCTGGAGAATCCATGTAGAGATGGAGGCGGCACCTTGTGATAGGTCGTCAGGATAATCCATGTGAAACCATGCGATGACACTCTCGTCTAACATTCGGTTTGTGATTGATTTACTGAAGTCCTCTGGAAGTGATTTATTGATTTGTCTTTGATTATCGTCGGAAGTAGTATTTGGTTTTATGTCTTGAGTTTCAATATTATGTCTGGAGTTTCATTGAGGTTGTGAGTATGACTGGTTGTTATGTTCTTCAGTGGTTTGTGTTGTGCCTTTAGATTTGTCGTTGTTGAGTTGCTATGTGGTCTTTGGTGTTTAGTTGTCTTCTTGAGATTAGTCTTTGTTTTGTTAGTTGTACTTGGTCGGGGACCCTTCCTTGTCTACTCTCAGCACGGGGGTGGTTGGGTGGAACGTGCTTCGCACCCCGTTGGGTTCCCCCTTTTTGTTGCAGATGTATCTTTTACTTGCAGGTTTTGGCGGATGTTGATGATCCAGTGTTCTTATGTACCAGATAGATGTATATCCTTTATATGTAATGTAATTCATTGATGTATTGTCTCCCACGTGTGTTGGGATGACCTTGTTGTAATTGTATATGTGATTATTGAGGTATTTTTCCATCATGGGATGTAATGTATATTCAGGCCTTGTAATTATTCAAGAACTGTCACTTGTAATAGTTGGATATGTTTTGTTGTATCTATCGAAATATGTAACACTTTATATCTTTATAATTCCATGTTTTGTCTTATGTGCATGTGTTATTAATATGGATATAGTTGATGGATATCTTAAATGATGAAGTGGGAATGAATAGATTTGCGTAGTTGATTTATTATTATCTTATTATCGTGTTATGGGTTAGAATAGTCATGTCACTTTGTGTACCCCATTGGAACAAGTTGTGCCTCTTAATATAATGTTATGTTGTAATACCTAAGTATGTTATTATATTCTTTTAAAAATAAAAAATAAAAAATTGTTCCTTGTTTTAGTTCCTTTGGGGTTCGCACGGCGGGGTGTTACAGCTTGGTATCAGAGCCAAGGTTGCTAACGCTGGGTCCTCTGGGTAGTTGTGTCCGTTATGCAACCTTTGCGTAACTCTTGATCTTACATAACTTTAATCGTTGTGCAGGATCATGCCTCGAGGTAGAGGTTGTGGCCAACAAAGAGGCTGAGGTGGTGGTCATAGAGTCGACCGCCGAAGTCCGTCTCCGCCAAGCATTCGTGGTTCAGTGCACGAGGAACAACTAAGTCCTCAATGCAATGTGTCAGGCGGTGGACAAAATCAGGGACAACCTAGTTTGGATGGACCATTGCAGCAAATTCTTGGAGAGATTCTTGGTCGTTTGGGACCTAGGCCAGATGAGGTGCAACAGGTTGAGAGAGAGAGAGAGAGGTCACCGAGGCGCAGGGATACAAAAGTGGGTTAGGATGCAGTCATAGCAGGCCATATGAGAATCTGATGCGAGCACACCCTCCTACTTTTGATGGTTCTGGAGGAGGTTTGGAAGCCGAAACATGGTTAATTGACTTAGAGCGATGCTTCGCGATGCACCCCTATAGTAGCAATACCAAGGCTCGGTGCGCAGTTATGCACCTGCGAGGTTTTGCATCAACTTGGTGGCGTCTTGAAGAACAAAAGTTACACCTTGATATCAGTATGGTCACATGGGAGTTGTTTCTAGACAGGTTCAGGGCTCGTTTCCTCTCAGATCATTGGAGGCAACGCAGGGCTGATGAGTTCCATGACCTTAGGCAGTTGTCGATGTCAGTAGAGCAGTATGAGCGACACTTCTTCGAGTTGAAGCAGTATGCAGGTATCAGTCACGATGAAGGGATGTTAGTACAACATTTTGTTTGGGGCTTAAATGCCCAAATTAGTGGTGGCGTGAGAGTCTTCCAGCCGAAGAAAATGGAGGTAGCGGTCGAGAAGGCTCGGTTGGTTGAGGAAAATCTAGCTATGGCACTGGGCGGTCATATAGGAGGTCAGATGGGTAGTTCACCAGTTTTAGGTGTTGTTTCTCTTGGAGGTCCAGTTTTGGCTACAGGGTCCTCTAAAGGTTATCAGGAGCCCACTAAGGGTGAGCAACAACAATTCCCTCAGTCTCATCAGGGAAATAGAGCGCAGAACAGGAAGTTTCAGAGTTGGCAACGTAATAGACCTGATCGTTTTGTGCAGCCGGCACAAAGTATACAGTCAGCACCGTCATAGGGCAACTTTCAACAATCGAGTGCACCAGTTGGAGTCAGAGGCTTTGGGTGGAGTACAGGTTGTTTCTCATGTGGGCAGCATGGTCATATTGCGTGGAAGTGCCCTCAAGGGAACACTACAGGTTTTAGTCAGGCACCAGGTGATGCGGGTAGAGCTTATCATGTGTTTGCGGGTTCTGCGGGACCCAAGTGATGAAACTTTGGTGGAATGGGATAATGCATTCCATTATAGTGAGGATTATTATTTTTGTTTAGTTACTGGCTTCCAGGAGTAAGCCATATTCTAGGGGGGGAGGATGTAATACCCCCATGTTTCTGATACTATTTACTACTATTGTTTGCTTTATATGTTAGTGTGATACTGAATTGTGATGGTGACTGATTCATCATTTTGGTGTGTGTGGTTGTGTAGTTTAATTGATTGCTACAATTGATATTTTTATTATGATTTATGATACTCTATATGTAGGGTTTGGATTATTTTATTAGGTAATGCTTTCTCTCTAATGTTTTAAATGTCGATGTGATAATCGTATGGTGATCATGTGATTTGAATTCTGTGTTACTTTATAATGCAATGGTTTAGTAATTAGTTATGATGTAGTAGTTAATTAGAATATTATCTTATGATCAATTGGTTAGAAATGTTAGTTTGTTATTGATATTGTAATTGTTAGAATAGATTAGGTGAGAGGACAGTGTAGCATCACTCGTTCATGAGTGCCCTGCTACACTGCAATTCCTTCTCACGGTAGGATGTTGAATATATATTTATATATACATGTGCTACTTGACGTTTGCTTGGATGCAGGCATTAAGTCTTGATTCCACCTGCTTCGGCAGGACAAGGCGAGCAATCAATTAACCCAACGGGTAAAAATGTTGAAAAAGGGAGTAGGTTTGGAAGCGTCCCCGTCCCAAGTCGTCGTCTGTTGTGAGTCGTGTCATGACTGAAGTTTTGGTTCTCGTTGATTGTGTTGTTTGATTATTGAAGTATACATTTGATTTATGGGTCATGTTTATTTAATTAACCTTATGTTATAAGATAATTGATTAAAGTTGTCTAGTTGTTTTGATTTAATTTTGTGTTAGTTGAATGTTAAATTTAAATATATATTAAATTAAAAAGTGATATAATTTATTAAAAGAATAAATAATTATTCTAAATTAATATTGTTGATAATAATTAAATTAAATAAATATTGTTGAAGATAATTAAATAATATCTTTTTTTTTCTAAATATTAAATTAGCAAAATCTTGCATAGATAATAGCTTGTTTAAATAAAGTATTTTAATTACAAAATGGAGATAAATTTGTGCTTTTAAAAGCTGGAAAAGGACCAATAGGAAGGAGGCTTTTTGTGAAAAGAAAGCAGAAGAGATTTATAGAGTTTTATTTTTGATTTATTATTTTTGGGAGAAGATTATTCACAGACAGAACTTCTACTCTGTTGTTCTGGGATTTGGAAAGGGAAAAATAAAAAGAAAAATAAAAGAAAATAAATTTTGGGTTGTAAATTTTGGAGAAAAATAATTGATTTGAAGATAGGTAGATTTGAAAAGAGAGCTCCAGGAGGGATCGAAAGGGATCTGCAGGAGGAATTCAAAAGGTTACAGAAGGGATTCTTCTTCAGACAAAAGACTCCAGGTATTCTCCTTGTAAGTTATTAATATTTCATTGTTCTGTAACAATTATGGTTGCTAGGTTTTCAAAATTTGATTCGAATAAAGTTTTGTGATTCGAAAACTTGCTCAGATTAAAACCCTTGTATCTTCTGTTGAAAACATGAGTAAATCTTTTTGATATTTCTCCCATGTAATTTAGTTGTGAAACTTATTGTTTGAAAAATAAATTATTTAGGTTGAAGTTGGATTTATTTGTCAGAGCTATATTAATTTTATTGAAAATCTATGGTCATATGATTGTTTGAATATCTGGGTAAATATATATTGATATACACACTGTATATATATATAAAAAAAAAGGGGGGGTTAAATATATATACACAAATTATTATTTTATCTGAATCATCGGAATGGATATATTTATGAATTTTAGGTATTTGTGTAAATTTGTTTATATAAATATTAGATAATATATATTTAATTGATATTATATTATGTTAATGTGTCTCTGTACTTTCGTACGAAATTGGAATTTAATATAAAATAAATAAATAAATTATTTTATTATAAATGTGTAGGAGCGAAATTTAGTTTAATCACAATTCGTATCCTTTTGTAAAATATGAAAATTTAATGTTATGAAAAAAATATATTAAAAAATATATATATATATAAAAATTTAATTTTTTTATTGGGGGTGGGGGTCGGCCGAGGCCGTACCACCCACGGCCCCTCTGTGGCGGTGCGGCCACCACAGGGTGGTACGCACTGCGTACCACTGCCTGCGGGAGCCGTAGCCACCACAGGGTGGTGGTACCACAGTCTGTGGCGGCCGCGGCCACCACAGTGTGGTACCATGGTACCTGTTGAATGGACTTCGAATTATTTTATTTTTTTTTATGATATTTTTTATTTATTTATTATAAACTTAAATTTATTTCATTTTTTTTTAATTTCGATTTTGATATTTATAAATAAATAAATATATATATATATATATAATTTATTTATTTATTTTTTTTAAAAATAAATAAATAAATAAAAAGATATTTATTTAATGTTTTTATAAAATGATTATTTTAATGTAGGTATATTTATTTATGTGAATTTGTAAAAGTATTGTGTAATATTAGGGCAAATTCTTCTATTATATATTTGATGGATGCAATTTGAAATAAACGGTATATATATGTATTGTTATAAATATGCATTTAAAGAATTTAAGGTGTTGATATTCTGAATTAATGATATAATATTTATTGTCATGCAATGATATAGTCTAATTGAGAAAATTAGAAGTAAACGATGTGTTTGATTTAGTTACTTATTTTGAGATGTGGATTTATTTATTTGATGGAATTTGTTGTTCGTGGTTAACTGTATTATGGCGTTGTTTATCCTTTGGTTACTCTCAAGATTATTCATTTAAATTGTTTGTGGTTTTCTTCGATTTGGGTTTAGGTCATGTGGAAACCCTAGAGTTGACTTTTCCAGTTATAGGAACCTAAGTAGTGTTAGAACTTCCAGAGGCAGGGATACTGTGAGTTGTATTTGAGATTGAAATTCATGGTGGATTTTATGTTTGGGCTTGGGTTAATATACACAAGGATTGTACAATTTTGTGATTGTTATGCACATGATTTTGGGTGAGAGAGTTATGTCTCGCGGTTGATCCATTGTTGGTTTAGTTTTTCCTTGTTGATACAATCCTGTTCAGCTAGATAATCTTGTACTTGAGTGTCTAGAGAGAGTGGCTCTAGTGGGGGCCGGCGCACAAAGGGGCTGTCAGGATAACCCACGTAGAGTTAGATTAATCAGTGATAACTTAAGTAATAAACCACGGGTGGGGATTAAACACTAATAAGATAATTGTGAAGCCTCATCCGCCTGTTAGTGCTATCACAGACTAAAGGGGACTGAGAAGGCCGTGGTTGGCAAGGTCATTGCCTTGTCCTCACGAAAGGTCAATAACTCCGCATGAGTGACCCTATGGAGCGGCGCCTTGAGATAGGCCGTCTGGAGAACCATAGATGGAAGCGGCACCTCAACTTGGTTGTCTGGAGAATCCATATAGAGATGGAGGCGGCACCTTGTAATAGGTTGTCTGGAGAATCCATGAGAAACCATGCAATGACACTCTACTCTAACATTCTGTTGTGTTGATTTACTGAAGTCCTCTGGAAGTGATTTATTGGTTTGTCTTGGTTATTGTTGGAAGTAGTTTTTGATATTATGTCTTTAGTTTCAATATTGGGTCTTGAGTTTCATTGATGCTGTGTTTATGACTGGTTGTTATGTTCATCAGTGGTTGTTGTTGTGCCTTTTGGTTTTGTTGTTGTTGAGTTTCTGTGTGGTCTTTGGTGTTAAGTTGTCTTCTTGGAGTTAGTTTTTGCTGTTGTTAGACGTACTTGGTCGGGGACCCTTCCTTGCCTACTCTCAGCACGGGGGTGGTTGGGTGGAACGTGCTTCGCACCCCGTTGGGTTTCCCCTTCTATTACAGGTGTATCTTTATTGCAGGACTTTTGGAAGATGTTGATAATCCAGTTATTCTTATGTACCTGATAGTTGTATATACTTCAGTTGTAATGTATTTAATGTATTTATTGATGTATCGTCTCCCACGTGTGATGGGGTGACCTCGATGTAATTTGGATATGTAGTTATTGAGATGTATCTTCAGTTAATTGTATTTTATTATCACTTGGGATGTAATGTATATTCAGGCCTTGTATTTATTCAGGAATTGTCACTTGTAATAGTTGGTTACGTTATGTTGTATCTATTGAAATATGTAACATTTTATGTCTGTATAATTACATGTATTGTCACATGTGCATATGGTATTGATAACGGTATTGTTTAATGGATATTTTAGTGATGAATGGGAATTAATAGATTTATATAATTGATTAATTATTGTTTATCTTTTTATCGATGTTATGGGTTAGAATAGTCATGTCACTTCGTGTACCCCATTGGAACAAGTAGTGCCTCTTAATATATTGTTATGTTGTAATACTTAAGTATGTTATTATATTCTTTTTAAAAAAAAAAATTGTTCCTTTGTTTTAGTTCCTTTGGGGTTCGCACGGCGGGGCGTGACAGCTTGGTATCAGAGCCAAGGTTGCTAACGCTGAGTCCTCTGGGTAGTTGTGTCCGTTATGCAACCTTTGCGTAACTCTTGATCTTACATAACTTTAATCGTTGTGCAGGATCATGCCTCGAGGTAGAGGTCATGGCCAAAGAAGAGGCCGAGGTGGTGGTCATAGAGTCAACCGCCGAAGTCCGTCACCACCAAGCATTCATGGTTCAATGCATGAGGAACGACTAAGTCCTCAATGCAATGCATCAGGTGGTGGACAAAATCAGGGACAACCTGGTTTGGATGGACCATTGCAGCACATTCTTGGAGAGATTCTTGGTCGTTTGGGACCTAGGCAGGATGAGGTGCAACAGGTTGAGAGAGAGAGAGAGAGGTCACCGAGGCGCAGGGATACAGATGTGGTTCAGGATGCAGTCATAGCAGGTCATATGAGAGATCTGATGCGAGCACACCCTCCTACTTTTGATGGTTCTGGAGGAGGTTTGGAAGCCGAGACATGGCTAATTGACTTAGAGCGATGCTTCGCGATGCACCCCTATGGTAGCAATACCAAGGCTCGGTGTGCGGTTATGCACCTGCGAGGTTTCGCATCTACTTGGTGGCGTCTCGAAGAACAAAAGTTACACATTGATATCAGTATGGTCACATGGGAGTTGTTTCTAGACAGGTTCAGGGCTCGCTTCCTCTCAGATCATTGGAGGCAGCGCAGGGCTGATGAGTTCCATGACCTTAGGCAGTTGTCGATGTCAGTAGAGCAGTATGAGCGACGCTTCTATGAGTTGAAGCAATATGCGGGTATCAGTCACGATGAAGGGATGTTAGTACAACATTTTGTTCGGGGCTTAAATGCCCAAATTAGTGGTGGCGTGAGAGTCTTCCAACCAAAGACAATGGAGGTAGCGGTCGAGAAGGCTCGGTTGGTTGAAGAAAATCTAGCTATGGCACTGGGTGGACATATAGGAGGTCAGATGGGTAGTACACCAGCTTCAGGTGTTGTTTCTCATGGAGGTCCAGTTTTGGCTGCAGGGTCCTCTATAGGTCATCAGGAACCCACTAAGGGTGAGCAATAACAATGCTCTCCGTCTCATCAGGGAAATAGATCGCAGAACAGGAAGTTTCGGAGTTGGCAACGTAATAGACCTGATCGTTTTGTGCAGCCGGCACAAAGTATGCAGTCAGCACCATCACGAGGCAGCTTTCAACAATCAAGTGCACCAGTTGGAGTCAGAGGCTTTGGGTGGAGTACAGGTTGCTTCTCATGTGGGCAGTAGGGTCATATTGCAAGGAAGTGCCCTCAAGGGAACACTACAGGTTTTAGTCAGGCACCAGGCGCTTCTGAGCCGACAGTAGGTGATGCGAGTAGAGCTTATCATGTGTTTGCGGGTTCTACGGGACCCAAGTGATGAACTTTGGTGTCATAGGATAATGCATTTCATTTTAGTGAGGATTATTGTTTTGTTTAGTTACTGGCTTCCAGGAGTAAGCCATATTCTAGGGGGGGAGGATGTAATACCCCCATGTTTCTGATACTATTTACTATTATTGTTTGCTTTATATGTTAGTGTGATACTGAATTGTGATGGTGACTGATTCATCATTTTGGTGTGTGTGGTTGTGTAGTTTAATTGATTGCTACAATTGATATTTTTATTGTGATTTATGATACTCTGTATGTAGGGTTTGGATTATTTTATTATGCAATGCTTTCTCTTGAATGTTTTATATGTCAATGTGATAATTCTGTGATCATGTGATTTGAATTCTGCGTTATTTTATAATGCAATGGTTAGTAATTAATTACGATGCAATAGTTAATTAGCATGTTATCTTATGATCAAGTGGTTAGAAATGTTAGTTGTTATGGATATTGTAATTGTTAGAATAGATTAGGTGAGAGGATAGTATAGCATCACTCGTTCACGAGTGCCCTGCTACACTGTGATTCCTTCTCACGATAGGATGTTGATTATATATATATACATGTGCTACTTGACGTTTGCTTGGATGCAGGATTGCAGGATTAAGTCTCGATTCCACCCGCTTCGGCAGGACAGGGCGAGCAATAAATTAACCCAACGGGTAAAAATGTTGAAAAAGGGAGTAGGTTTGGAAGTGTCCCTGTCCCAAGTCGTCGTCTATTGTGAGTCGTGTCATGACTGAAGTTTTGGTTCTCGTTAATTGTGTTGGTTGATTATTGAAGTATACATTTGATTTATGGGTCATGTTTATTTAATTAACCTTATGCTATAAGATAATTGATTAAAGTTGTCTAATTGTTTTGATTTAATTTTGTGATAGTTGAATGTTAAATTTAAATATATTATAAATTAAAAGTGATTTAATTTATTAAAAGAATAAATAATTATTCTAAATTAATATTGTTGATAATAATTAAATTAAATAAATATTGTTGAAGATAATTAAATAATATCTTTTTATAAATATTAAATTAGTAAATCTTGCATAGATAATATCCAGATTAAATAAATTATTTTAATTAAAATTTTAGATAAGTGTGAGCTTTTAAAAGCTGGAAAAGGACCAACAGGAAGGGGACTTTTTTGAAAAAAGAAAGCAGGGAAGCTTTATTGAGTTTTATTTTTGATTTATTATTTTTATGAGAAGTTTATTCACAGACAAAACTTCTACTCTGTTGTTCTGGGATCTGAAAAGGGCAAAATAAAAGAAAAAGAAAATAAAAGAATTTGTGTTGAAAACCTTGGAGAAAATAATTGATTTAAAGATAGACAGATTCGAAAAGAGAGCTGCAGGAGGCGATCGAGAAGAACTGCAGGAGGAATTCAAACGGTTATAGGAGGGATTCTTCTTCAGACGAAGGACTCCAGGTTCTATTCTGTTAATTTAGTATTATCTTATTGTTTTGTAAAAAAAATTTAGTTGAGTTTGAGAAGCCCATTCCGTTATTTCCTGTTTTGAAAATGAGTCTGTGTATTGAAAACTTAATGTGTTTAAACCCTCAAATCTTCTGTAGAAAATTTAGCAAAACCCCCTTGAAAACTTTCAACATAGATAGATGGAAAATTTTTATTATTTGAAAAGAGAACCATTTTTATCTCTGGTTACATTTGCATGCTCTAATCTGGACTTGTATTTGATATAAGATAGATTGGTTTAAATTAATTAATTATTATTTTGGTTAAATATATACATAAATTATTATTTTATCTGAATTATCGGAATGGATATATTTATGAATTTTAGGTATTTGTGTAAATTTGTTTATATAAATATTAGATAATATATATTTAATTGATATTATATTCTGTTAATGTGTCTCTGTACTTTCGTACGAAATTGGAATTTAATATAAAATAAATAAATAAATTATTTTATTATAAATGTGTAGGAGCAAAATTTAGTTTAATCACAATTCGTATCCTTTTGTAAAATATGAAAATTTAATGTTATGAAAAAAAATATTAAAAAATATATATATATATATAAAAATTTAATTTTTTTTATTGGGGGTGGGGGTCGGCCGAGGCCGTACCACCCACGGCCCCTCTGTGGCGCTGCAGCCACCACAGGGTGGTACGCACTGCGTACCACTGCCTGCGGGGGCCGTAGCCACCACAGGGTGGTGGTACCACAGCTGTGGCGGCCGCGGCCACCACAGTGTGGTACATGGTACCTGCTGAATGGACTTCGAATTATTTTATTTTGTTTTATGATATTTTTATTTATTTATTATAAACTTAAATTTATTTCATTTTTTTTTATTTCGATTTTGATATATATATAAATAAATATAAATATATAT
>VDFB02252616.1:120899259-120954790 GCA_007258455.2 Sequoia sempervirens
TAGTGAGTGTCTTTAGGCATGATATTGTACCCTGCACTATATCAAGCAACGGCCAATAGAACGGTTGGACACTAAGACAAGAGGTGTTTAATACAGGCATTCCGTTCGTGGGGCATGATCCATCCGGTGAGAGTCCCCTTTCGGATCCATCTCATTGGAACCACACTCGTGATTATTGGATTTTCCCCAAGAATCCACTTTTATATACCAGCTGGAAGTCCCTCGGTGTCAGGGTGCTACCGGTCTGAGTCGTCTTAGGGTGAGTACTTTTTCCCACCAGAACAGGCCCAAGTTCTAGAGTTAGTAACCGTTTCTCTTACACCCAGGATCATTCGAAAGCGCAAGGGGAGAGGATACTTTGATTACCAAATCGTGAGGGGTGACATAAAAAATAAGGTGGGTCTAGTTTTCTGATCACCTAGTTTTCACAAGGTGAGAGCATAATCACCTACCACCTTCAAGCATAGTCAGAAAAAATCAAGCACACATTCATTTTAATGCACCAAAGGAATTATGTACTAATATAAAAACAAGACAAGCACAATGTTTAGTTTTCAGTCTTCGACACTCGAACCTGCAAGACCACAAGTTAAGAGTTTCTTTGATTTTTAGTCTTCGACAAACGTATGTTTATGCAAACCCGGAAGTTTTTTCTTTCCAATCTGTTATATATGACTGATATTTCTGCTACTATAGCTCCTTATGATCACCCACAAGATCAAAAAACAATATTATAATGCAGCCAAAGAAAAAAAAAAAACAAGCTCATCAGAAAATAGCAATTTCAGATACATGTTTTTGACATAACCGAATTAGATTTTATTATTTGATGATTTTATTGATCTGAAAAATAAAAACTTAAAGAAGAGATCCCTACTAATTTTCTGAGAGATTTCCATAAATGTAAAGAAGTCGAAAAAATTCCTTGTTTTACACCCAAAAACGTGAATTTGTGAAAACCATACAAAAAATGAAGATTAGATTTTTTCACATTGTATTTTACCTCCAAATTAAATCTGTAAAACATAGACCCCTATTAGAATCTAAAGAGATTTCCAAAAATGTAAACATTTCTAAAAAATTCATCGATTTTCGTCCAAAAAATCAATTTTATGAAAATAATTAAAATCAAAATAACTCCCACAAAAATGACGTTAATCCCTCGATTTTTTTACTGTAGCCTCTTGAGATGATGTACAAGATTTTGTAAAAAAATTGTAAAAAAATTCACAGCTGTGTAGAATATATGAAGAAATTGGTAAAACTTAGGATTTTGTCCAAAAACTGACAGATCTGCAACAAAAAGTCAACAAAACCTGCAAAAGGAAAGCTAGATCAAAAGATTCATGTCGGTTTCATCAAATGTATGAATGGGTAATTTTTCTAAGGATTAGATTCAATAAATTGAAAGCACAATAATAAAACCCAAAAAGATAATAAAGTGCAAAGGAAAATAAATGAAAACACAGAAAATAGAACAATCTCACCCAATGTCTTCAATCTCCATGGCTGATCTTCATTACACCTTCTAACTTGTTGATTTGTGTTGCCCTCAAATCGAGTGTGTGAGCAATCTTTGACTATGTCATTGTCCTAAACAAGCTTTGAAGGATTTGAATCTTAAATTCTTATGCCTATGACAATATGATAAATGAAAATAATAACTATCAATGCTAAATGACTATAATGCCTATAATAATGAAGTGGTCCCAAATTATGAACAAAATTGTCATTTTATAGAAAACACAATTTTGAATGGACGGACAAGATCGACTCTCGACAGAAACCTAAAATCAGAGGTCAAGATTTCATTTGATAATCCCTAATCAGGGTTAGGGTAAAATCCTTAGACGAGTGGTCAAGATGTCATCTGAGAAAATCAGATCGGCGGTGGAGAAAAGATGAGATAATTAATTTCAAAAATAAAGATTTTCAAAATTAAGAAGATAAAGATAGCCTACTTTGTGAGATTTGAAAAATCAAATAAAAGATGGACTGAAAAGCAATTTTGATTAAAATCAAGAACCTGCTTGCTTTATTTTTTTTTTGGAAGAAAACTACCAATTTGAATTAAATCAACTAAAAATATGGATTTTGTGAGACAAATAAATAATTTTTTTTAGATTATTTACCAAAATGGAATGTCTGTTAAGATTGTGATGAAATTTTAAATAATTTCATTTATTTAAATAGGAGAATATTAATTTTATCAATTAAATAATTAAAGATAATTATTTAATTTAGAAGATAAGATTAATTAATTAAATAAATTCATTCATTTAGGCAGTATGACAATTAGTGACATTAAATAAATAAATAAGATTTATTCTTAATAATAAAAAGAAATGACGAAGAAGGGTGATTAAATAAATTAAAATTTATTTGATTAAGGAAACTTAGATAATTAATGGCGCATTTAATAAAATAAATAAAATTTATTTGTTAACCATCATGAAAAGAATAAAGGACATGAATTAATTAAATAATTATGAATTATTTAATCAATAGTCGAATGTGGACCAAGGACATAATTAAATGTCATAATTATGCTAGGACGAAAGTGGTAAAAATGAAGCTTGCAGGCCTAGGCCATTTTTAGGTGTCTACATTGTTCATTGATTTTGAAGAATTCTCCTGTGTTGATGCCTTCCTTGTCCATGTTTTTTGTTGTTTATTGATGGTAAACAATTGTGTAAAGTTAGTATGGACATGAAATAAAAGTTGCTCTAAGCTTCTATCCTTTATTCATGCTTATGGTGAATGAATGGTTGAATATTTGTAGTCCTTAGAAGCTTGCATTAATTTCATAATACTATGAGGTAATCTGGTTAAGTGAAATTTTGTTTTAGGAAGGTTGTCTACAATAGGGTCCTCCATGATCATTTTTCACTGCTAGTTTTAGATCCAAGAATGTCCTTTCCTCCTTGTCCTTTTTCCTTTTTTTAATAAATAACCTATGCTAAGGTTCATTGCACATTTTAAAACCAAATCTCAAGCTGAAATAGGAGTTTAAGACTATTGTTTGAACCTGCAGCAATTGCACACTAACTTCCCCATCTTGTGAACTCCATTTTAAGATCCAACTTCCTTCCAGCCTAACTCTATAAGTCTTCCCTATGATTACCAAAAAAATCACACTGAACCAACTGAGAGATTCTATGCAAATCATGAACTGACACTCGAGAGACCTTGGGGTGATTTTGAGCAACTCGTTGTTAGAGATTGTCTTTCAAGAGATGTAGTGCAACTATGCACTTCCTGTGTTGAGAAAATGCTAAAACACCCATCAACAATAGATCTAGATCTAAGTTTTCTATGATGATCCCCACTTGTTTTTTATCGGGAAGCAGCCACTTGCTCTTACTAACTCTTTATCTCCACCATTGTAAGAAATTAGCGAAATATTCTCCTTTTCTCTGTCTGAGACTATAAAATTCTTCTAGGCTTACATCCATGTCAAGATTAAAGGAGAAATGATCTATGAATTTATTGGTAATTTCTTGAAATTTTTTGATACCAGGAGGTAGTTGAGAAAACCAATCCATGGCAGGACCTATTAGACTTTGGGGAAAGATGCACATTAAATAAGAATCATTGTACACAACCTACATACGCATGATGTTGAACTCTTTGAAATGGTCCAAAGGACTTCCTCTCCCTTTTTATTTGTTGAATTTTGGGATTTCAAAGCTGGAATGGAATGGTACCATTGTGATATTCTAATTGAATGGATAGGGAAATAGGTTATGTGTATAGGGATTCTTTGTTTTACCCATCTAAAGGTCTTGCATTTCTAGTGACAACGCCTTAAGTTTTGATGCTAGATCATCTTGAGGGTTTGGTGGAGGAACATATGTTTGGATGATGGATGAGTTCTGATATGATAAGGTGTTGTATGGGGTGTATGGTGGTGTGAGATTTTATGAAGGTGATTGAGGTGTTGATGTATGTGTTCCTAACACAATTGTATTGATGATGTTTTGTTGATGGTTATAATATGAACTTTGTTTTTGTTGTTGTTGCTATTTTTGTTGGGCATACTATTGAGCTAGTAAGACTTGTTGTTGTTGTTGAGCTGCAAGGGTTGCTTGTTGATATTTTTGTTGTTATTGTGCCACTAGGGCTTGTTGTTGGGCCTACTATAGTTTTTGTGTTGCTAAGGCTATTTGGTGGGCTTGATTTTTTTGTTGTGCTAAGGTTGCTTGTTGTTGTTGCTAATGTTGTTGTGCTGCTAGGGTTGCTTGTTGTTGTTGCTCCTATTGTTGTGTTGCTAAGGTTTCTTGTTGTTGTTGTTGTTGCTGTTGTTATTGTGCTACTAGGGTTTTTGTTGTTGTTGCTATTGTTGTACTACTAAGGCTGCTTGTTGTTCTTGCTGCTATTCAATGTCTTGTTAATACACTTGTTGTGTTTGATGTAAATCTAAGGCATGCACTTGTAATTTAAGATTAGTTGGTTGTTGGGATATTTGTGATGCATTTTAAGTGGTGATGTTTTGGGTGGGTAGTGGGTTGTTGATGAGAATTTGGGAGTTCTCTTGGTTCAAAATTCCTTGTAAGATAGTGGATTGGGGTGGAGGAATGTGATTTTGAGGTCCCATTTGATTTTGCATGACTTAGGGGACAAACATAAAAGATGAGGATGGCATCGTTAAATATTGCAATGTTAAGGGCATATGGAGACCTTGATTCCATTGATTGAAAAGGTTCCTTTCATCGGTGTTTTGGAAATTCCCTTATGTTTTAGATGCGCTCAAGGTATTACCTTGATTGAAGGGATTTGTGATCAAGGGATTGTTTGGTCGGTTGATGATGGATGGGATAGATGTGTTTTGGGTAACTACTATGTTTGATGTATCAATGGGAAGATTGGATGAAGAGGTCCCTTATGGTTTTAAAGGTTGATTTTGCATTAGGGAATTTCCTTTCCCTTTTGGGTCTACCTGTGACACCTAGTCCATACTAGTTTGCATGATGTTGGGCACACTTATGGTACTTGTAGGTATAGATGAAGAAGGATTTCCTCAATATGTTGAATTTGTTATGGAGTAATGAAGTGTAAGTGGTTTATATGGTTTTTTGGGATCCTTGAGAATGGGAGAAGAACCAATGGTAGGTGTCCAAGTGGTTGTTTGAGATGGAGGATTTGTTTCAAGGGTACTCACAAGTGTGCTACTTTCAAATGGAAGAGTATGTCCAGAGTCCTTAGGAAGACTAGCTACAATACGAGGTGTTGATGTTTGATTTATCCCTAGGGATGGAGTTGTTGGAATAGTAGCAGAAGTCAAGCCTTGTGTGAATGATTGTGCAACAAAAGATGGGGAATTTGGAACTATGTTTTCTAAGGCTTGATGCTCCATGATTTCTTCCCTAGTGAGTCCAACTAGATTGTTCATGATGTCTTCTATCTCATATGGACCTAATGGAGATGAAGGTTGTTGTGATGGAGTAACATGGCTTCTCAAATCAAATTCTAGGGGATTTGGATCACTTGAGGTAAATGTGATTTTGGTTTTTTCCATGATTCTCTAGTGATCTTGTTTTTACCATAAATTTTGGGTCACCTTTGGGAGAGTTGTGTTGAGATTTGTAATGTTTGAATTCTCTAGTTGACTTAAATGTAGGTAAAAGGGACGCTCTAAGTAAATTTGAAGCAATGATGATAATGGGTGATGAAAATGTGGATGATGTGGGGAGTGATCTTTGTAAATCTTTTGGGACAACACTTTTGAATTAAGTTTGATGTTTTGATGTTTGGATAAAGGATGTTGATGAACTTGGAAATATTTAGGGTAGACTTGTGACCTTCAAGATGAACTTGTTCAAATATGATAACTAGCTTAGCCAAATGAATGGAAAGGGATTCATTTCTCATATGAAGTAACTAAGTTATGGGTTGGGTTTATTTAGATTTTGAAGTCAAAAAGTGTTGGTGTATTCAAAATTTTAGCAAATTTTGGTGAGGTAAAGGATGAAATTTGATGAAGGGGTGAATGGAATATTTGACCCAATGTTGACCTAAACTGAACCTTTGCTTGATAAGACACAGGTAGTGAGAAACATGCAATACCTCTAAAGTTTTCAAATCTTAAAGACCCAATGTTTTAAATAGTTCAAGATCATGAAAAGACCGAGATTTTGACTGAAAAAGAACATATACAAGTTTGGGTTGTTCCTTGAAGCACATTTGTAGAGGTTGTATACCAACATGGTTCTATTTTAATGAAGTGCTAAAAGGTGTTTATTGAGAGCATTTGGACTAAGATTCCTAAGTTTAAAGTGATGACCTATAGACATTCTCTTGGGGATTCTAATTTTGCGTGAGATCATTTAGAAAAGTTTAATTTTATGAAAGAAAAGGGGATATTTATTGCCACGCGGGTGGTGGTAATATGGGCCTTCCAACCACAATATCAGATTGTTCCTCTTCCTCATCTAAGATTTTTGTCGCATTTCTCCACTGAATGGGGGTTTCTTTTGTTTCAAAATTGAAGGTTCTCAAACTACTAATTTTGTTAGTTTGTTCTCCCTCGATTAGTTCAAAGTTTGGTTGAATGATAAAACCTATAAGGTTAGGTTGTTCAATGGGAGTGACCAATCTCCAAATGGTCATGTGGGGTTCAATTTTTCAATTTTAACTTGCTTAAGTGAATTTCTTTTACCACAAACACTTGTCTTGGTTAAGTTCAAACTAAATGTCTATGTCAAAAACATCATAAATTTCACAAGATCCATTTTGGGAAAAGGATAAAGTTCAAGCCATAGTTGCCTATGTTAACTTTGGGAAGTATGGATTGAGATACAAGTCAAGATATTTAGAAATATCTAAGGATAGAAATCCTTAAAATCAAAAGGTATCCATACTTAAACCAAATAGTTTGAAATTTTGAGGAAGATCATGAATGTTTGTTTGTAATGTTTTAGAATTAAGAAAAGTATTAAATTGAATCAAAATAATTTACAACCTTAGGTTTAGAAGATACTATTTGTTGAATCCCAACTTGGACTTCTCCAAACACTAAGAAAATGTGAAAAGATAGAGATTTGGTGACACTGGCTCTCCTCCATGGCCCACACTTCTTGGGACCAGCAAATCTCAAATCCTGAAGATCCAAAGATCCTAAGGGTTTTCTTGTTTCAATAATTGAATAGTAAAATGTGGGGCAGCTTTGGAACGACCATTCCTACACCAACAAGCATAAAGGTTTTTGGATTCTAAACAGTTGGTTCATAATAATGGATTTCGTTCAAGGTGGTAATACACATGACAAGATTAGCTCAAGATTATTTAAATCAAGAGGCCTCCTAGTCTCTTCCTAAGAAGAGATTTTAATGTATCACACATATACTAAGGGTGACACTTTTCAATATGACACATCCACACCTGTTGTTTATGACTTTCGCCACAAAAATATTTTTTATATAGTGAATTGAAAGAGCTTGACTTTAGCTCATTACTGCTTGGGTTGTCCCCTCCTTTCAAAGTGGGGAGGTAGGCCCTCTAAAGATAAACAAAAGTAGGGAAGTACATTTTTAGTTCGACCTCCCAGTTTGCATGAAGCAAGGAGAGAACACACACTAGACCTTTTCCCTATACTAGCATGTGATTCATTTTTAATCCAAATTGAAAGATGTGGGTGATTATACAAAATTTCAAGGAATGTTTTTGATTCTCAAGATCTCCAAGTGGCACGAGAGAAGCGCATACGCATTCAATAACAAAGATGTAAATCACAAAACATAGCAAACACTCATTAATTTTAACCCATAAAGCTAAGATGAATTTATTTTATGCACGAAATGAAGTGTTAATTTGTATTGTTCAACTTTAAACCCAAAGTAAAATGATGAAGTGAGAGTTCAATTTTAGTCCCGTTTTAGCATTCTTTTTAAGACCCAATTAAAAATTAGTGTGGTCTTGAATCATAAAATGAAAATCATAATAAATGGGTTATAATTGCCCCAAAAGCATCAAAATGCTTGTTACAATTATAATATTTTAAGTTGAGAATGCTTCTTCACTTCAACTTTTATCATCCGGGTATGTGCAAGATCATCATGGAAAAAATAGGCCCTTAAGTGGCAAAAAATTCAAAAACAACAAAGCTAGGAAATTTGATGTAAAATTTGAATAAGTTATCTATATTATTTCAAAAATATGTAAGAATAGAATCTGTAGAAAATTGAATGTAGTTTCTAAATTACTATGTTTATTTAAATATATATATATATATATATATATATTTGGTGAAAATTTGAAATTTCAATGCAGTAGTACTTAAATTTCAGGGAAAAAATAAGATGTAGGTGTTTGTTTGACCACCCTAACCACAATAAAATGATAATATTTTTTTATAATATTTTATACATATGTAGAGGACTCATGTCCAGATGTGATGCATATTTTTTTGTAATTTTTTTCCAAGTAAATAATTAATTAAGAATTTTTTATTACAACTTGTAAAAAATATAAAAACTCGTATGTCTGACCACCTTAACTTGGTCAAAACTTCATGAAATTGTTTTTTTCCTTTTTTAATCCTATAGTATGTGAAGCATAGAATGTGATGCATGTCTTGGATTCAAAAAGTGTGATACCATTTGAAATCTATAGATGTTTTTCAATCAACCTATCAATCATGACTTTAGTCATAATTCAAATAGAAAATGAATAATAATTATTTATTAAATTCAAAGTAAAGCATAATTTATATTGGTAGAAAGATGAGAATATCCTTTAAAAACATTTTTATTTCATCAATTTTGGGTAAAAAAAAATTCGTCAACCACATACCCAACAAATACCCATCATATCACCACTTTTTGGCCCATCATGATCCTGCACATACCCGTCCAACCTACAAAACCCAGTTAGCCTAAAACCCAGAACAACGTTAGAGGCATGATAGTGATCTAATGAAGCCAAAAAATTAAAACATATGCTAAAAAAAATCATCATTTTTCTTACCAGAGTGGGGCATCACTATTCATGATAACGTCACTCTGGTGAATTTGAGTGCTCTACAAAAAAACTAATGATGACGATAGCATCACTATTTGGGGAGTGTCACCATTTACAAATCTTCAATACCTCTAAAATTATTTAGCATTGCCATTTATTTTAATCAGTACCTGAATATTAAATAGGTGTCATTATTTTTTATGACAATAGTGTCACTGTATGGTGATGCCCAACAAAGGCATCACTAAAATTCACTTGAGCATCGCTGTATCTTTGCAAGAATCAAAAAAAAATTGAGATAGAAATTAGTTAAATTTGATTAGTTCAAGCCCTCCATCTAGTGCAAAAATGTGACCAACAAATTAGTATGGGTTGATTATGCTTGATCCACGAAGGATCAAAGCATAATGAAGCCACTAACACCATTCTCAATAGGATCAATCAAATGAAAACTAAACTAAGAATTTATCAAAACTAACATGCTAACTACGAAAGATTTAAAATGCCTACTCTAATCCATTTGAAACCTATCCCATTGTGGGAGTGGTGTCACATTGATATGAAACAACGACCCTTTCCTAATTCCATGGATAAATGACCTTGTCCCAATCAGTTTTATTGAAGAAAACTAATGGAACCATTGTGAGATGTGTATGAAAACCTGATTTTAATCTAAATAAACATGATGTAAGCTAACTTAACATGATTTTATGCTAAAATGATGAATATATGCAAATTCTAAGCTAATCTAGATGGAATCTAAACTAAAAGATTAAAACCCTAATTCATAAACAAGCTAAATGGATGCATTATGTGATCATGGAATTCATTAAAGGAAACTTAAATATAATTAATGCAATTAAAATAAACTAAAAAAGATGCTAAATGTGTGCTAAATATGAGTGTGAGTGTGAGTGATTTCAATAGCATGAGTTTGCTCTGAAAAAGATCAATCCATTTGTCTCCAAATAGTGACCTACTTATAGGAAAGAAAATTAAAATTGAATGGTTGAGATCAAAATAGCTAATCAATGGTCAAGGATGGAAGAATTTGGAGGCATGGATCATGGATTCTCATCAATGGATGAGGATGAAAGATGATATTTTAATCAAGGGTTAACATTCCTTCAAATAAACACATTTTTGACCTGTACAAGAGGTCAAAAATTAACTTGCTCATGAAGCTTTGTATGAATCTTCCCTTTTTCAAATGAGTGAGGAGAAAAAGGATATTTAGTTAATTAAAAAATATTGCAAAGGAATATTCCATGGGAATATTCCCTTTTTGGAGGAATGTGCAAAGGAGGAATATTCCCTTGGAATTTTACCTTACAAGTGGGAGGGGGAATTAGATTTAAATGATAATTAAACAATATTAATTATGTAATTAGGGGATTTAGGAGAATTTAAACGATATTCATTAAATAAATAATTTAATGGAAAAGGTGATGACATTTAATTAAATAACTTAGGGTTATTTAATTAAATAAGAAGATTTAGGGATTTAAATTAAATAGTTTGATTTATTTAATTTAATGAGATGAAATGTTAGCTTGAAAAAGGGTGAATTAACCTGATTACATTAATTAGGTTAATAGATGAAAATGATGCCATTAATTAATTATCTAGGCTAATTTAATTAATTAAGCGAAAATAGGATGGATTTTAAGACAAAATGATGTTAGTATACCTGATTAGACTATATGCTATCATTTAGGACATTTTTTAGTGTCTATAGTACCTTTCATTCTTCTATATGTAATAACCATTTCATTTGTCATGTGTTTTTCCTTTTGGGGATGACATAAGGCATTGAGAAATTTAGGTCTCTTCCATGTTGACCCAAAATATTTTCTCTTATATTTTTCATTTTTCTTGTGTTTTCCTTTCGGGGATGATGCAAGGTGTCGAGATATTCATGTCTCTTCCATGTTGACTTAAAAGGATTTTTCCTTGTTTTTGCTCTCTTTGTGTCATTCTTCCAATTCTATGAGTATTTGGGGAATGATGATAGTTCCATGCTCTATGACAACATTCTAGCAAAAACATACTGACCTTGAATCCATAGATCCCTTATGTATTTGTGGGGGCAACCCTTTCTTCCTATCTCATGACATAGATTATTTTAGAAACATATGACTTGGCATAGGGTTTTCAGAGGAAAGCTCTCATGTATTAGGTAAAATATTTGGCTACTTTAAAGAAATAGCTCACAATAATGGTGTTGCAACCGCTTTAAAGTGGGGGCATGCATCGATGACATCTTTCAACAAAATTTCATGGCATATTTTTATTTTTTCTTGTGATGTGTCCTCTTCTTGGTAGTGTCATTGGGTTTGATGTCCTCCAAGAGTGTACGATCTACTGTCATGGCATGATGCGAATGAGGCATCCCATGAGTGACGATCTGACACCCTCGAATTTTCCTCTCTTGGATACATTAGGCATAATGCTCCCTAAGAAGAAGACCTTACATGAACAAAGAAAAATCTCCTTTAACAAAAGCTTACATACATGACATACAAAAGCATTTACAAAAGAATTACATTGTGGTGCCTTATCAAAGTTGTTAGGATGATAACTTCAATATGGTATGAGAGGATAATATGATTCTCTCATTTTCTACCTCATTGGAATAACTCACCTAGTGGACAAACTAGAGTTCCACTACCCCAGAGTGAGTAGCATATGTTACAGATAAACAACCCCATTCTATATCATGTTGGAATAATTGTGCTTGATCATTTATTTTCTTTTTCTTGGCCTTTGACATAGTATGATTATGTATCTTTGTTATTGTTTCATACTTAAGTTTCTTTAATGTCTACTTTAGTGTGAGTTTGACATGGGGTCAGCTCTCACTAAAGTGGGGGAAAAATGTAGTAAGGAAAAAGTATCCATTCTCTTTACTTTATTTGGGAATAATTGTCATTGAATTAACCTAATTTTTCCTAGATTTAATGTTGTAATGTGTTGTAACACATTCACATTGATCTTGGACCCCCTTTTAATAAAATTAACTTAATTTTTACCTTATTTAGGTGTTGTAAAATGTTGTAACACACTTTCACACTTATCTAGGGTCCTCTTAATTAATTGTGGTTAATTAGAGTTAATTACCCCCTTTAATTCAAATTTAAGCTTTGTTTATGACATCTCCTGAAGATTTATCCTCACACCCATAATTCAAATTACATAACATTTAATTGCACAAAATCAAGGTCCTAGAAATTGGTGCTAGGACCCATTTTCCCTAGGTGGTGAATGGGTCCTTCCTCTATAGGACCCCCCTTTATCAACATATTTCACATGGGTTTTTAGTGATCTCTAATTCCCTGAAGGCAAGGTCCTAGAAAATAATGCCAGGACCCATTCACCCTAGGTGGCTAATGGGTCCTCCCTTAATGATGACCCCCTTTTTGAATTTCATTCTAGCGGGAATTTAATAATGTTTTTTTCCATATCTGGTGTTGGCTTGAATTGTTTGAATTTTGGGGTTAGTCTCTTGATTTAGTATAAATAAGGGGTTAATTCATTTTGTTTCTCCTAAAAAATAATTATCAATTTTATCTGACTTCATGAGATCAAAAGCAAGAGCATTATAGAGCATTTTTAAAGGCATTTCAAGGCAGATTATCAAATATTTAGTGCATTCAAGCATGTTGTTGAGCTAAGATAGTTGGTGTAGCATTGGGGATCTACTTACAAGAATTATTTCACATCCAAGATCTACATTCTTCATGGCCATTAAATGTTAGTTTGCATATTTATCTTCCAAGACATCATCCAAGGTATCAACATTGCATCATTTCATGTTCATGCTTCAATTACATTATTTCATCATTTTGTTTAATTACCTACAAGGGGTTTGACTTAGGAAAACCCCTACTCACTAAAAATCAACAAGTTTTTCTTCCCTTGAGTGTATTTGCATATTTACAAGTCAAAGATCAAGTGGAGAAGAAGTTTAAAGAAAAATTGTCAAATTGGTCAAGTTGCAAGATTGACATCCAAAGTGCAAGAACAAATAATTGAATCCATCAAATTAAGTACAGGTTTTTAGGAGCTGACAATCGGGAATATGAAAGTGTATTCATCAAGGAAAATAACCCAGATCTCACTTTTAGAAACCCTAACATGGACCCATTCACCACTAAAGACGAATGAGTCCTTTGTGCCCTAAAAATAGGCTTCTTACAACAAGGTAGACACCTCTTTGAGCTCTAAAAAATCCCCTCATAGTTTCTATAATAGTTACTTGGTCAAATTTTTATTGCTATTTATATCTTTTGGCCCTCACAATTGCATAAATTGTAGTGATTTTAAGTGAAAAAATTGAGTGGTTTATCTTGATCTTGATAAGCCCTAATTTTTCCACCCAATCACTAAGCTAATGTATATATATGTACATGTCCACCTGTTCATGTGTGTATATATATATATTTGATATAATTTTTAATTTAAATACACCTTTTTATATGTAAACGAGCATAATACTCTTCTCAACTATAAGGTTTACACCCATCTTAAAGAGAGGTTCTTAATCAACAATGTTAAAATTTGAATTAAATTAAATCATCTAATTATATAAAATGAACTTGGTAGAGCCTTGTACCACAATGATCCTTGATCCACAAACCTCTGATCTCCAATGGTGGTTACCAAACCACCCAACCTCGTGGAATCAAAAGATCCACTCATGACATGCCAAAAAATAGTCACATGAACCAAAATCAGAACACTCACACCAAACACATGGGAAGAAGGCTTACAAACACACCATAAAGTATGAAAATAGTTCATAAACACATCATAAAATAACCAATCATCCAAATCACATATAGATCCAATACATGCCAACACTTGGTACAATCACCATGACATAGCACAATCCACATTGGGCAACCCACCAATGTCACATCACAAATTACATTGGAAAAAATCGCTAATACCATAGCATATAAACATGATGAGATAGCTCACTACCAGTGTAACACAAGGATCATCATTGGGCCAAATCACCAATAGTTGATCACACACACAAGACACTAGGGTAAGATGTTAGAGAGCTAGTTAGGGAGTACCATCACGGTACTCAAAAGTATGGAACCAATGGAATACTCCTCTCATGCAAATGAGGATACTTGATCTTACAAGAACCAAGATCCATGAGCTGGCATGTCTTCCCAAATATGCTTAGTTTGTACTAGCACACAAGGCATGATAGGGGCATTCATTATCTTAGTTAATTAATTACTCGTGTTTTATTAATTATCACTCGATTAAATGACTCCCCACCCATGATCAACCTACTTGCCACTTCGGGCTGAGGATACATTGGGAGCTACTCCCATAACCATCTCTAGTACAGGTTATTCCTAGGCTCTTCACACTCTCCAATGAGTGTGGCACAAAAACCAATGCAAAAATCTAATTCGTTTGAATTCAAAAAAAATTTTCCACAACATTAATTAACATATTTCATAAAGTTCCATATTTTTAAAACATTCAAAAACATCCATTTTCATACAATACTTTCAAATTTTGCAATATTTTTACAAGGCAAAAACCAAGTATTTCCCCAAATCCACCAAGAAAATTCATCAAAATTTTAAAATTTTAAAATTAAAATTCCAAGAATACCCTTTGATTTCAAATATGTTGAACACCCCTCTTAAGCTATAAAATTGACATTTTCTTTATTTCCCAAAAAATTGGGCATGGTAACCCTGACATTTTAAAAAAAAAAATAGTTTTTAAATGAAACATTTAATTTAAGAATCTATATTTCCAAATGAAATAAGTTGGCAGGATTCAACACTCCCCTAATCATTCTCCTACAAAAATATTCAAAGGAAAATGATCAATTGAATTTAAAACAATGTAAATACCTCAATTCCCTCCAAAATTTGAAATGCAAAGCTTGTGAAGCACACCAAACAAGGACTCATAAAAATCAGCTAGCATGATCCCCTTTAGAATCTTATTCAAACAAATCTGATCCCATAAAATTCCATTTCCAATTGCATTCCCAATAAACAATTCAAATTTCTACCATAAGAGGGTTTTCTCCTCTCTTCATTTTTTCTAAATAAAAATTATATAATGAAATAAAATCCCTTTTTCCTATTTACCCTTTTCCAATTTCCAAAAAAAACAAAATAAAAATGTATTTTCTATTTCTTTGATTCCCAATAAATCCTCAAAACCAATATAGAAATATCAATCAACGATTAGATAATCTATATTATTTAAATTAAGGATTTAACTCCATATAAGTGTATTCATTAAATTTACAGAAATTGGAATTTCAATAAGATAATTAAATCACACATAACTTGCAATTCCCAACCCATGGAAATTTAAAATTTAAAATTAAACAATAACTTACTTTCATTTCTACTATCATTCTCTTTTACCCTTTCCCAAAATATAGAGAATATTTTAATAATAAATATCAAAATCATTTAAATTCCTAATTTATTTATGGGAAAAATATGAAATATAAATCATTATTTAAATCAAACATTCACTAGTCATTCATGACATGGGAATTCTAGAATAACTCCTAAATTGGATCTAGATTCACATAAGGTCAAATATGACACATACCTTACTCAATTTGAGTATGACCAAGGAATGGATATGGAGGGGTTGAATGTGACATCTCTAAATTAACCACCATTAGGGAATAACTTAGATATGTGCAGCTAGGTGAAGAAACAACCTTATAGCTATAACTATTCAATGTACATCAAGTGTACTTTCTCAATGTATATAGTTGAAGCAAATTAGGCTTAATCATAGAATCCACCATAAGCAAGGATAGGTACACCTAGTAGATGATCCTTCAAAAACATCATGCTCACAAGATCAATCCTTTAGACTCTCACCAAGCATAGGCACCAAACACAACACACATCTCTAGAGGTGCACATCCACCTCAAAGATCACCACAACACCTTCACTAGTTGTCACTAAAATTAATGGGAAGACCAACTATTGGGTCTAGCAAAACACAATCCAATAAGGTCCTACTCAAGGAGTACCACAATAGCTAAAAACTCCATCTAGCTTCTAACTCAACCAAGGAAAGGGTACACAATCCTACCAACCCTTCCTTAGCATAAGGCTAACAACTACAAGGTTTCACTTCCTATGGTGTCTCCTAAGACCATGACCTTAATCTTCAAAGCTACCACTGAAAAGCTAGGGAAATCCATCCACAAGGCTAGAGGTAGCACTACCTCACCTCTATTCCCACTAAGAGAATGCCTCACTTCCAACTATGGAACGAACCATGCGATTCTCCCTCGACTACCACTTAGAAAAGTGGTAATATCCTAAGCAAACTAGCTTCTTAATGTGAAACTTGGAACAACACAAGGGTTCTTAGAGGCAATAATTTAGGAAACTACCTCTGAATAGCATAAGCACTCCCAAACAATGAGGCTTAGCAACCCAAAAAATCATAGTGCAACCACTAAGGAAGCAACTCAAATACTAAGCATAGGAGAAAAACTAAAAATTTCCACTATCACGATGCTCAGCTATGACCCAAATAAGGTTTAAACAACCCAACAAGAGCACAAAATCATAATTAAAAAAATATTAAACAACCACTATAGGGCTCAAAAAATAAGCACTCTCTAAGATAATAAACAAGATAGCCAATTCCTCAAACCACAACTACATCTTTTTCTAACCTTAAGCTAGGAACACCACTATACAACCAAGAAGAAACTCCTAAAAACCACTAGGACAACTTCAATTGGAAACTTAACAAGGATAGCAATATATAACATAATATGATAAACATAATAGTGTGTTCCAAAGAACTTACTAACACACCTTTATACCCTACATGCTATGTCTAACATGAGTGTAGCTATGGAAATCATATCCCAATTGACACAATGTGCATCTTCATGCTATCAAATAAAATGGATTTTGGTCCCCAAGACACCTCAAAGAAAACTCAACTAATTCCAAGGCACTAGGAAAAATAGTCAAAAGACCATAAAAATAAAGTTCAAGATAAGAAGTATCACAAACAATTGGCATGGACTAAATCACACCCAACCATCTACTAGAAAGAAGAGCTGGGAATGATGAAAACACAATTACCCACACATTTAAACTCACTCAGAGATCATATAATCTCATAAGAACTCTCATACAAATATTTGAATACACTTCACTCAATTCCAAGCACAAGGACATTCCCATAGATCGAAGCCACTCAAAGTTAGAAACCATATGCATACACACATTTCCCAAAAAATCAAAACACCACACAACCTCCACTTTCATTTCATCATGGACAATAATTTTTGTGCAATGTGATTCTAAATAATACAAAAATCAAAACATATCATATTCTCTACCATCTAATCCCTTGTAAATTCTATCAGGGGTTTTTAATGAACATGATAGGAAATGAACATAACATAGAATAGGACCAGAAATTTCAAACATTTAGAATAGCTACCACAAAGATAAAATAAAACCCAAGAATGAGAACTATTGATTCTAACATTAAATCATAAAATGTGCACAATGAAACAATAATTCAAATGTGACCAAGGGCCAATAAATAGGTAGGAGCCAAAAATTGGTGACTAGACCACTCATAAGGAAATTAAAAATTCAATGTCGATCCATAATCAATGATTAGAGAGTTTATCAATAATCAAATAAAGCATAAAACTTTGGAAACACAATTACATGAACTAAGTGACTAATGTTATCCACATTTGAGGGAGTAAGGGTTACATGACACATTAAGAGTACAACATCCAAGGTGTGTCATAGAGAGTATTCTCGGACACCATTCACCAAATTCAATTAACTATGCCAGCGAAAAATACACTAAGAAAATGCACTTCATCAAGACATGATCACATTATGATGCAAGAAGGAATATGTAAGGCTCACTATAACATCCACACATTGTATCAACAAAAGGGTAGGGCTTCACCGATCCATATAAAATATGTTAGGGTCTAGGAAGCACTCTTCGTCCTCCAACACATTGCATGAGTTTATTCACATTGAACCCTTAGAAATACCATCCAAGGTGATAAGTTAAAACTAGGGTAAAGAATAAGAAAGATTTCAGATTGGTCTAAGTGTCAATCCAAGGATTGTAAACTTACAAAAGGTGTTGAGGCTATATGCCAAAGGGGTGAGATCCATGAGATGAGTGATCATGAATGCAACCTATTAAAATTAACCATCAATAATTCAAACTAATTCTGGTGAAAGGAACTATCACTTCCTAGCAACAAGAGCTCTTCTTTTATATTTTGGCGATAAGAACTACACAAACAACAAATTTTGAAACAAAAATTTAAACACAAGTCTCTGAATTCATAAAATTATAAAGTGATATAAAGCATGAACATCTAATATAGTAAATAATTTCATGATTCATAATCAATTTACAAGAAATAAACAACAAACCATACATGAAAATAATATAGAAATAATGGAAATAGACACACTACTAAACAAATAGAGATCACCAGATGTCCTAAGAAGTGGGCCCTGCATTCTCAATACGTTTGGTGACAAAACATGAATTTCTTCCCACACTACTTTGATCATACAAAATGTTTGTTTATTTATCAAAAGTAATATGGATCAATATAATATTCTACATACCAGAATCTGCCTTGGGGCTGATATATATATACAAGGCCAATATATAATAGATACATATAGAAATAGATGGCTTGTTTGGGCCAATGACCAACAAACTAAAGATTATTGGCTCAAGTGAAAGCTTATTTTCAAGCCATATATTAAAAATGATTTTGTTACACCCGTGGCTAGAAATAGGAAAGGACATAATTTTAGTTGTCTCTACAAAGCTGGCAAGTGCATTTTATCACAGGTATTTCTCCTCAATTCAATCCTCACTACCAACAACCATTGGGAGAAGTTATTTTCTGACATGGAGAAGTAATTTCATACGTTGGTTGTTGTGGAAGAAGGAATACAATCAAGCACACATGATAAAAGTATTAATTGAAGAGGATGCCAATTATAACTAAAATCCATCATGGAGAGTTGACCACAAGATTGTACAGCTAAGAATGAAGTAGAAAGTGAACTATACATGGAAAAAATCCATGTGCTGATATGAGTTGGCTTGGTAGGTGAAAAATGCATAAGTAGAAAATATTATTAAGCATCTTTGTGGCTGCAAAAAGAAAGACTGATAGGAAGGTTGCATGCTGCAAGATATAAGACTTAAAATAACAACACTTATTAGTAAAAATAATCAATAATTATTTTCCATATTTTAATCTTAAAACTATATTAAATATGACTTATATATTTAATCATAAGCAATGTAAAATGGTATGAAATGATATGAAATGGAATGTGGGAATGGTTATGAAGGTGCATGAAATAGGCCAAAATATAGCATAAAATAGAACATAATTGGCTCTTATCACAAGGCACCCATGCATGAAGCCAAACACTAGTGGGTATGTGCAGGATCATCATGGAAAAAATAGGCCCTTAAGTGGCAACAAATTTAGAAAAATCAGAGTTCGGCAAGTTGACGTAAATATTTGAATAAGTTATCTATATTATTTCAAAAATATGTAAGAATATAATCTGTATAAAATTGAATGTAGTTTCTAAACTACTAGGTTTGTTTAAAAAAAAGGAAAATCTATTTGGTGAAAATTTGAAATTTCAATGCAGTAGTACTTAAATTTCAGGGAAAAAATAAGTAGGTGTCTTTCTGACCACCCTAACCACAATAAAATGATAATATTTTTTTATAATATTTTAAATATAAGTAGAGGACTCATGTCCCAATGTGATGCATATTTTTTTGTAATTTTGTTCCAAGTAAATAATTAATTATGATTTTTTTTACAACTTTTAAAAAATATAAAAAAATCATATGTCTGACCACCTTAACCTGGTCAAAACTTCATGAAATTCATTTTTTTTTTTAATCCTATAGTATGGGTATGTACATGATCATCATGGAAAAAATAGGCCCTTAAGTGGCAAAAATTTAGAAAAATCAGAGTTAGGAAACTTGACGTAAAATTTTGAATAAGTTATCTATATTATTTCAAAAAATGTAAGAATAGAATCAGAGTAAATTGAATGTAGTTTCTAAACTACTAGGTTTGTTTAAAAAAAAATAAAATTTGGTGAAAATTTGAAATTTCAATGCAAGTGGTACTTAAATTTCGTGGAAAAAATAAGAAGGTGTCTGTCGACCACCCTAACCACAATAAAATGATAATAATTTTTTTATAAGATTTTAGATATAAGTAGAGGACTCATGCCTCGATGTGATGCATATTTTTTTGTAATTTTTTCCAAGTAAATAATTAATTATTAATTTTTATTACAAATTTTAAAAAATAAAAACTCGTATGTCCACCTTTAACTTGGTCCAAACTTCATGAAATTCATTTTTCTTTTTTAATCCTATAGTATGCAAAAGCATAGAAATGTGACATACGTTTTTAATTTAAAAAATGTGATACCGTTTGAAAGCTATAGATGCTTTTCAATCAACCTATCAATAAGGACTTTAGTCGTAATTTGAATAGAAAATGAATAATAATTACTTATTAAATTCAAAGTAAAGCATAATTTATATCAGTAGAAAGCTGAGAATCTCCTTTAAAAACCCTTTTCGTTTCATCAATTTTGGGTAAAAAAAATAGTCCTCAGCCACATACCCATCATATTGCCACTTTTTGGCCCATCACGATCTTGCACATACCTGTATGTGAAGCATAGAATGTGACGCATGTTTTGGATTCAAAAAATGTGATACCGTTTGAAAGTTATAGATGTTTTTCAATCAGCCTATCTACCAGGACTTTAGTCGTAATTCAAATAGAAAATGAATAATAATTACATATTAAATTCAAAGTAAAGAATAATTTATATTGGTGGAAAGCTGAGAATCTCCTCTAAAAACCCTTTTCATTTCATTAATTTTGGGTTAAAAAAAAGTCATCAGCCACATACCCATCAT
Source organism: Sequoia sempervirens (assembly GCA_007258455.2). Taxonomy (NCBI): domain Eukaryota; kingdom Viridiplantae; phylum Streptophyta; class Pinopsida; order Cupressales; family Cupressaceae; genus Sequoia; species Sequoia sempervirens. The sequence continues at coordinate 120,920,246 of VDFB02252616.1, forward strand.
ATTGCCACTTTTTGGTCCATCATGATCCTGCACATACCCTAGTAACTAATTGAAAAAACACTTGATTGATCACGCATGAAGCACTAAAAACCACATGGGTAAAAACATAAACCAAAGATCCTAGTGTTGCAAAATAAAGCTCTGATACCAAATTTAATGTCCCAAGCTGACAAGCTAAGAAAAAAACCTAACAAAACAATTTTTTTGAAACAACAATAACACCAATAATGTAACAATGACATATCACACTTGCATAACAACATGCACACAAGTGTCACAACAACACAACATTAGTGATCTAAAAGAGCACCTCACCATTGCATAAGAAATGTGGTGACAATGGAAGACTAACCAATCATGGGATAAATCCACTACAATGAGAATACAAGAGGAAGAGAGAGGAACTAACCACTCATGGGATAAATACACTACAATGAGAATACAAGAGGAAGAGAGAGGACAACACCTATACGGCGATCAATTGCTAATTTATTATCACGTTCTCTCACAACACCACACTGGAATAGGATGAGGGAAACATCAACCTCCAATCCTCATCAAAGCACACTAAACAAATATAAACATATAGTAAGACCTCCACAAAAGGTAGCCTCACCAAGAGGTACAACTCACCACAAACAAGAATGATAATGAGTCACTTTTAGACAACCTCACACTTTCTAAGACATATTGTCACAACATGACAACACATATAAGGAATAACTACTCCATAAACCCCATGACCTATGAGGATTGTTGAGGAAACTTACAATACCAACCAAGAGGGATTACAACCTTTCCAATCCTTTAGAAGACTAGAAGAAAAATCTCCCCAACCTTAGGTTTGACAACAAGGTCATTATGGAAGGTTGTAGGAAAAACGATGTAGGAGATGACATATTTTTCAATGATGAAACTTAAGAACTAGATCAAGGTACTACTAGGACCCTAGGACTATGGTGAACAATTTTTTTTTTACAAAGTTTTACCAAAAAATGTGTCAAAAATTCAAGGAAAAACAAGTTTAGAGTTGAAGAAGACTTGACTAGGTTTTGAAGGTTCAAACAACCAAAACAGTCAGAAAAAAATAGTACAAGGCCTAAACATTATTTGAAAATGAATAGAGCTTATAAAACATCTATTTATTATTGGTTAAGTGGGTTTACATTCTAGTTTTTCTTTTGGAATGAGACTACCCCAACACACTTAGCTATTTTTTATTTTTTTGGCCTATCAAAACCAGGCCACTCCCAAGCTATCCCACTACTTATAAGGCTACCCAACTAGTATTAGAAACTTTCCAAATATTCTAGGTTAATATTAGATAAGAAAAACGTACCTAGTTACGACACCAAGCCACCCAACTATGAAAGATGACCCTTAAATTCATTTTAAGCACTAAAATAAATTTTCTTAAGTTAATTTTAGTTTTTTAACATTGTGATAATGATAAGAATAAATAATTCATTATCAATACCAATATTGAGACATGTATATAAGCATAATAGTCTTCTCAACTATAAATTTTACACTCATCTCAAAGAGAGGTTCTTAATCGACAATATTACAATTTTAATAAAGTAAATCATCTAAATACATAAAACAAACTTGGTAGAACCTTGTACCACAATGTTCATCGATCCACGAACCTTTTATCTCCAATGGTGGTTACCACACCACCCAACCTCATGGAATCAAAATATTCACTCCTATCATGTTAAGAGATAGTCACATGGGCCACAAGCACAACACTCACATGAAAAACATGGGGATAAGGCTTACACACATGCCATACACTATGAAAAAACTCCATAACCACATCATGAAAAAATCAATCATCCAAAAACATGGGGATAAGGCTTACACACATGCCATACACTATGAAAAAAATCCATAACCACATCATGAAAAAATCAATCATCCAAATCATATATCCAAATATAATACATGCCATCACTTGGTATAATCACCATAACATAACATAATCCACATTGGGAAAACCCATCAATGTCACATCATAAACTGAATTGGGCCAAATCACTAATGCCATAGTATATAAACATCATGGGATAACTCACTACTAGGGTATCACAAGGATCTTCATTAGGCTAACTCAATAATGGTCCATCACACACACACAACACTGGGTAAGATACTAGAGATCTAGTTAGGGAGTGTCATTATGTTGCTTGAAAGTATGGCACCTATAAAACCTAGTACTCCTTTCATATAGATGAGGATACTTGATCTTAAAAGACCCAAGCTCCTTTAGCCGACATGTCTTCCCAAAAATGCTTAGTATGTACTAGCACTTAAGACATGTGAGGGACATTTATTATCGTAGTTAATTAATTACTCATGTTTCATTAATTATCACTCGATTAAAAGACTCCCCACCCATTATCAGCCTACTTTCCACTTTGGGTCAAGGACATGTTGGGATCCACTCGCATAACCCTCTCTAGTACCTTATTCCTAGGCTCTTCACTTTCTCCAATGAGTGGCACAAAAACCAATGCAAAATTCCAACTTTTCCAAATTCAATAAAAATTTTTCACATCAATTAACATATTTAATGAAGTTCCATCTTTTAAAAATATTCAAAAATATTTGTTTTCATATTAAACTTTCAAATTTTCCAATATTTTCACAAGGAAAAAACTAGGTTTTCCCCAAATCCACCATGAAAATTCTTTAATATTATAAAAATACCCTTTGGTTGAAAATATGCCAACGCCCCTCCTAAGCTATAAAATTGAAATTTTCTTCATTTCTTAAAAAATTGGGCATGGTAACCCCGCCATTTAAAGAAAAAATCAATTTTTAAATGAAATAATTGTGAGGGGGATAAACCGCATCAAGGCTCTAGGTCACAGAGAGCCGAAAGCGGAGGGCTACCCTAACTTCCCTCACTCTAAAAGGATGGGGATTGAGAATGAAGAGCACTATGTAGTAATTTTGTCACTCTATAGACCCAAAGTTCAAGTTTATGCTAGGCCAGCTAGTTTTTGGAGTCAGTACTGTACCTCAATCAACTCTCTTTCCGAAGATGATAGTGCAGTTCTGGGATGACATCATGATGTGATAGTGTCTCTTGGGCGCGCTAGCGTCCATACTAATAGAAAACATGAAATACAATAAAAACTACCTAAAAACTAAATGATAAACTAGCTAGTTGACTGTGATGAGAAAAATACAATAAGAAAGTATGAGAAATAGAGATGGAGATGATAAAGCAAGTAGATAAAGGCTACGGTGACAAAGATAATCTCAAAAAATCACCAGTTCACCAGCTAGATCCACATGTAAATCCTCCTACACACAAGAAAGAGGGAAAATTGTTGGGGCTATATAGGGGCCTGCCTCAGTCAAACCCCCATTTTGTTGTTTCCACCTCCACAAACAACGAGAAAGAAATGAAGTAGAATATGCAATAAAGAAAGAAAGAAAGCTTGCTATGAAAAATACAAAACAATATGTTACTCTATCAAATCACAAAGGAGAGGAGTGAAGCATTACCACCTCCACCCAAAAGATCACTAGCCAATGGAGGAGGATGCATGATATGGACTTGGCAAAGTCACCATAGCTGCAGCGGTGATGAAGGGAGGTCTCACAAGAATCTAAGCCAAAAAATTCTATCACTTGCCACACACTTGCAATGTGGCGTTGATGGAGCTTCAAAGGCGCTGCAATGCTCAAAAGTGAAGTGTAGGAATGCTGCTTGAGAGAGTGAAAATGTGAAGAATGAAGTGACTAAATATGTAAAGAATGAGAATGAATGTCCAAAAGATGAAACGAAGTGAGAATGGATGTTTTTGAAGGTGGGATGAGAAGGAATAAGGAATTTTTGAGTCGGTTGGTTGAAGAGAGACATTAAAATTTGTCCCCAATCAGGTGTGTAACACCTCTTCCAACTTTATATGTAGGAATCTGTCAAGGACAGTAGAAAAATGTGTAGGCATCTATGTGCTACACATTTGTCCCTAACAAACATTCTCTCACCAATGCACAAAACAAACGCCAAGTGGATGGAAGGCAAGTGGATGATGTGAAATTTTGACATCGGATTTAATTTTATATGGTGAGGATATGTGAAAGGGGAATTTGTATAAGGGGTTCAAATTCCCTCCTATACATTTTTCCCCAACTTTATCAAGTACACATATTTATGAGCATTCAGTAAAGTAGATCGAAGAGTTAGTACAGTTAGAAATGTATACCTAAACCATTGAGGAAGCAGACCACAATCTAGAAAACTCGAAAGTGTAGGGCAAGCAAAGGACTCCACAGGTACTCTCCCTAGGGAGTTTTAGAAAAAAGGACTCCATAGCCCTGTAGAACTATGAAGTTGCACGAACTAAATTGAAGGCCCTAAAACCAATGATGGACAAATCTTGTTGGATGAAAGCATCTTATAGGCCCATAGACCTACAAGAAGGCAAGCCCCAAGTACTCTCTCATGAAGGAAGCTTAGTGAAGTAAGTACCTTACAGGCCCATAGACCTACAAGAAGGAAACCCCCAAGTTCTATCTCATGAAGGAAGCCTAATGTAAGGGGAATCTGTAGAGTCAAAATGGAAAGTGGCTTCATAGGTGCACCTACAAAGCAACATGTTAATCTGTAGATAAAATATGCCAAGGGGTAAAAGCACAATAGTGTGTCACACTTTTATCCAAATAAATTGTTCTGATCAAACTATTTTCAGCTAGAAGATATTTGATTGAGTGGCTTTCGACCAAAACCACAAAGCATCGATGCAGCAGGTACCTTTTCGACCAAAGAGGTTTTGGCTGAAAGCCACTCGGCCGAATACACCCAACCAAAAACATGAAAATAGTGAGTGTATTTGGTATTTATAGCTTGAAAATATCAATTAATTTTTGGTTGATTATATTTCAACTAAAAGTGAATGTATTTGGTATTTATAGCTTGAAAATATCAATTAATTTTTGGTTGATTATGTTTCAACCAAAACATACTCAACCGAGCATGTATAGTTGGCATCCTACTTGGCAGCCAATTCACCTTTTTTCATAATTTTCTGAAACATTCAACTTTGGCAAAGTATTTCTCCAGTCAGAATGATTTTTTCTGCAAAAAATAGAAATACCCTTTTGTAGAGCTCTGAGTGGTGAATCCAAATATATAATTTTTTAAATATTTTGATTAGTTTTAATATATTTTATTTTTAAAATAATGCAAGTAGGTTGTTAAAAATAAAAAAGAGGTTGATTAGAAATTTTAAAAAATATTAAATCATATTAAAATATTTTAAAACTTATATGGGCCACAAGAGGAGAGAGTCTTCTTCAAAAGGGTCTAATTTTTTTTTTGAAAATGATTAAAAAACCTGAAAATAGTTGACGTCCTGTGAAAACTATCAAATTTTGACAAGTTAGACTTTAAAACGTTATTACAAGAAAAATATACATCAAAATTTGAATTTTTTTTCCATGCACAAGATATTGAAGTTAACTATTTAGAGAAAAAAAATTAGGGAGAAATGAAGTTTTTTTCAATTTTTTTATTGACGTCCCGTGAAGTCACTCTTTTCTAAAAAATTTCATCATTCCAAAATTTGTCCTTAAATTGATAAAAACATAATGAAAACATTTTTTTTTTAAAAAAAAATTACAAGAATAAACTTCATCAAAAGTTCTACATTTCATTAGTTTACAACATTTTGAATTTCAAAACATAAAGACCACTTTTATGTGGTTGAATTTTAGAAATTTGTTTATTGTTGGCTGATTCCTTTATAAAGTGTGACACAAGTTTGTGCTTTTACTCCAAGAAACAAAAACTAGCCACACAGGAAAACAAGCAGACAATCACACAGACAGTCAATGAATTGGAAGGCTTTCAAAGAGATCCCTCAGGAACCCCTCAAAAGAAGAGGGGTCCACTCAAGGGTCACGCTGTTTGAAAGTGCTAAAGAGACATTTTTTCTCAAATCAATTCCTCATCAAGGAATCCTTTCAAAAGAAGTTCACTTCATCAAAGAATTGGAAAGGAAGAAGATGCCCCCTCGTAAGGGGAAGGTCAAGGTTTCTCCCATAGGAAAAACTTCTCCCACCTCAAAGGAAAGTTCTCAAGTTCTTTCTTTGCAAACTCATGATGGAGGAAACATGTTCCACTAGGGGTCTAAGTTGAGAATGTGATTCTTGAAAATATTTTGCAGGGATTTTCAAGAAAAGATTCCTTGGCAATGAATGCATTTTCTAAAAATTAAAGGATTTTGAAAGTAACATTGTCACACATACAAGGGACAACTCAAGCAAAGAAGAGAGAAAGATAAAATAGCGAGAGAGAAATAGCACAAACAAAAGACACAGGGGTGATCTAATATTTCGTGGTCAGAGCTACTCATAAATATATAAGTATAATAATAGTATATAAATGAACTATCATCAAACCCCTACTATATCATACCATGTGAAGAATGCACAAGAAGAAAAAGTAAAAAATAAAAATTGGGTCATGGAAGGGAAGCCTAAATTCCCCCAACACTTTGCATCATCCCCAATTTGTCAAAAATCAAAGCACATAATAGAGGAAGAATGATGATAGAAATAGAAGAATTTTTATGACACAAAATCACTCATGTATCCAAGCACCAAAAAGGGTGACAAGGGTCATCTAGGAACACATCACAACACACACACTTCTAATCTAAAGATAAAGAAGGGGCCTCCCTGTAACATTCATCCACCAAGAGGTCATTTGCTTCCCAATCTAGATCATTATAAGGGGAAGGAGGATGAGCTTGCAGTGGTGGAATATTAAGGGGAGGTACTTTCGACCCTTCCACAACAAGGGATAAGGAAGAGGGCCTCATAAGGTCTTCTCTTCTCGGATCTTGTGGAGCTATGGTCAGTGATTTCATGAAGATTACCAATAAGGCCAAAACTTCATCTAGAGAGTTAAACATGCACTTTTTAGAAGATCCATGTCATACCTCAACGAACGAGGATGACGACGCCTGAGATTCACCACTTGGATCACTGAGTGACTTGGGAGTAGTGAAAAACTTAGGGGAGGTTGGAACTTGTTTCGTTACTAGGAAATAACAAGCTAGCACAAGACCACCCTTTGGAGAAGGTCGACTCCTCTTACACCCTCCATTGTTCGAAGGGCCAACTTCTATCTTCTGCTTCATCGGGGGATGGTAACTCCCATAGATGAGGAAAGAGGTGCAGAGGAGGATGAGAAAACCATGGCAGACACCACCAAGGTATCTAGCATGTTTATGGGTTTAGGGAATGGTGATATTCGAAAGGGACATCAACAAGGGTGGCTCAACTAAGGGAGCGATAAACACCTGGACCTTTTTGGATTCAAGTGCACTCACATTCATAGCAAGAGTTGGAAGTGAGACTAAACTTGACTGAATAGAAGAAGAGGGGAGGAGAGAGGAGGATGCATCATGAGGTCCTAGAGCAAGGGCAGTTGAATCCTCTTCCTTTTTCTAGAAAGCATCCTACTCAGCTGCCAGAGCCTTTCGTTGGTGCATGCGCTCATGCGCAAGGTGGTTTCTATGACTCTTCAAGCTAGAGGTTGAGTCTTATAAAGGGATAGAAGGCTCCTACTTAGCCATAGGGGTGTCCATCACAACCACTTTTGACAAAGGATCAGACTCCTAAACAGGAGTAGGAAGGAGAGATTAAAAGATAGTGGGAGGAGTCAACTTTAGGGCCTCAGTAGTGACCCTCTTCCCATTCACTATGTTGGGAGCAGGAGTGATGGGAGGCTGCAGAGGCCAAGACATAGAGGATTCCTTGCGAGGAACCTTCCTTATACTGTATAGGTAGGGCCAAGGTCTAAAAGGCATAGTAGGAAGATCTGATATCCTAATCTTAGCTTTCCACCAAGCAGGCACCATAGGACTTCTCATGTAAAATCCAGGAGTATTCATCCAAAACTCTTCTTCAAAAAGAGGAGTGGGAGAGACACCCTGATGATGGGTAGGCATCTCCTTTCCCTTTTCAGAAGGGGAGGTATCTTGTTACTGTGCAATCAAAAGCATCAAATTTGGTTGTCCTTTTCCCCTGGTCTTATACTTCACATAGTTTTGATAAACTAGGTCCATTCTTGGGGGAAGCAGACCAATTGGGGTGGGCCAAAAATGATCCAATGAGTAACCCACATGGGACACCAATGACTGGTATCAAGTTTCATGCATGACATGTACAACACATTCGTGGGAAAATTTTAAAAACTTATCAAGGATAGAAGGGATTCCATTCATGGAAGCTAGCCAAGGTATGCCTAACTTCACTCTGAACAAATCTGATTTTAGAATAACATTAAAAGTTGTGTTCACAGCTCTAGGTCCAACTAGGATGGAAGAGTTATTGATCCATATGGCTTGAGAGAAAGGCCATTGTGCGTACGGATGGTATATTTGTTTTCTTCATAATCCTCCCTTTGTAATGAATTTAGCCACAACATCTCCTCGGTAATGACATTCACTCGGCTCCCAGGGTCAATTAGGACCCCTGTCACAATGTTCTCATTGAGGAAAGCCAGAATGTAAAGGGGAGAGGGCTTATTGTTCAAGAGTATATCCGACGAGGTGAAAATTACATCTGGTGAACAAGTTGTAGGCTGTGTAGAAGGAGCAACCGTAACCATGTTAACGTATGCCTCAGGCTGAGTGGTAGAATATGAGGGATCAATAATTGAGTTAGGGAAATGTGATTGAAATGAGTCCGTGTATATCTAAAATTCACTATTTTCTTTCACCATTGATTTCTTTATAAATATTTTGTTTACTCCCATTGAGATGAATAGTACCATCCTCGATGCAGTCGTGTATCTCGTGATGTAGGTTCCTATAGCATTCAGTATCATGTATGTTGACTAGATGGTACCAAGAGAAGGAATTCACATCGTACCAATTAGGGTAAGGTTCCTTGAGATGTCGAGCGTTCTTCAAGGTTATGATCTTATCCTTCAAAAAATTCTACAAGATGGAAGAATAAGATTTTTCTAACTTTGTGAGATTTCTATTGTGTCTAAGACCATCATCATTCATTGCAGCTACTGCATTCACAATATCCTTGCCTTTCCTTGAGATCGATACAATGGATTTTCCTTTTGAATGGGAGCATGAGGAGGACCCCCCGAACTGAACTATCATCTACTAATACTTTGATAATGCCACACATAGATGCGCGGAAGAAGGGTATTTCATAAGGGAAAAAAATTCTTTCCATGGTATTTGTAGGCTCCCTACACTAGTAGAATTTGGAAAATAAATGACTACATGACTAAAACTTATACTCACAACAACTAAAAATGACTAAATTCTACTATTTTTTTGCAACTCAGCTATAAATGAGTAAATAAATAACTAATTTGGTCATTGACTAAAAATTATTTAGTTGCACAAATAAAAATGACTAAATAGTTATTAATTTATTTATTCACAATCCATTTGAATAAATCATGTAAGGAATCAAGAATATATCCCGCTAAAATACTCTAAAACTTTAATAAACATACTCCAAAAATTTTAGCAAAATCTTATTTTAAGATGTAGCCCACCAGAATGGAGTTTTCATTTTAATAAAAATACTCTAAAACCTTCGTCAAAACCTTATTTTCAGGCATAGCCTGCCAAAATGGAGAAGTGTTTAAGTAAATAATGATAAAGAATGGTAGGGAGATGTGCGTGACAGGAGGCATAGGATTCATTTATGCTTAACTCATTCTTGCTATGCTAAAAAAGGGATATGTATTGTTCGCGCTACTATTTGTAATCCAAGTATTTAATTGAAATATATTTGCATAATCTTAAATTCCTTTAGATGCTTTTGAAGTATCAATGTATCCTATACAGCGTTCAAAATGATTTCTTTTAATTTAAAAAAATAAATCAAATTCTTTTGAAGTATCAATGTATCCTATATAGGGTTTAGAATGATTTTTTTTTTTTTTTAAAAATGATGTATTTGCTTTTGATTAGATAATGTGGAGATCTCTTAAATATTCTCGAGCACACTATCCTCTTTTTCACTGTATTCATTACTCCAATTGCTAGGGTTTTGCGTGTTACTTCTTTAATATCTTCATGACAATGACTTTTAAATAGATCTTAGTCTTTTCTTTAATATTTATCATGGTAACTCTTGGGTTCCATAATCCACCTTCCATCTCTTCTAAGAATGTTGTCTTAAGCTAGACTACATAGTATGCATATAAAGCAAGTCCTTTATACCTATCGTTGTTCCAAACCACCACTCACTGCCTTGCTTAAAATGTTGGCTCCATAAGCACAATAACATGTTTTAAAATCATGGTTTCTAGTGATTGACCATTAAGGTCACTACTTTCATCAAGATACATTGAGATTTATGTCTTCAAACTCAAGGCATTATGCAAGATAACATTGTGAATTTTTTTTTTTTGTATGATTTGATTTTCTTGCACATTTATTGCTTTGCTAACTACCTTTAAGACTAGATATTGCACCCTTAGCTACAATCTCAAATAGCTCACTCATTGTCACTTGAAGATTCCTTTCATGAGAATCCTTCTATAAAATAAAACTATGACCTATATAATGCCTACTTACTTACTACAAGGGACTCATTGTTTCATTGTATTGTGGATCTTAAGATCCTTCAACCTTATTGTCACTACTTCATAGTCCACAAGGTATTATTCACTATTCTCCCATCTTTGATGAGTCTCAAAACACTACTCAAACATGCAATCCATTACCTCCATTATATAATGGCTAAGAAGAAACATTGAACCTGTGATTACCATTATTACTTCATTTAGACAGTCATTCCCTGATTGCATTTTCCTTGTCTAACACTACCAATAGCATTTGAAAACCCCTTAAGGCCAGCAAGGGGGTAAGGAAACTCACTATTAAAATCTCCACTTTACTATGGAAGGTTTGAATTTTATTATCTTGTCATTTCCCAACCTATTTTTGACTGTCACACCTCAAGTGATTGGAATTATTCTTACCATAGATTGCATTAGCAAATGTCACTGAGCTACATAGTGTGCTTGTTATTGGCTACAATCTTTAGATTGCAAGATTTTGTTATTGGCTACAATGTCTCAATATTTATGGTATTGCAACCTCACTAATCTACTAGAGTTATGGTTTATGTTTCTACGGAGGCCTAGGGTTTGTACCCTAGTCATGCTCTTACCAATGCTTATGTTGGTATTAAAAAAAAACCTTAAATCTTGGGTTAGAAAATAAGTTGTTTTGACAAGGTTGCGGTATGATCGTGGATTGTATCCTAGAGTGTGTGGGAAGCTTGTGTTTGATCATTAACATATGTAAAACTAATCAAGGAAATGTATCCTATATAGCATGGGTCTTGATTTAATACTCTCCATAAAGGTTTTTAGTAGATCACATTATTATAGTTTGTGGTAACCCAAGATTGCATTCAAGTATGTAACAAACCTGATTTGTAGTTTAAGTTGTACAATTTTAAGTAGCATTCATAAGGTTTAGAAAATCTTGGTCACTCTCTAGAATAACCCATTAAACATGGGTTTTTCTGGAATGCACTACATAATTGATATAACACAACCACTCTGCATATCAACTAGAGTTATAGGCTCTTTATTACAGCAATAGGTAATCACTCTTGGATCATGCTATCATTACATCGTAATTTGTTTAACTTGAGTCAACCTGAATGCACCCAATGATGATTGAGACCTAATTGTGATGATAGTGATTTGTACATGAGTTATTCTCATATGAGTGTCTCCATTTCTATCACAACATAGCCACATTAAGCATGGGTCACACATGAATGAATCCTATATTTGTTATAGCACAACTGTTCCACATTACCAATAGAGTTATGGATCACATAATTATAGTCACAAGAATTTGTTCCTTAGTTGTGCTCTTATGGTGATTCCATTACCACTACAGGGTATGTGCAGGATCATGATGGGCCAAAAAGTGGCAATATTATGAGTATTTGTAGGGTATGTGGCTGACAACCTTTTTTTAACCAAAAATTGATGAAACGAAAAGCATTTTTAGAGGAGATTCTCAACTTTCCATCAATATAAATTATGCTTTAATTTGAATTTAATAAATAATTATTATTCATTTTCTATTAGAATTACAACTAAAGTCCTCGATAGGCTAATTGAAAAACATCTATAGCTTTTAAATCACATTTTTTAATTAAAACATGCATCACATTCTATGCTTCACATACTATAGGATTAAAAAAAGAAAAATTTCATGAGGTTTTGACCAAGTTAAAATGGTCGACACGATTTTATATTTTTAAAAGTTGTAATAAAAAATTCATAATTAATTATTTACTTGGGAAAAAATTACAAAAAAATATGCATCACATCCGGACATGAGTCCTCTACTTATATATAAATTATTATAAAAAAATATTATCATTTTATTATGGTTAGTGTGGTCAGACAGACACCTACTTCTTATTTTTTCCCTAAAATTTAAGTACTACTGCATTGAAATTTCAAAATTTCACCAAATATATTTAAAAAAAATAAAAATAAACCTAGTAGTTTAGAAAGTAAATTCAATTTTCTACAAATTCTATTCTTGCATATTTTTGAAATAATATAGATAAGTTATTCAAATTTTTATGTCAAGTTGCCTAACACTGATTTTTCTGAATTTTTTGCCACTTAAGGGCCTGTTTTTTCCATGATGATCCTACACATACCCTACAGCATAACCCTTTGGAAATATTTCTCAAATCCTTACATTGCTTATTTTCTCTTCGGATGGATGGCTTCATGGTTTTTTTCTGATTTATAAAACTTTTGTTTTGATAGTAAATGACATCAAATTCTTTCTGAAGCTGAAATGATTTATTAATTATGGTTTTATGATGATTTTGAGTTTTATTTATAAGGGGTTAATATGTGGTATTTTTATGTGTAGGAAGAATAGATTGTGATGCAATGTTCAGGTATGGACGGTTCAGGAAAAAATGGGTTGCTATCAGTGTCATAACCAGGTTGGAGAGTACATTGAGCTGGTGTGAAACACTTCCAGGTGTTTTCCCTAGGAAGCAGAACCTAGGTGTTGGAATTTTTGAATATCTGACAAAGAAATTTCCTACATTCTAAAGAAAAAATCATAAATCTACTGGTCCAATTGGAAATCCAGCCTAACATATTTAATATTCGATAGAGAAAGTTTGTACATTCTAAAGATAAAATCATAAATATGTTGGATCAATTTCAAATATGACAAAGGAAGTTCCAATATTTTAAAGACAAAATCATAAATTTTATTGGTCCAACTAGAGATCCAATTTGAGGTTGTGAAGCTTCAACAAAGAAAGTTCCTACATTCTAAATTTTTCAACCCTCACTTCAAGGAAGAGCTCTGAAGATGGTTCCTTCATATGGAGACTACACTTTTCCACTATAGGTTCCATCTAGGAACATTAGAAGATCAGGTATTGTCATACTCAGGTACAAAAAAGTTTGAGGTGAATTGTACTTAGTATTTTATGTTGATATGTATATGTTCTAGCCTATAGTTAATTGTTGTAGCATTACAAATACGCTAAATAGTTGTTCATATACCATTGTTTCAAATTCTAAATTTCTATACCTTATTTTAGGAGAAAATCATAGGGAGAGTCTATACATAAGACACCATTTTTTCAAATTCAAAATTGCTAGCTCTTTCACAATTGTTTGCTTCATTTATTTGATCTAAGACAACCTGTTGTATAGAAGATTCTCTCAAAATCACAGTAAAATACTTTATTCTGGGATGATTGTTCAGAATCTTTCCCATCATAACAATGAACAAAAGCATCAGTCAATAACCTAAACTTTGCAAGAGTTTCATCAAATTCTACTTTTCTACTCTCTTTTCCATTCTAAATTTTATTAACAATTTCATCCATGAAGAACTTCCTCAGCCTATAGATCCTTCTATTAGCCATAACTTTACTAGGTGTCGAGGATAGATTCAAGTTTTTACCCAAGCATCAATTGACAAAATTCGGCCTTACTAGACTTTGATTAGGTAAGGATGAATTTTGTCAATTGCTGCTTGGTTAAAAACTTGAAGCTATCCTCAACACCTAGTAAAGTTATGGATAATAGAAAGATCTACAGGCTAAGTCAGTTCTTCATGGATGAAATTGGGAATAAAATTTAGAATGGAAAAGAGAGTGGAAAATTATAATTTGATGAAAATCTTGCAAAGTTCAAGTTAAAAACTGATACTTTTGTTCATTTTTATGATGGGAAAGATTCTGAATATTCATCCTAGAATAAAGGATTTTGCTATGATTTTGAGATAATCTTCTTTATAGTAGGTTGTCTTAGATCAAATAAATGAAGCAAGCAATTGTGAAAGAGCCAATATAGCAATTTAGGATTTGAAACACTGGTATATGAACAACTATTTAGCCTATTTGTTATGCTACAACAATTAACTATAGGCTAGAACATACCCATATCAGCATAAAATAGCAAGTGCAATTCATCTCAAACTCTGTTGTGGTAATTGCTTTGTAAGGAATTTTGCACTCCATAAATATTCTATGTGCACATCAGTATGTTGGTTATTATCTTGATCTCCTTTGTGATCAAAAGAATATTGAAGTTCATTGCATAACTTATGACCATTTTGCAATGCTATGATCCAATGCTTTTTTACTTCTTGCTCATTGTGTTCTCAATTACCATGTGAAAATGATTTAGAGGACAAATATTTTTCACCATTTGACAGTAACTTTCATTGTTTTTGGACTGTTTGTTATGATTCAATCACTATTTGACAGTGTTCTTCCTTTCTCAGTCCTATAGGACAAAGGACAATTTCATAGTTTGTAACTCTCTAACAATGATTACCAAGTAGATTTTTATCAGATATTATAGTTGCAAGTTCCACTTCAGATCACCAAAGCCTTCACAAAAACTTCTGCATAACCACCACAACACTGGACGGTTGTTGTTGGTCCTTCACGGTGATGTGAATATCTCATTAAGACCTCCATGCTACCCTATACCACTCTTCTCTCTTCCCTATTCCATCTTTTTCTAGGTTTCCTAGATTATTGTACAAATCCTAATCATAAACTTTGTCCCACTCTTCTCTCTTCCCTATTCCATCACCTATCAGGCTTGTCAACTCCTCATTCCTCTAGTTTAATAGATTTGGAGGAGTCTCACAAGGGAGATAACTCTGCAAAACAAAACAACTTTCTTATGGATCTTGTAATCTACAAAAATAATCTTTACAGTCAAAAAAATATAGATCATAATGATCTATGTTTTTACCCTATTAGAGAAAAAGATTCGGTCTTTTTATAGTGAGATGCAGGATACACCCAAGAATAGAGCTAAAAATATCAGATTTTTAAACCTTCAAATCTTTGAGATCATTGCAGATTTGATTTGATTTTTGTACAACTACATGGCGCGGTGTATCGGTAACATCCTTCATTACCACAAAGTCCAAACAATAAATGTGTGGTATGGCGGTAAATCAAATACTTCTCCTGCATCCCTGCAAGAGCCAAGAAGACATGGTGTGGTGTAGCGATAACATCTCGCATTACCGTGAAGGTCGAGCAATAATGGTGCAGTGTAGCAATAACATCTTGTAATACTGTGAAGACCAACCAATAACAATGTGGTGTAGTTGTAACATCTCGCATCACCACAAGGATCATGTCAAAATGGTGTGGTATCGTGGTTAAACTATAAAATGGAATATCACATTTCTTTGAGGAATTTTTTTAAAACAGTACACTTGCCTTGTGTATATTGCTTCCACATTTTATGTATGTCTAGTAGGGCACTTGTAACTACAACATATGAAAAAAGAATCCTTGCTATTATGCTTTGATGGATGTCCCTTCGTTATTACTGGATATTTGATGTAGTGCACATTATTATAGTGTAAGCCTACTTATCAGATTATTTCATTTAGCATCACCAATATTCTCCACAAGAACATTGTGCCTATTTAAAATGATGGAAATGGCTCACATCTCTCAGAACAATTTCTCTTGCAACAATCTTGGAGATGAATTTAGATGTAGTGTGAGAATCATAACATACTCAAAGTTTCTTAACAACTCTGATAGTTGTACCAAGGGCCATGTTTAACAAATCAAATGAAATTGCTAACTTTTCACTATGGTGGTAGATAAATGATTCTTTTTTCTTCTATTCCACAACATTAAGTAAAAGTCTTGAATCTGGAAATACCTTGCTACCTTCATTTTCAAACCCAATTTCTCCAATTTCACATAGATCTCCCATGTTTTTGGATGTGATATGTCTCCTACACAAAAAAAAATGTACCATTTTATGCCCTTCAATCCAACTACATGCAAGTATCTTTCTAATTCCTCTATCTTTCATCAATCTCCTTACTATTTGAACCTCACACCTACGCACTTTTGCACAAATGTTTTATAGAACATAAGTTGCAACATTTTTAAGATCCAACTAAAAAAGAAGTGTTGCTAGAATACTCAACCTATATTCATATATGATCCACAAGTGCCAAAGGTTTAATTGACATCTTAGTAATAATGTTTAGGGTGTCCTTAAGATAGAAAGCATGGGCACGAAGGTCAACCATGCACAACTAATGATCAACTATATATATGTAAATGCAATAAGGGTTACTGACATGTGAAGTATGTGCAACCCTCATCCACTAAACCTGCATGACTGCATGCATCTAGAATACAAGCAAAGCTTACAATGTCGATGTTCTACAATGCTTCATTAATTCAAAGATTTTGAGAGCTTCCTTGCAAAATCCATTTTGTGCACATTCTACAATCATATCATTTCATTCCATGAGATGACATCTCTTTGAGGCATTATGTCAAATAATTCCTTTTTTACTATATTTTGGTGTCAAATCTTTGCTAATTATGGTTAGCTTCATTACATTTAAATTCTAAATTCTAGGAAATTATATACAATAAATAGATTGATGGTTGTTTGGATAGTGAAATTAGCTCTCTTAGAAATTAACTGAAATATCTAGAAGGATTATTTTAATTAAAGAATATTTTGTGGTTATTTTTGTAACAATGATTTTACAATGCAACTAGCTTGCTATTTTCATTCAAGATACAAGTCATCAAAGTCAAACACATACCAAGAAGATGGTACTCTAATTCAAACCCTTAACCTCACTTAGTTTAGTTTTATTACATGGGGATATGAAGGAAGTTGCTAAAAAATTAATATATATCATTTTTGTTTGTGAAGGAGAATATTGTGAGATTCAATATGGCAATGGATCAATATCTAGTTTCTTAAGTAAAGATGATGTCAGAGTTGGAAAACTTGTTGTGAAACATCAGGTTAGTAATTTTTGGATGTTAAGGCTTCTCATTTTGATATCAAAGATATTTTATCAACTTAATTTGGAATTTATGTATAAATGGATTCTTCCATGGTGCAGGTCTTTACTCAGACAACACATGAACTAGGGTTGATTTTTTTTTTGTGTAATTAAGTCTGGTGGCATTCTTGGGCTTGGTTTCCAAGAAATTTTTGTTGATAATGTTGTTCCAGTATGGTTAGTGTTGATAGCCTTCATTCTATAATGTCAACTTCATTCTATAATCTGAGCATATCACATTTCATAAAATTTGAACAAGGTTCTGAAATCAAGGGTCCAATATGCATATTTTAGGCCTATGTTGAACACTCTATTTAAGGCATTTGTGGACAAGGCTACCATTTTTTAATTGATTATCTTTCTATTGTGTTTGGACTTTTGTAAACTTGCAATATACAATGCACTTTCATTCTTTTTGAATTGAGACTAATAGTAATTTTGTTGGTTGTATTGAGGCACAACTTCATTCATGGCAAAAAAGGAAGCACCCCATTGCTCATATCAGATGGAACATTGCATATAAAGGAGGAAAGATTCTAGCTGGGTTATTTTTTACTACATTGAAGAAGAGAGCTTCGTATATGGGACATGATCAACACTCTCCTTCTTGGATTATACACATTATAGCTTTCTCAAGGAAGATTTCTCATGTTTTAGAAGTTTTAAGAGATGAAAGGGGCATGTGCTCACACTGAAGGGCTTCAAGCATGTGTTTCCATCACTGTAGAAGTTTTTTGGAAAAGTTTATTTCTTGCAGTCATTTTTGTGCAATATTGTAGCTCATATTTTTAGTCTTGTGACAAAATAACAATTGCAATACTCTATTTCTAAGTTGTGATTAGAACACCTTTCTTTTATTAATAATTTTCACCAATTTTTCCTTCTCAATGACTATCTTATAGTGTGTAATTGATGATTGATGTGTATTTCTATGTTTTATGCTTAAAAACTCAAATATCAGTCAATTAAAATGACTAAATATACTACTAATTGGCATTAATTAATAATTAAAATTGACTAAATATACTACCAATTGACAGAAATTAGTGAACATTGAATAAAAATGACTAAATAAGTGACTAGTTAACAAAAATCAATGACTAGATATATCAGTGAGTAAAAAAAAGACTAAATAAGTGACCAGATTACAACAATCAATGACTAAATCAACAACTAAATAAGTGACTAGTTAAATATATCAGTGAATAAAAAATGACTAAATATATCAATGAAAAAAATGACCGAATAAGTGATCATATTATAACAATGAATGACTAAATCAATGACTAAATATACTACCAAATAGATCAATCAAAACAACCAATAAATAACTAAAAATGGTTTAGTCATCAATATGGTCGCATTATATATGACTAGCAATAAACTACTAATGGTTACGTGACCAAGTTAAGTCAATTATAAATAGTTTTTAGTAGTTTTTTCAGTCACACATTGTTGTTTCTATATTAGTGCTATGAAAACCTTTTGTACGTCAGAATCGGGAAGTGGGTACAAGATATGAGAGAAGAACACTTGATGCCATGCCATAAAATTAGTAATCTTCTAATTATCCCCTTGCTTGCATCAGATGAGATCCGAAAAGGTCACCTTTGGTTCGATATTGGCTTGGAAATGTTAGAGAAACTGGTTTACAAGTTGATCAAATGAGAAAATGGAATTGTCAGGTAAGGAACCATACCACTCAAGTGATGTATCCTTAAGAGATAAAGGAAATATTTTTTCCATCAACACATTGTGACGGAAGAAGTCTATACACATGGTATTAAAGGTGGACACATGCATTTACGAGTTCCCTTTTCTGCCATACTTCTCAAATTTGGGATTCTCCATTGCTTATGGGAAGGGAGTACTTAGGATTGTTACCGACAATGGGCTACGTTGGAAAAAGGATGAAAAATAGGCTTGAATGAGGCCTAAGAGAGACTCACCAATTGGTTTATCATACAATCCATATTCTAGAGCAAGGCATTCAAAACAAGGTTAGTAGATGAAAAAGGACCAGTGGAGCCTCCAGAACCACCACCACCAAAACCACCTCTAGAACCACCTCTAGAACCACCTCTAGAGCCATTATTGTGATTGTCACCAAAGCCACCACCACTAGTAGGGTCTCCATTGGTGCCACCTCCACTATTGAAGCCACCTCTATGGTCTCCACCAGTGCCACCTCCGCTACCAAAACCATCACAACTCAGTCCACCAAAGCATCCACCACCGAGGGTAGTAGGAGGGATGAAACTAAACCCAAATGGTGTATTACTCACCTTGATAGTGGGGGGATTTTAAGAAGTAGAAGAAACAAAAATCGGGTCTTGAATCGGCCATGTAGATGAACATAGTGGGAATTGGAACACTTATTTTTATTTCATAAGTATCAAGCACCTCTCCTTGAGTGGTACCCGATCTAGGCCTATACGAAGGGACATAAGCTTCAATTAGATTGAAAAGGCCATGTAAGAATTATATGCATGTCCAATCCTTTCCCAACAAATTTCTCAATTTTCTAGTAAGCCTAGCATCCCTCTCCATGTTTGGTGCTTTCTCCAAATGGTGCACAAGGTCTAGTAACCTGTTATCCAATTCCAAAAAAAATTCATAGGGACATGTACACCCTCATCCTCATCCACAGACAAAGCCTTGGGGGATGTTGGAGGAGTAGGAATGCAAGTGGTTTCATCTACGAAACCCATATCTCATTAGTGAAGCCCGTAGGAAAGCCAATGGTAAATTCATCAGCTAAATCAGTGGAGAAAGTAGAGGTGAAACTAGAAGTGACCTTTTTCTTCTCTATTGGTAAGTGTTACACACTTCATCTAACCATGTACCCAGAATTTGTGGATGAGGTTGTGATGCTCATAAACCTTCACAACACTCAGGGTTACAACAATCTCAAGGCATGAGGGACAAGCTTCAACACAGACAAATGGGTAAACATTGTTCACATCGAGTTCACCAAAAATGTAAGAGAGGGTGGCCAACCACATCAAGGCTCTAGGTCATGGAGAGCTAAGAGCGAAGGGCTGCCCTAACTTACCTTGCTCTAAAAGGATGGGGAGCAAGAATGCAGAGCACTCTGTAGTACTTTTGTCACTCTATAGACCTAGAGTTCAGGTTTAGGCTAAGCAAGCTAGTTTTTGGAGTCAATACTGTACCTCAGACACTTCTTTGTTTGAAGATGGCAGTGTGGTTCTCGGATGAAAGTGTGGTGCACTGGCATCTCTCGTGCGCATTGATGTTCATATGACCTGAAACAAAAAATAAAGTACAAACTACCTAAAAACTAATTGATAGCCTAAAGTTGACTATGGCAAGAAAAATAGAATACAAAAGTATGAGAAATAGAGATGGAGATGATAAAGCATGTAGATAAAGGATAGGGTGACAAAGATAATCTCACAAAAGTGTCCATTCACTAGCTAGCTCCACATGTACGTGCACCTACACATGAGAAAGAGGGAAAATTGTTGGTGCTATATAGGGGCCTACCTCAGTCAGACCCCTGTTTTGGTTTCTCCACCTCCACAAATAGCTAGAAAGAAAAAAAGTATAATATGTGATAAAGAAAGAAAAAAATTCTATGAACACTACAAAAAAATATGCCACTATTAAATCACAAAGCAGAGCAGTGAAGTGTTACCACCTCCACCCAAAATATCACTAGCCAATGGAGGAGGATGCAAGGTATGGACTTGGAAAAGTCACCACAACCACAAAAATGATGAAGGGGGGTATCGCAAGAATCCAAGCCCATAACTTCTATGGCTTGCATCACACTTGCAATGTGGAGTTGATGGAGCTTCAAAGATGTTGTAATGCTCAAAAGTGAAGTGCTAGAATGTTGTTTGAGAAAGTGAAAATGTGAAGAATAAAGTGATTGAATGCATAGAGAATGAAAATGAATGTCTAGAGGATGAAACAAAGTGAGAATGGATGTTTTTGAAGGTGGGATGAGAAGGAATAAGGCATTTTTGGGTCGGTTGGTCAAAGAGGGACGTTACAATTCAACCCCAATTAGGTGTGTAATGTCTCTACCAACTTCAGATGCAGGAATCCATTAGGGATGATAGCACAACACGTAGACGTCCATGCACCGTGCATTCATCCCTAACAAATATTCTCTCATGAATGCATAGGAAAAACCCCAAATGGATGGAAGACAGATGTGTGAGGTAGAATTTTTCCTTCATATTTTATTTTCTAAGGTGATGGTATGTGAAAGGGGAATTTATACAAGGGGTGAAAATTTGCTCCTATACATTTTTCCCCCATTTTAGTGAGCGCGTATATTGATGAGTGTTAGATAAAGTAGATCAAAGAGGTATTAGGGTTATAAATGTATACTTGAACCATCGAGGAAGCAGACCGTGATCTAGTGAACTCGAAAGCACAAGGCAGGAAAATGACTCCACAAGTACTCTCCCTGGGTAATTTACAACAAAAGGAATCCAGAGCCCTATAGAACTACAAAGTTGCATGAAGTACAATGAAGGCCCTCAGACCAATGATGGATAAATCCTACAGGATGAAAGCATCTTACAGGCCCATAGATTTGCAAGAAGGAAACCCCCAAGATCTCTCTCATGAAGGAAGCCCGATGTAAGGGAAATTTGTAGAGTTGGACTAGAAAGTGGCTTCACAGGCACACCTGCAAAGCAACATGTTAATTCGTAGATAAAACATGCCAAGAAATAGGAAGAAACAACATGGGAAAATAAGAAAACAATCATGCAAATCGTCAACGAATTGGAAGGCTTTCAAATGGGTCCCTTGGGAACCCTTCAAAAGAAGAGGGATCCACTCAAGGGACGTGTTGTTTGAAAGTGTTACAGAGATTTTTTTTCTCAAATCAATTCATCATTAAGGAATCCTTTCAAAATATTTTCACTTCATCAAGGAATTCAAAAGGAAGAAGATTCCCCCTCATGAGGAGAAGGTTGAGGTTTCTCCTATAGGAAAAAATTCTCCCACCTCAAAGGAAAGTTCTCAAGTTCTTTCTTTACAAACCCATGATAAAGGAAACACATTCCACTACGAGTCCAAGTCGAGAATACGATTCTTGGAAAAATCTTGCAAGGATTTTCAAGAAAATATTCATTGGAAATGAATGCATTTTCTAAAAATCAAAGGATTGTGAGAGTAACATTGTCACACATACAAGGGACAACTCAAGCAAAGAAGACACAAAGATAAAAGAGTGAGAGAGAAATAACATAAAAAAAAGACATAGGGGTGATCTGATATTTTGGGGTCAAAACTACTCATAAATATATAAGTATAAAAATAATATATAAATGAACTATCATCAACGCCCTATTATATCAGACCATGTGAAAAATGCATGAGAAGAAAAAGTAAAAATAAAACTTTGGATCAACATGGAAGGGAATCCTAAATTCCCCCAACACTTTGCATCATCCCCAATTTGTTGAAAATCAAAGAACATAATAGAGGAAGAATGATGATACAAATAGAAGAAGGTTTACGACATAAAATCACTCTTGTATCCAAGCACCAATAAGGTTGACAAGGGTCATCCAGGAACACATAACACATGCATGGGGGAACACATCACAACACACACACACTTCTAATCTAAAGATAAAGAAGGGTCCTCTCCCTCACATTCATCAACCAAGAGGTCATCTGCTTCCCAATCTAGCTCATTATAAGGGGAAGGAGGATGAGCCTACAATGGTGGAATATTAAGGGGAGGTGCTTTTGACCCTCTCACAATAATGGCTAAGGAAGAAGGCCTCATAAGGTCTTCTTCACTTGGCTCTTGTGCAACTATGGTTAGCGATTTCACAAAGATTGCCGAAAAGGATGGAACTTCAACAAGAGATTTAAACATGAACTTTCCAAAAGTGCCATGTCGTACCTCAACAAACAGGGAGGACAACACCCGAGATTCACCACTTGGATCACCGAGTGACTCAAGAGCAATGACAAACTCAACAGAGGCTAGAACTTGTTTTGTCACTAGGACATAACAAGCTAGCATAGGACCACCCTTTGGAGAAGGTGGGATCCTCTTACACTCTACTTCATTGGGGGATGTGAACTCCCCATAGATGAGGCAAGAGGCACAAAAGAGGAGGAGAAAATTGTGGCATACACCATTGAGGTATTCAGCATGTCCACGAGTTTAGGGAATGGAAAGATGTCTTGAAGGGAAATCAACAGGGGTGACTCAGCCGAGGGAGTGATAAACACTTACACCTTTTTGGGGTCAGGCGCACTCACATTCACATCAAGAGCTAGAAGTGAGACTTAACTAGACTAAATGGAAAGAAAGGGGAGGAGAGAGGAGGATGCATTAGGAGGCCCTAGATTAGGGGCAGTCAGCTTCTCTTCCTTTTCTTGCAAAGCGGCCTACTCAGCTGCTAGAGCCTTTCACTAGTGCTTCCACTCACGTGTAAGGAAGTTTCTACAACTCTTCGAGCTAGAGGCTCGATGCTACGAAGGGATAGAAGGCTCCTGCTTAGCCTTAGGGGTGTCCATCACAACCATTTTTGGTGGAGGGGTAGACTCCTGAACAGCAGTAGGAGAGGGAGATTGAGAGATAGCGGGGGAGTCAACTCTAGTGCCTCAGTGGTGGGCCTCTTCCCATTCACTGCTTTGGGAGTAGGAGCGGTGGGAGGCTGTAGAGGCTGAGACATAGAGGATTCCCTGTGGGGACCCTTCCTTCTACCGTATAAGTAGGGCCAAGGTCAAAGAGGCACAATAGGAAGATCTAATAACCTAATCTTAGCTTTGTCCCAAGTAGGCACCATTAGAATTCTCATGTAAAATCTAGGGGTATTCATCCCAAACTCTTCTTTAGAAAGAGGAGTGGGAGAGACACCCTGAGGAAGTGAAGGCCTCTGCTTTTCCTTTTGAGAAGGGGAGGAAACTTTTTTTTGTGCAACCAGAAGGGTCGAATTCGGCTATCCTTTTCCCCTAGCCTTATACTTCGCATAGTTTCGGTAAAGTAGGTTTGTTCTTAGGGGAAGTGGACCAATCAGGGCAGGCCAAAAATGATCCAATGAGTAACCCCCATGGGACACCAATGACCGGTATCCAGTGTCATGCACGATGTGTACAATACCTTTGTAGGAGGATTTAAAACACTAATGAATGAAAAAAGTGATTTCGTTCATGGAAGCTAGCCAAGGTATGCCTAACTTCACTTTGAACAAATTTGATTCTAGAATAACATCAAAAGTTATGTTCACAACCCTAGGTCCAACTAGGATGGAAAGAGTTATTGAGCCATACGGCTTGAGAGAGAGGCCATTGTGCATATGAATGGTAAATTTTGTTTCTTTGTAATCCTCCCTTTGTAATGAATTCAACCACAACGTCACCTCAATAATGACATTCACTTGGCTCGCAAGTTCAACTAGGACCCCTGTTACAATGTTCCCATTGAGGCGAGCAGGAATGTAAATTTGGGAGAGGGCTTATTATTCAAGGGTATATATCTTGCGAGGTGAATGTTATGTCTAGTGAGCCAATTGCAAGCTGCATAGAAGGAGCAAGCGTAACCATGTTAACGTACACCTTGAGTTGAGTGGTAGAATTGGAGGGATCAATAATTAAGTTAGAAGAATTCGACAGAAATGGGTCCGTGTATATCTGCAACTCACTATTTTCTTTCACCATTGATTTATCTGTAATTTATTGACTCCCATCGAGATGAATAGTATCATCCTCGATGTGGTCCTATATCTCATGACGCAGGTGCATACAACATTTGGTATCATGTCCATTGACTTGATGGTACTGATAGAAGGAATTCACATCATACCAATCAGGGTAAGCTTCCTTGAGTGGCTGAGGGTTCGTTCTCCAAGGTTATCATTTTATCCTTTAATAACTTCTACAACATGGCAGAATAATATTCTGCTAACTTTGTGAACTTTACATTGCATCTGAGGCCATTATCATTTGTTGTGGCTACAAAATTTACAATAGTCTTTCATTTCCTTGAGATCAATGCAATATATTTTTCTTTTGAATGGGAGCCTGAGGAGGATCCCCCAAACTAAACTATCATTTGTTGATACTCCTGTAATGCCACACACAGATGTGTGAAAGAAGGGTATTTCATAATGGAAATTTTTTCTACCATGGTCTTTGCAGGTTCCCTATGAAAACCTTTTATACGTTGGAAGTGGGCAGCGGGTACAAGATTTTGAGAGAAGAGTGCTTGATACTGTGTGCATGTGTGAAATATGTAAAGTTAGTATCAACACAAACCTTAATGAAACAATTTATATTAAAGATTCAGAGAAAATAGGTTATTCTAATTTGCAACAAACTAAATCTTTCAAGAATGTCTCATTGTCCTCTATTCTTAATGATTCTTTTAACCTTTTGGCCCTCAAATTTCTATGTGCACAAAGGCTATTAGAATGACACTTAAGAAACGAGATTAGTATTCAACATGCAAACCAACTAAATTCCTACATGAAACTATATGCAAACAATGATGATGAATGCTATGATGAAGGGATGATGGTGATTATCATAAATGAACAAGTGGAGGTGGATGCTATGGTATTGAACTAAAATGATCTATATATGATTATATATATGCTCAAATGCAAACTAAAAATGAACTAATCTAAAATGAAACTATGATGCGAGATGGGATGTAAAATGAAACTATGATGCAATATTTAAAGATAAGATGTAAATGGAAAGTAAACCATGATGTAAAGACTAGATATAAGACTCCAAAATGCTCCAAGCTCCAATGATAAAACCTGCATGATAACTTTACTTCACATGTGGATGCAAAATACAAGGCCCAAGGGTTGTATTTATAGCCTTTTCCAAGCATATATTGAGGTGGAAATAATCAATGATCCAGATTCGAATAAGAAAAATGGATGGTGAAGATGAAGAGAATCAAGATGTTGTCCCCATGACCAAAGACAACATGCCATTTGGATGGAAGATTCAAGTGTGGGAAGAGAAGACCATGTGCTTTTTGAAATGAGATGAAGATAGTTCTAATTAAAAATTAGAGTTATTTATTTTCATGTGACTTTGGTGAGGTGGCACAAAAAGTTGTAGAAATCTACTCTAATTCCTAATTTTCCATTTACTGAAGACTAATTAAATAAAACAAGTTTAGGGAACCTTGTTTATTTAATTAATTTAGAAGAATATGTTTTAGATTTGGAGAATTAGAGAAGGGTGAACAATATAAATAAATTGAGAATTTATTTATACATTATTGGAATATTAATCAAATAGCTAGTATTTAATTAATTAAAGGTGATGACCATTTTTAGGTGTATACATTTTTTCCCTCTTTGAAGTAATGTGTTTACATGTTGCTTCAAAGAAAAAATTGATACTGATGCTCATAAAATTTTTTGATGCCCCAGATGATGTCCCAAACATTGATTTTTAGGTAGTTTCGGATATATGCCCCCTTGAGAGATAAATCGGTAAAATGTGGAATTTTTTATGTTTTATGGAGGATTCGATGATTGTGTGATGATGTTGTAGTGATGTGATGATGATCCAACATTCAACCAATGATACGATTCATCTCTCCAAATTTGATTCTACACTCACTCCTTGAACAATTTTGATTAGTTAAATCCCATTTTTGATAATAAATCCCACCATAATTCCCTCCATTGTCCTTTAAAAAGGTAAAAAGTGGGAAAAGTGAATTCATTTTCACATTGTGAGTTTGGATAATTTGGAGAGTGGAGAGCTATAGGAAGATGGAGATCCCTTCTCGCAAGCATTGTTTCGAGCGCCTTTGCCACCATGGTCACCCTGCTGCAGTTGGACCTATAGTATGCATTACAAGAAACATCCTTTTCCCACCTTTTTATCGATGTTTTCAACTTGGTAGATAGGTATTGTAGGCCATTTAAAGTCATTTTTGCACTTTTGGGGGGTATTTTTGTTGTTTTCAAGTCATTTTTGGGAGTTTCTCAGAGTTTTGGCACCTCTTGCTTCTGTTCTAGCACCTTTTGCTTGTGTTTTGGCACCTTTTGCTTCTATTGTGGCACCTTTTTCTTTTGTTTTGGCACCTTTGGGGTCCCAAATGGTGCCTTCTACTCATTATGTGGCCCCTCTGGGGTCCCAAATGGCACCTTTTGCAAGCTTGAAGGTTTTTCCCTTGAATGATTCATGATGATTTTCCCTGTTGTTTTGCCTGTCTGACGATGTTTGATTGATTAAATTCCTCCTAGTTATGTCAAATGTTGCATTGTTGATGTTTGTTGAGGCTTATATGATGTTCATGAATCATGTTAGTCATTGCATTGTTTTGCTCAATGATGCTTTTGATTGATCTTAGTATGATTATGTGATGTCCATTGCTTGTTTGATGTAAGATAGTTGATGATTTGATCTCATGATAGGTGAGAGTCAAATGATAGGATAACTTGATGATGTTTCGACCTCATGATAGGTGAGGATCGATGATAGGACTGATGATGCATCAACCTCATGATAAGTGAGGATCGATGATAGGATTCACTGATGTATCGACCTCATGATAGGTGAGGATCGATGGTAGGATTGATGATGTATCGACCTCATGATAGGTGAGGATTGATGGTAGGAATGATGCTTGATCAACCTCATGATAGGTGAGGATCGATGATAGGACTAATACTTGATCGACCTCATGATAGGTGAGGATCAACGATAGGATTGATGATGTATCAACCTCATGATAGGTGAGGATCGATGATAGGATTCACTGATGTATCAAACTCATGATAGGTGAGGATCGATGGTAGGATTAATGATGTTTTGACCTCATGATAGGTGAGGATCAATGGTAGATGCACTGATAATTTGATTGATTGATTGATTTGATGGTCTTGATTGATCCTGATTTGATTGACTGATGATCTTGATTGAACATGATTTATTTGATTGATGATATTGATTGAACATGATTTGATTGAATTATTATCTTGATTGAACATTATTTGATTCACTGATGATCTTGATTGAACATTGTGTTAGGGCTAAATTTGATAGATTGATTGATGTAATGCTAATTTTTTTCCATAATATGATTAGGAGAACTTTGATGTGCTCTAGTCTCAGGAGCGTTTCCCGAAGACATGGGAGATGGTTTCTCAATTGACTCAGGTGGATTTGGAAATTATCACTCATTGTGGGTTGAAATACTTGATAGATATACCCCAATATAGGATTAATAGGGGTTTGTTGACTTCTCTAGCGGAGAGGTGGCATAGTGACCATAACACCTTTCATTTGGATACTAGGGAGATGACAGTTACTCTGAAGGATGTTTACCATATCCTATGGATTCCAGTGTAGAGCAGGGCGGGACTGATGCCATGCATAGGATTTTCTGAGATGATCATGTTTTAGGCCATTGGGTCCCCTAGCAGGAGATGGTCGAGAGATATGATCCTCTACCATGTGTTCTTTTTGGGTTTGTTGGTGGATTCCTTTGTCCTGACCTTAGGTCAAAGGGATTTTTGGTGGGTTGGGGTTGAGTATTGGAGTGTATGACACTACAGGGGACCAAATATGCATGGGATTCATGTATGTTAGCCCATTTGTATCATGATTTGTACCAGGTTGTGTATTGTGGGGAAACAAGTCTCTCTTCTAGAATTACACTATTACAGACATGGGCATGTGAGCATATAGCGATCACTCGACCATTGGGAGATAGACAACGGCTATTAGGTAGACCCTATGTGTTCAACTACAGTGGTCCATGTGTTTAGCATAAGTTGGGAAAATTAGCTTATTGGAGACGTGTCTTATATGATCTAGAGACTGTGACTTGGAACCCATACTTGGATTGTGAGATGTGGCCAAAGGATCGGGTGGAGATGCCATATATGATGATATCACAATACTTAATTGGAAAGACATGTTCTATACTTGAGAGATATTTGTATCTACGTGTTTTTCGTTAGTTTGGACGAGTTCACGCGATGCCCCAGGGGGTTGCCCATTATGCACGGTGATGACAAGATGTGCTAGAGTGGGGCCCTTGCTTATCTTATGATGCTACTTGTATCGAGTATTATACATTGGCACCATGTGTATGCGATTATATTCCAGAGATGGCAGATGCAGGGATGACAAAAGATTATTCTGAGTATTTTTACACACATCCTTTTCTAAGGTTATCTAGTCCTGATGAGCTAGTTCCGCCAGTTGATGATGATGACAGAGCACCAAGATAGAGGGGCGATGGAGACAAGGAGGAGAGTGATATTGGGGATGAAGGGGATGATGAGGGTGCTAAGGGTGGTGGTGGGGGTGGTGACGATGGTGGTGGTTCAGGTGTAGGGCCATTGGGTGCAATTGGTAGTCCCTTTCTAGATTTTGTAGTTCCTAGATGTAGGAGGAGTATTACTGTACTGCATTCAGTGATGCCTAGGATTTATATTGGAGTCCCTTGTCATCAATAGCAGGCACAAATAGAGGCATTACAAGCATAGGTTCAGACCTTTTAGGGTGAGTTAGTGCAGGCTTGGGCATAGTTTGAGATACTGATGACTGAGAGAGATGTAGATAGGCAGTAGGTACAATAGGTATAGGCATAGGTTCAGACTCTTCAGGGTCAGTTAGTGCAAGCTCAGGAATAGGTTCATACATTGAAGGTTGAGAGAGATGTAGATAGGTAGTAGGTACAAGCACATGTCATCATACTTACTGCAGAGAGGGATGTCGTGAGACGTCGGGCAGAGTAGGCCAAGGACATTACCGAGAGATTACAGTAGGCTGCAATGCCCATGGGTACAACAGAGTTCCTTAGAGAGATTCAACACACTGATTAGGAGTTGCAGTTTTATAGGGGTAAATATCATGAGCTAGTTCCTTCTGACTGGCGAGAGAGCTTTGTACCATCTCGATCTCGCAGATCCCAGTCTTAGAATGTTAGCATGGGTGTTACTCAACCATTTCCTAGAGATAGGAGAGATCTTGGTGCAGGTCCATCAGGTGGAGGAGGTACTGGTTCACTAATGCTAGCACCATATGGGGGGAGATCGACATAGTATCTTATGATGTACACACTTTTGTAATATTGATGATGTACTTCTTGTGTTTAGACTTTATGATATAGTGCCATTTTGATATTGATGTATCTCATCATACTTTTGGGATATCCTTGTACACTTTGACATTATGTTTTTTGAGGTTATATGATATGCAACGATGATTATGATCTATGTTTTGATATGATGATAGATGTCTATGATGCATTTAATTTCCATGTTATGATGTTGATTTTGATGTTACGAGATGCTATGGATGCAAATGATGATGCAACTGATGTGTTATGAGTCTATGATGATTTGTGAATGATGCCTATATGATGTATTTGATGGATTTTGTTATGCCAATGATATGTGATGCATTTTATGTTTTTGTTCTTTTCTAATGCAAATAAATGATGTAATGAATGAATGAATATGTATATGAAATGATCACATGATGATGCATATTTGTGTTGATGTTTAGGTGATGTTTATATGTATGTATGCAATGATGATATTTTATGCTTTATGGATGATGGATTTGATTATGCAAATTATGTAAGATGTTCCATGTGATGATTATGTTGAATATGTATGGATGTGATGCAAATGATGTGTGATGTTTTATAAGGATGAATGATGATTATGTGATGGAAATGATTATGCAGATGATTGTGTTCTAGGTTCTTAATCTTAAATGAGTGAATCTATCCACCTTCCAAGAGTTGTCAGAAGGTTGTCATCAGTTGATTCTCTGTTTCATTATGCTTCACAAAACCTGGCATATTTCCCAATTCTTTTGGAAATCTGAAGAGACTCGCTCATTTAAGCTTAGTGAACCACTTCCCTAATGCCACTAAATGAAATGATTTTGATTATGTAAATGAGATGCAGTGGATGTCATTTTGTGTTTTCCAATGCAATATTATGATGTGATGAATGAATGGATGAATGATGTTGTAATATTTTCCAATGCAAATGATATGCAACTAAATGGGAATGTTTTCTAATTATATGAAAATGATATGTTTTTGGCAATGTCAAGTGTACTCAATCCCTTAATGCAATAGATAACATCATTGTTGCAACTTTGGAAATGCCATAAATATAGATACAAACTAACATGGATGCAATCTACTCTAAACATGCAAATCTTGTATGCAAAGTTTGTCATTCGTAACAACCAATTTATCGTGCTTTTTATCATCAGCAGGCCTTTAAAATGTTGAAAGTGAGTACAAGCATCAATGGTATATTTAGACCATGATGATCTGAGTACTACTTCCATGATGTTTGATAGTGCAAGTTAACACAAGCATCTAAGTATAATTAAACTGAGATGACCTGAGCATTGCTTGCATAAACAGGAAAGAGTTAATCCTTTTCCTATGCAAATTCAAAATGTCATCAGTGATACTTTGTAGCGCACGTCTCACAACAATTTTCACAGTAATAATGATAAACTCACAGACAACAGAAAATGAAAAATCATACTCCTTCCTGGCTCCTCTAGTTTGGCACATCATCGAGGGGCTCCAAAGATATGATAACAAAAATCAAAGTACAAAAATTGAACATTTGTGATTAACGTGATAACCCATGATTCAGAAGAGCATCATCCTTTTGATTTGATTTTATGTTCGATTTTATGATGTTTTTGGGATTTTTCGATTTTCCAATTTTTATGGTGTTTTTTGAGATTTTGACCAAGAACCTAACCTAAAGACCTATCCTAGGGGTTTCGGGGGCTGATCAAAGATTATTCTTGCTTACGTTGTACATGTAGAGACCATGTAGTTCGACAAGAAGACTATGTTTTTGACTTTTTGACTGACTTTTAACTTGTTTTTGGATTTTGATATGATATGGATGTTTGATGAATTTTTGATGGTGATTGATGTTCAATGTTGGGTTGCATTTTAATCATTTTTTTTGTTGTGTTTGTCTTGTTGTTGTTTGTTTGTTGGTTCTTACTCAAAGTTTGTTTGCCCCCAGTGAGTACAGGATTTTGCCCCTAGTCTAGGGTGAGACATGACCACAATGCCAAAATATGTACATGGTGCTTTCAAAGGATAGGTAGATGGATGGAAAAATTGAATGGTGAAAGCGAATGGTCAACATGCTCAAATAGATGGAAAAGCTACCCTATCACAAATAGTGCCTATTGCCAGGTTTTCACTACTTGTTTTTATTGCACTTTTTTAGATTTTATGATTTTTTTTTATCTTTTATCTTTTTATTTTTTTTGTATTTTTCTTTGTTTTTGATTTTTTTTTGTTACCAAGACACCTGTTTGCCAGGTTTTCATCAAGGAAACCATCTTTTCAGAACATTTTCTGATGTTTTTGGTATTTTTCAGGACCTTTTTTCCAATGCACTTGGATTATTCAAGTGTAGAACTTGTTGAGATGTAGATTGTTGAGGGCTTCATCAAACAAAACCCCTCTTGGTGTGGACAATTGATATGATCCCAATCCGAAGACTGTTGTGATGATGCCTTGATCTTGTGTGAATGACCATGCTAGATGAAAGGACCCAATCATAATGAATAACATGAGTGGAAAATATGATAGATGATAGAGGTGATGGATGAAAGAGGTTATGATAGGATTCCTAATATGCACGCTATATGGGCCATCAAGCTTCAGACAAAAAGGAGCTTGGGAAACTGATGAGTTATAGTACGTGAAGGGGTCACCATCAAAGACGCATTAAAAGACATCACCAATGGAAGTGTAATGATATGATGGGTATGTGAACATGGATGGGTGGAAGGGAATATGTGGTATGAGTGACATGGATGTAGACCATGAATCAACAAGTTCTTTCTTTTATTTTTTTCTTTGATAGATGCCCCCAATGAGTTCTGAGGGAGATGCATGTTTGGAGATCAACTTTTGCTTGCTTTTATTTTTTACTTTGATTTTTTATTTGTTTGGTAGCTTTTTATTTTGGCTAGGGGACTTGTTTGGATCTTTCTTTCTTTTTGATTTGTCCAATAGCTTTTTTTATTGGCTAAGGGACTTTGCTTGATCCTTTTTTTTCTTTTTATTTGTCCAATAGCTTTTTATTTTGGCTAAGGGAATTCTCTTGATTTTTCTTTCGTGGAAAGCTTTCTTTTGATTTTGAATCTCCTTTTGAAAAAGGAATTTTTACCTTTGATTTCTGATTTTCCTCCTTTATATTTTCTTTAGATGATACTTGTTGATCCATGTCTACAAGGTGGATGGATGTGGGTGATATGAATGAAGTGGGAGTGGTGATGCCATCAATGGAGTCTTTGATACTATCCTTTTCAGTACTGTTAACATCAATGGAGGCTTGCAAATCCTTAGTGACTTGGAAAGATGACTTAATGGAGGGAACATTAGGAGATTCATACCCTAGCCCAAGGAAAGTGTGATGGAAGGATGGTTGGATATCCTCAGTAGGATCATGGTCAAAAAGTGGGTTATCATAGATATCTTGGCCAAATAGGGGGTTATCATAGCTATCAAAATCTTGTGTGCAGCTAGATATGGAAAGGGTGGGTGTATCATTAGGATCCAAAAAGGTTTCAATCCCCGCATGGTCATCTTTCTAAATTTCTTCTATAGCAGTCTCAACATCATTGTTGGAAGTCTAACCTTTCTTGACAATAGTAGCAGTTTCATTTATTAGCAACTTATCCAAACGATATTATCCACACCCTAGATCATGAATTTGGACATTGGGGTTTGATAGTGCAGTGACTAGAGTGGATGTTTTGACGGTTTCATGATCAATATTTATTTGAGGGGAGAATGCTTCACAATTGCTAGGGATGGTGATTTCCGCTTTAGGACTTTGATTATGGCCAGACATGAAATAATTAATATCTCGTTGTATTGTGATTTCGACTCCATCGTGAGAAAATTTCAAGCATTGATTGTATGTAGAGGAAAATTATTGCATTTCATGTATCCACAATCTTCCAAGGAGGATATTATAGGTCAAGGGGAGATCAAGGACTTGGAAAACCACATCTTTCACCACAGGAACAATTCTGATTGGTAGAGTAACTGATCCTTTAGATAAGTGCTCTTCTGCATCATATTCCTTCATCGTAATATTTTTACCGGAGTTTATTACATTTTCTAAATATCCCAAGGCATGTA
>VDFB02252616.1:120954890-121003733 GCA_007258455.2 Sequoia sempervirens
AATGATTACCAAGTAAATTTTTATTAGATATTATAGTTGCAAGTTCCACTTTAGATCACCAAAGCCTTCACAAAAACTTCTGCATAACCACCACAACACTGCACGGTTGTTGTTGGTCCTTCACGGTGATGTGAATATCTCATTAAGACCTCCATGCTACCCTATACCACTCTTCTCTCTTCCCTATTCCATCTTTTTCTAGGTTTCCTAGATTATTGTACAAATCGTAATCATAAACTTTGTCCCACTCTTCTCTCTTCCCTATTCCATCACCTATCAGGCTTTTCAACTCCTCATTTCTCTAGTTTAATAGATTTGGAGGAGTCTCACAAGGGAGATAACTCTGCAAAACAAAACAACTTTCTTATGGATCTTGTAATCTACAAAAATAAGCTTTACAGTCAAAAAAATATAGATCATAATGATCTATGTTTTTACCCTATTAGAGAAAAAGATTCGGTCTTTTTATAGTGAGATGCAGGATACACCCAAGAATAGAGCTAAAAATATCATATTTTTAAACCTTCAAATCTTTGAGATCATTGCAGATTTGATTTGATTTTTGTACAACTTGATGGATCTAAAAAACCTGTTGCTTGAAAATTTTATTTGTTCAAAATAATCTAAGGGTGTTATTTTTCCTTGATGATAATGTGTTGACAATCAAAAAACATACATGAGAATTGTATTTTGACATATCTAAGTGCAAAACTAGATTTGGTTTGTGGGTTATAATAAAACTGCCCACAAAAAAACCTATTCCCTTATCATATCGGTTAAATTTCCTATGTACAAACAACACCACTAAATATGAGGCGTTACTTGCTAGATTGCATGCCACTCTAGTTATGGGTGCTAGAGACATTAAGATATTTGGAAATTCACAATTAGTTATCAAGTAAATAAATGGAACATATCAAACAAAACATAACTAAGTTCACTTGCACAAAAAAAAAAATCTACCATAAGATAACTGCTAAAATTATCATTTTTTTAATCATAATATTTCATTGTATATTTGTATTTTGTTAGATTGTATTGGATAGTTAATGGTTGAGTTTTTTTTTTTTTTAAAATTAGCTTAATATAATTTCCATGTACTTATTTTCATCACTTGTAAATCTAAATTTTCATTACTTTTTGTGATCATCAAAAATAGAGATGATTTTAGTCTGTGTGAAATATTTTCACGCATGTTTGAGATCTCTATAAGGTGATGAAAAAATCCCTAGGGTTTGGTAGGGTTTGAGTATCCTTATTGTTTTGATGGTAATGTTGTCACTAAGTTCTCTACTTGCCCAAATATAGTCACTTGAGAAACTAACATGATGCTATTGACTATAAATTACTTTGTTCTCCCTACCTTCTCACTACAGGTCTGATTCTTCAACTCTACCAACTGCCCTTCCATATCAGTTTCTTTTCATGCTTTTCCATCTAATCTCTTATGAATTTATTCTTATGACTCTGAAAGCTATCACTAGGTCTATCATGATTGTAAGGTCCTTAAGGGTGAATGATTTTCTACTATCAACTCTTAGATTTTCATACTTTTGATGACAATTCTCTAAGGATGTTTGCTTGCTAACTTAACTCTCTATATATTCTCCATTATGAATTGAAAATTTATGGTTTCTAGTTAAATATTTATTGATGTAACCATTTCTATGTTTCTTGGGATTGCCATCCCTATAGGATAGTTTCCTTATAGATCTAAATGTAATTTAAAAGGTTCCCATAAATATTAACAAGTTTCATAAGACTATTGTGTCAAGGTAGTAGATGGTCGTGACAATTTTCATAATACCGCCATATCACAAGAGCCAAGAAGACATGGCGCAGTGTATCGGTAACATCCTTCATTACCGCAAAGTCCAAACAATAAATGTGTGGTATGGCGGTAAATCAAATACTTCTCTTGCATCCCTGCAAGAGCCAAGAAGACATGGTGTGGTGTAGCGATAACATCTCGCATTACCGTGAAGGTCGAGCAATAATGGTGCAGTGTAGCAATAACATCTTGCAATACTGTGAAGACCAACCAATAACAATGTGGTGTAGTTGTAACATCCCACATCACCACAAGGATCATGTCAAAATGGTGTGGTATTGTGGTTAAACTATAAAATGGAATATCACATTTCTTTGAGGAATTTTTTTAAAACAATACACTTGCCTTGTGTATATTGCTTCCACATTTTATGTATGTCTAGTAGGGCACTTGTAACTACAACATATGAAAAAAGAATCCTTGCTATTATGCTTTGATGGATGTCCCTTCGTTATTACTGGATATTTGATGTAGTGCACATTATTATAGTGTAAGCCTACTTATCAGATTATTTCATTTAGCATCACCAATATTCTCCACAAGAACATTGTGCCTATTTAAAATGATGGAAATGGCTCACATCGTTCAGAACAATTTCTCTTGCAACAATCTTGGAGATGAATTTAGATGTAGTGTGAGAATCATAACATACTCAAAGGTTCTTAACAACTCTGATAGTTGTACCAAGGGCCATGTTTAACAAACCAAATGAAATTGCCAACTTTTCACTATGGTGGTAGATAAATGATTATTTTTTCTTCTATTCCACAACATTAAGTAAAAGTCTTGAATCTGGAAATACCTTGCTACCTTCATTTTCAAACCCAATTTCTCCAATTTCACATAGATCTCCCATGTTTTTGGATGTGATATGTCTCCTACACAAAAAAAAATGTACCATTTTATGCCCTTCAATCCAACTACATGCAAGTATCTTTCTAATTCCTCTATCTTTCATCAATCTCCTTACTATTTGAACCTCACACCTACACACTTTTGCACAAATGTTTTATAGAACATAAGTTGCAACATTTTTAAGATCCAACTAAAAAAGAAGTGTTGCTAGAATACTCAACCTATATTCATATATGCTCCACAAGTGCCAAAGGTTTAATTGACATCTTAGTAATAATGTTTAGGGTGTCCTTAAGATAGCAAGCATGGGCACGAAGGTCAACCATGCACAACTAATGATCAACTATATATATGTAAATGCAATAAGGGTTACTGACATGTGAAGTATGTGCAACCCTCATCCACTAAACCTGCATGACTGCATGCATCTAGAATACAAGCAAATCTTACAATGTCGATGTTCTACAATGCTTCATTAATTCAAAGATTTTGAGAGCTTCCTTGCAAAATCAATTTTGTGCACATTCTACAATCATATCATTTCATTCCATGAGATGACATCTCTTTGAGGCATTATGTCAAATAATTCCTTTTTTACTATATTTTGGTGTCAAATCTTTGCTAATTATGGTTAGCTTCATTACATTTAAATTCTAAATTCTAGGAAATTATATACGATAAATAGATTGATGGTTGTTTGGATAGTGAAATTAGCTCTCTTGGAAATTAACTGAAATATCTAGAAGGATTATTTTAATTAAAGAATATTTTGTGGTTATTTTTGTAACAATGATTTTACAATGCAACTAGCTTGCTATTTTCATTCAAGATACAAGTCATCAAAGTCAAACACATACCAAGAAGATGGTACTCTAATTCAAACCCTTAACCTCACTTAGTTTAGTTTTATTACATGGGGATATTAAGGAAGTTGCTAAAAAATTAATATATATCATTTTTGTTTGTGAAGGAGAATATTGTGAGATTCAATATGGCAATGGATCAATATCTGGTTTCTTAAGTAAAGATGATGTCAGAGTTGGAAAACTTGTTGTGAAACATTAGGTTAGTAATTTTTGGATGTTAAGGCTTCCCATTTTGATATCAAAGATATTTTATCAACTTAATTTGGAATTTATGTATAAATGGATTCTTCCATGGTGCAGGTCTTTACTCAGACAACACATGAACTAGGGTTGATTTTTTTTTTGTGTAATTAAGTCTGGTGGCATTCTTGGGCTTGGTTTCCAAGAAATTTTTGTTGATAATGTTGTTCCAGTATGGTTAGTGTTGATAGCCTTCATTCTATAATGTCAACTTCATTCTATAATCTGAGCATATCACATTTCATAAAATTTGAACAAGGTTCTGAAATCAAGGGTCCAATATGCATATTTTAGGCCTATGTTGAACACTCTATTTAAGGCATTTATGGACAAGGCTACCATTTTTTAATTGATTATCTTTCTACTGTGTTTGGACTTTTTTAAACTTGCAATATACAATGCACTTTCATTCTTTTTGAATTGAGACTAATAGTAATTTTGTTGGTTGTATTGAGGCACAACTTCATTCATGGCAAAAAAGGAAGCACCCCATTGCTTATATCAGATGGAACATTGCATATAAAGGAGGAAAGATTCTAGCTGGGTTATTTTTTACTACATTGAAGAAGAGAGCTTCGTATATGGGACATGATCAACACTCTCCTTCTTGGATTGTACACATTATAGCTTTCTCAAGGAATATTTCTCGTGTTTTAGAAGTTTTAAGAGATGAAAGGGGCATGTGCTCACACTGAAGGGCTTCAAGCATGTGTTTCCATCACTGTAGAAGTTTTTTGGAAAAGTTTATTTCTTGCAGTCATTTTTGTGCAATATTGTAACTCATATTTTTAGTCTTGTGACAAAATAACAATTGCAATACTCTATTTCTAAGTTGTGATTAGAACACCTTTCTTTTATTAATAATTTTCACCAATTTTTCCTTCTCAATGACTATCTTATAGTGTGTAATTGATGATTGATGTGTATTTCTATGTTTTATGCTTAAAAACTCAAATATCAGTCAATTAAAATAACTAAATATACTACTAATTGGCATTAATTAATAATTAAAATTGACTAAATATACTACCAATTGACATAAATTAGTGAACATTGAATAAAAATGACTAAATAAGTGACCAGTTAACAACAATCAATGACTAGATATATCAGTGAGTAAAAAAAAGACTAAATAAGTGACCAGATTACAACAATCAATGACTAAATCAACAACTCAATAAGTGACTAGTTAAATATATCAGTGAATAAAAAATGACTAAATATATCAATGAAAAAAATGACCAAATAAGTGATCATATTATAACAATGAATGACTAAATCAATGACTAAATATACTACCAAATAGATCAATCAAAACAACCAATAAATAACTAAAAATGGTTTAGTCATCAATCTGGTCGCATTATATATGACTAGCAATAAACTACTAATGGTTACGTGACCAAGTTAAGTCAATTATAAATAGTTTTTAGTAGTTTTTTCAGTCACACATTATTGTTTCTATATTAGTGCTATGAAAACCTTTTGTACGTCAGAATCGGGAAGTGGGTACGAGATATGAGAGAATAACACTTGATACCATGCTATGAAATTAGTAATCTTCTAATTATCCCCTTGCTTGCATCAGAGGAGATCCGAAAAGGTCACCTTTGGTTCGATATTGGCTTGGAAATGTTAGAGAAACTGGTTTACAAGTTGATCAAATGAGAAAATGGAATTGTCAGGTAAGGAACCGTACCACTCAAGTGATGTATCCTTAAGAGATAAAGGAAATAATTTTTCCATCAACACATTGTGATGGAAGAAGTCTGTACACATGGTATTAAAGGTGGACACGTGCATTTATGAGTTCCCTTTTCTGCCATACTTCTCAAATTTGGGATTCTCCATTGCTTATGGGAAGGGAGTACTTAGGATTGTTACCGACAATGGGCTACATTGGAAAAAGGATGAAAAATAGGCTTGAATGAGGCCTAAGAGAGACTCACCAGTTGGTTTATCATACGACCCATATTCTAGAGCAAGGCATTCAAAACAGGGTTAGTAGATGAAAAAGGACCAGTGGAGCCTCCAGAACCACCACCACCAGAACCACCTCTAGAACCACCTCTAGAACCACCTCTAGAGCCATTATTGTGATTGTCACCAAAGCCACCACCACTAGTAGGGTCTCCATTGGTGCCACCTCCACTATTGAAGCCACCTCTATGGTCTCCACCAGTGCCACCTCCGCTACCAAAACCATCACAAATCAGTCCACCAAAACATCCACCACCGAGGGTAGTAGGAGGGATGAAACTAAACCCAAATGGTGTATTACTCACCTTGATAGTGGGGGTATTTTAAGAAGTAGAAGAAACACAAATCGGGTCTTGAATCGGCCATGCAGATGAACATAGTGGGAATTGGAACACTTATTTTTATTTCATAAGTATCAAGCACCTCTCCTTGAGTGGTACCCGATCTAGGCCTATACGAAGGGACATAAGCTTCAATTAGATTGAAAAGGCCATGTAAGAATTATATGCATGTCCAATCCTTTCCCAACAAATTTCTCAATTTTCTAGTAAGCCTAGCATCCCTCTCCATGTTTGGTGCTTTCTCCAAATGGTGCACAAGGTCTAGTAACCTGTTATCCAATGCCAAAAAAAATTCATAGGGACATGTACACCCTCATCCTCATCCACAGACAAAGCCTTGGGGGATGTTGGAGGAGTAGGAATGCAAGTGGTTTCATCTACGAAACCCATATCTCATTAGTGAAGCCCGTAGGAAAGCCAATGGTAAATTCATCAGCTAAATCAGTGGAGAAAGTATAGGTGAAACTAGAAGTGACCTTTTTCTTCTCTATTGGTAAGTGTTACACACTTCATCTAACCATGTACCCATAATTTGTGGACGAGGTTCTGATGCTCATAAACCTTCACAACACTCAGGGTTACAACAATCTCAAGGCATGAGGGACAAGCTTCAACACAGACAAATGGGTAAACATTGTTCACATCGAGTTCACCAAAAATGTAAGAGAGGGTGGCCAACCACATCAAGGCTCTACGTCATGGAGAGTTAAGAGCGGAGGGCTGCCCTAACTTACCTTGCTCTAAAAGGATGGGGAGCAAGAATGAAGAGCACTATGTAGTACTTTTGTCACTCTATAGACCTAGAGTTCAGGTTTAGGCTAAGCAAGCTAGTTTTTGGAGTCAATACTGTACCTCAGACACTTCTCTATTTGAAGATGGCAGTGTGGTTCTCGGATGAAAGTGTGGTGCACTGGCATCTCTCATGCGCATTGATGTTCATATGACCTGAAACACAAAATAAAGTACAAACTACCTAAAAACTAATTGATAGCCTAAAGTTGACTATGGCAAGAAAAATAGAATACAAAAGTATGAGAAATAGAGATGGAGATGATAAAGCATGTAGATAAAGGCTAGGGTGACAAATATAATCTCACAAAAGTGTCCATTCACCAGCTAGCTCCACATGTACGTGCACCTACACACGAGAAAGAGGGAAAATTGTTGGTGCTATATAGGGGCCTACCTCAGTCAGACCCCTGTTTTGGTTTCTCCACCTCCACAAATAGATAGAAAGCAAAAAAGTATAATATGTGATAAAGAAAGAAAAAAAAATTCTATGAACACTACAAAAAAATATGCCACTATCAAATCACAAAGCAGAGCAGTGAAGTGTTACCACCTCCACCCAAAATATCACTAGCCAATGGAGGAGGATGCAAGGTATGGACTTGGAAAAGTCACCACAACCACAAAAATGATGAAGGAAGGTATCGCAAGACTCCAAGCCCATAACTTCTATGGCTTGCATCACACTTGCAATGTGGAGTTGATGGAGCTTCAAAGATGTTGTAATGCTCAAAAGTGAAGTGCTAGAATGTTGTTTGAGAAAGTGAAAATGTGAAGAATAAAGTGACTGAATGCATAGAGAATGAAAATGAATGTCTAGAGGATGAAACAAAGTGAGAATGGATGTTTTTGAAGGTGGGATGAGAAGGAATAAGGCATTTTTGGGTCGGTTGGTCAAAGAGGGATGTTACAATTCAACCCCAATTGGGTGTGTAATGTCTCTACCAACTTCAGATGCAGGAATCCATTAGGGATGATAGCACAACACGCAGACGTCCATGCACCGTGCATTCATCCCTAACAAATATTCTCTCATGAATGCATAGGAAAAACCCCAAATGGATGGAAGACAGGTGTGTGAGGTAGAATTTTTCCTTCAGATTTTATTTTCTAAGGTGATGGTATGTGAAAGGGGAATTTATACAAGGGGTGAAAATTTGCTCCTATACATTTTTCCCCCATTTTAGTGAGCGCGTATATTGATGAGTGTTAGATAAAGTAGATCAAAGAGTTATTAGGGTTAGAAATGTATACTTGAACCATCGAGGAAGCAGACTGCGATCTAGTGAACTCGAAAGTACAAGGCAGGAAAATGACTCCACAAGTACTCTCCCTGGGTAATTTACAACAAAAGGAATCCAGAGCCCTATAGAACTACAAAGTTGCATGAAGTATAATGAAGGCCTTCAGACCAATGATGGATAAATCCTACAGGATGAAAGCATCTTACAGGCCCATAGATTTGCAAGAAGGAAACCCCCAAGATCTCTCTCATGAAGGAAGCCCGATGTAAGGGAAATTTGTAGAGTTGGACTAGAAAGTGGCTTCACAGGCACACCTGCAAAGCAACATGTTAATTCGTAGATAAAACATGCCAAGAAATAGGAAGAAACAACATGGGAAAATAAGAAAACAATTATGCAAATCGTCAACGAATTGGAAGGCTTTCAAATGGGTCCCTCGGGAACCCTTCAAAAGAAGAGGGGTCCACTCAAGGGACGTGTTGTTTGAAAGTGTTACAGAGATTTTTTTTCTCAAATCAATTCATCATTAAGGAATCCTTTCAAAATATTTTCACTTCATCAAGGAATTCAAAAGGAAGAAGATTCCCCCTCATGAGAAGGTTGAGGTTTCTCCTATAGGAAAAAATTCTCCCACCTCAAAGGAAAGTTCTCAAGTTCTTTCTTTACAAACCCATGATAAAGGAAACACATTCCACTACGAGTCCAAGTCGAGAATACGATTCTTGGAAAAATCTTGCAAGTATTTTCAAGAAAATATTCATTGGCAATGAATGCATTTTCTAAAAATCAAAGGATTGTGAGAGTAACATTGTCACACATACAAGGGACAACTCAAGCAAAGAAGACACAAAGATAAAAGAGTGAGAGAGAAATAACATAAAAAAAAGACATAGGGGTGATCTGATATTTTGGTGTCAAAACTACTCATAAATCTATAAGTATAAAAATAATATATAAATGAACTATCATCAACCCCCTATTATATCAGACCATGTGAAAAATGCATGAGAAGACAAAGTAAAAATAAAACTTTGGATCAACATGGAAGGGAATCCTAAATTCCCCCAACACTTTGCATCATCCCCAATTTGTTGAAAATAAAAGAACATAATA
The DNA here is from genome assembly GCA_007258455.2 of Sequoia sempervirens. Lineage (NCBI taxonomy): Eukaryota > Viridiplantae > Streptophyta > Pinopsida > Cupressales > Cupressaceae > Sequoia > Sequoia sempervirens. The sequence continues at coordinate 120,964,150 of VDFB02252616.1, forward strand.
GAAGAAGAATGATGATACAAATAGAAGAAGGTTTACGACATAAAATCACTCTTGTATCCAAGCACCAATAAGGTTGACAAGGGTCATCCAAGAACACATAACACATGCATGGGGGAACACATCACAACACACACACACACTTCTAATCTAAAGATAAATAAGGGTCCTCTCCCTCACATTCATCAACCAAGAGGTCATCTGCTTCCCAATCTAGCTCATTATAAGGGGAAGGAGGATGAGCCTACAATGGTGGAATATTAAGGGGAGGTGCTTTTGACCCTCTCGCAATAATGGCTAAGGAAGAAGGCCTCATAAGGTCTTCTTCACTTGGCTCTTGTGCAACTATGGTTAGCAATTTCACAAAGATTGCCGAAAAGGATGGAACTTCAACAAGAGATTTAAACATGAACTTTCCAAAAGTGCCATGTCGTACCTCAACAAATAGGGAGGACAACACCCGAGATTCACCACTTGGATCACCGAGTGACTCGAGAGAAATGACAAACTCAACAGAGGCTAGAACTTGTTTTGTCACTAGGACATAACAAGCTAGCATAGGACCACCCTTTGGAGAAGGTGGGATCCTCTTACACCCTCCATTATTGGAAGGGATAACCTCTATCTTCTACTTCATTGGGGGATGTGAAATCCCCATAGATGAGGCAAGAGGCACAAAAGAGGAGGAGAAAACTATGGCATACACCAATGAGGTATTCAGCATGTCCACGAGTTTAGGGAATGGAAAGATGTATTGAAGGGAAATCAACAGGGGTGACTCAGCCGAGGGAGTGATAAACACTTACACCTTTTTTGGGTTAGGCGCACTCACATTCACATCAAGAGCTAGAAGTGAGACTTAACTAGACTGAATGGAAGGAAAGGGGAGGAGAGAGGAGGATGCATTAGGAGGCCCTAGATTAGGGGCAGTCAGCTTCTCTTCCTTTTCTTGCAAAGCGGCCTACTCAGCTGCTAGAGCCTTTCACTAGTGCTTCCACTCACGTGTAAGGAAGTTTCTACAACTCTTCGAGCTAGAGGCTCCATGCTATGAAGGGATAGAAGGCTCCTGCTTAGCCTTAGGGGTGTCCATCACAACCATTTTTGGTGGAGGGGTAGACTCCTGAACAGCAGTAGGAGAGGGAGATTGAGAGACAGCGGGGGAGTCAACTCTAGTGCCTCAGTGGTGGGCCTCTTCCCATTCACTGCTTTGGGAGTAGGAGTGGTGGGAGGCTGTAGACGCTGAGACATAGAGGATTCCCTGTGGGGACCCTTCCTTCTACCATATAAGTAGGGCCAAGGTCAAAGAGGCACAATAGGAATATCTAATAACCTAATCTTAGCTTTGTCCCAAGTAGGAACCATTAGAATTCTCATGTAAAATCTAGGGGTATTCATCCCAAACTCTTCTTTAGAAAGAGGAGTGGGAGAGACACCCTGAGGAAGTGAAGGCCTCTGCTTTTCCTTTTGAGAAGGGGAGGAAACTTTTTTTTGTGCAACCAGAAGGGTCGAATTTGGCTATCCTTTTCCCCTAGCCTTATACTTCGCATAGTTTCGGTAAAGTAGGTTTGTTCTTAGGGGAAGTGGACCAATCAGGGCAGGCCAAAAATGATCCAATGAGTAACCCCCATGGGACACCAATGACCGGTATCCAGTGTCATGCACGATGTGTACAATACCTTTGTAGGAGAATTTAAAACACTTATGAATGAAAAAAGTGATTTCGTTCATGGAAGCTAGCCAAGGTATGCCTAACTTCACTTTGAACAAATTTGATTCTAGAATAACATAAAAAGTTATGTTCACAACCCTAGGTCCAACTAGGATGGAAAGAGTTATTGAGCCATATGGCTTGAGAGAGAGGACATTGTGCATATGAATGGTAAATTTTGTTTCTTTGTAATCCTCCCTTTGTAATGAATTCAACCACAATGTCACCTCAATAATGACATTCACTTGGCTCGCAAGTTCAACTAGGACCCCTGTTACAATGTTCCCATTGAGGCGAGCAGGAATGTAAATTTGGGAGAGGGCTTATTATTCAAGGGTATATATCTTGCGAGGTGAATGTTATGTCTAGTGAGCCAATTGCAAGCTACATAGAAGGAGCAAGCGTAACCATGTTAACGTACACCTTGAGTTGAGTGGTAGAATTGGAGGGATCAATAATTAAGTTAGAAGAATTCGACAGAAACGGGTCCGTGTATATCTGCAACTCACTATTTTCTTTCACCATTGATTTATCTGTAATTTATTGACTCCCATCGAGATGAATAGTATCATCCTCGATGTGGTCCTATATCTCATGACGCAGGTGCATACAACATTTGGTATCATGTCCATTGTGTAATACCCCCATGTTTCTGATACTATTTACTACTATTGTTTGCTTTATATGTTAGTGTGATACTGAATTGTGATGGTGACTGATTCATCGTTTTGGTGTGTGTGGTTGTGTAGTTTAATTGATTGCTACAATTGATATTTTTATTATGATTTATGATACTCTATATGTAGGGTTTGGATTATTTTATTAGGTAATGCTTTCTCTCTAATGTTTTAAATGTCGATGTGATAATCCTATGGTGATCATGTGATTTGAATTCTGTGTTACTTTATAATGCAATGGTTTAGTAATTAGTTATGATGCAGTAGTTAATTAGAATATTATCTTATGATCAATTGGTTAGAAATGTTAGTTTGTTATTGATATTGTAATTGTTAGAATAGATTAGGTGAGAGGACAGTGTAGCATCACTCGTTCACGAGTGCCCTGCTACACTGCAATTCCTTCTCACGGTAGGATGTTGATTATATATTTATATATACATGTGCTACTTGACGTTTATTTTGATGCAGGAATAAGTCTCGATTCCACCTGCTTCGGCAGGACAGGGCGAGCAATCAATTATCCCAACGGGTAAAAATGTTGAAAAAGGGAGTAGGTTTGGAAGCGTCCCCGTCCCAAGTCGTCGTCTGTTGTGAGTCGTGTCATGACTGAAGTTTTGGTTCTCGTTGATTGTGTTGTTTGATTATTGAAGTATACATTTGATTTATGGGTCATGTTTATTTAATTAACCTTATGTTATAAGATAATTGATTAAAGTTGTCTAGTTGTTTTGATTTAATTTTGTGTTAGTTGAATGTTAAATTTAAATATATAGTAAATTAAAAAGTGATATAATTTATTAAAAGAATAAATAATTATTCTAAATTAATATTGTTGATAATAATTAAATTAAATAAATATTGTTGAAGATAATTAAATAATATCTTTTTTTTTCTAAATATTAAATTAGCAAAATCTTGCATAGATAATAGCTTGTTTAAATAAAGTATTTTAATTACAAACTGGAGATAAATTTGTGCTTTTAAAAGCTGGAAAAGGACCAATAGGAAGGAGGCTTTTTGTGAAAAGAAAGCAGAAGAGCTTGATAGAGTTTTATTTTTGATTTATTATTTTTGGGAGAAGATTATTCACAGACAGAACTTCTACTCTGTTGTTCTGGGATTTGGAAAGGGAAACATAAAAAGAAAAATAAAATAAAAGAAATTTTGGGTTGTAAATTTTGGAGAAAAATAATTGATTTGAAGATAGGTAGATTCGAAAAGAGAGCTCCAGGAGGGATCGAAAGGGATCTGCAGGAGGAATTCGAAAGGTTACAGAAGGGATTCTTCTTCAGACAAAGGACTCCAGGTATTCTCCTTGTAAGTTATTAATATTTCATTGTTCTGTAACAATTATGGTTGCTAGGTTTTCAAAATGTGATTCGAATAAAGTTTTGTGATTCGAAAACTTGCTCAGATTAAAACCCTTGTATCTTCTGTTGAAAACATGAGTAAATCTTTTTGATATTTCTCCCATGTAATTTAGTTGTGAAACTTATTGTTTGAAAAATAAATTATTTAGGTTGAAGTTGGATTTATTTGTCAGAGCTATATTAATTTTATTGAAAATCTGTGGTCATATGATTGTTTGAATATCTGGGTAAATATATATTGATATACACACTGTATATATATATATTATATATAAAAAAAGGGGGGGGGGGTTAAATATATATACACAAATTATTATTTTATCTGAATCATCGGAATGGATATATTTATGAATTTTAGGTATTTGTGTAAATTTGTTTATATAAATATTAGATAATATATATTTAATTGATATTATATTATGTTAATGTGTCTCTGTACTTTCGTACGAAATTGGAATTTAATATAAAATAAATAAATAAATTATTTTATTATAAATGTGTAGGAGCGAAATTTAGTTTAATCACAATTCGTATCCTTTTGTAAAATATGAAAATTTAATGTTATGAAAAAAATATATTAAAAAATATATATATATATAAAAATTTAATTTTTTTATTGGGGGTGGGGGTCGGCCGAGGCCGTACCACCCACGGCCCCTCTGTGGCGGTGCGGCCACCACAGGGTGGTACGCACTGCGTACCACTGCCTGCGGGAGCCGTAGCCACCACAGGGTGGTGGTACCACAGTCTGTGGCGGCCGCGGCCACCACAGTGTGGTACCATGGTACCTGTTGAATGGACTTCGAATTATTTTATTTTTTTTTATGATATTTTTTATTTATTTATTATAAACTTAAATTTATTTCATTTTTTTTTAATTTCGATTTTGATATTTATAAATAAATAAATATATATATATATATATATTTATTTATTTATTTTTAAAAAAATAAAAAAATAAATAAAAAGATATTTATTTAATGTTTTTATAAAATGATTATTTTAATGTAGGTATATTTATTTATGTGAATTTGTAAAAGTATTGTGTAATATTAGGGCAAATTCTTCTATTATATATTTGATGGATGCAATTTGAAATAAACGGTATATATATATATATATATATATATATATATATATATATATATATATATATATATATATATATATATTGTTATAAATATGCATTTAAATAATTTAAGGTGTTGATATTTTGAATTAATGATATAATATTTACTGTCATGCAATGATATAGTCTGAGGGAGAAAATTATAAGTAAACGATGTGTTTGATTTAGTTACTTATTTTCGAGTTGTGGATTTATTTATTTGATGGAATTTGTCGTTCGTGGTTAACTGTATTATGGCGATGTTTATTCTCTGGTTACTCTCGAGATCATGCATTTTGATTTAATTTGATTCTCTTAAACTTGAGTCTAGGTCATATAGAAAACCTTTGAGTTAACTTATTCTATTATAGGATTCTAAGTTGTGATTAGAACTTCCAGAGGCGGAGTTTGCTAATGTGAATTGTGATCTCGTACTTGATGGTTGGTCTTGGATTCGACCCTGGTTATGATTTAGTTGCTCGTAGATTGTACTGTTTCTGGTAATGTTCATATGTGATGGCGAGATGGTTATGCCTTGTGGAGGATCCATGTGTTGGTCCAATTACGTTTTGTTGATGCAGTCCTTTCTGTGTCGGTTATTTTGGGATTGAGTGTTTAGAGAGAGTGGCTCTAGTGGGGGCCGGCGCACAAAGGGGCTGTCAGGGTAACCCACATGGAGTTGTATTAATCAGTGATAATTTAAGTAATAAACCATGGGTGGGAATCAAACACTAATAAGATAATTGTGAAGCCTCGTCCGCCCGTTAGTGCTATCACAGACTAAAGGGGACTGAGAAGGCCGTGGTTGGCAAGTTCATTACCTTGTCCTCACGAAAGGTCAATGACTCCGCATGAGTAACCCTATGGAGTGGCGCCTTGAGACAGGTTGTCAGGAGAACCATAGATGGAAGCGGCACCTTTACTTGGTTGTCTGGAGAATCCATGTAGAGATGGAGGCGGCACCTTGTGATAGGTCGTCAGGATAATCCATGTGAAACCATGCGATGACACTCTCGTCTAACATTCGGTTTGTGATTGATTTACTGAAGTCCTCTGGAAGTGATTTATTGATTTGTCTTTGATTATCGTCGGAAGTAGTATTTGGTTTTATGTCTTGAGTTTCAATATTATGTCTGGAGTTTCATTGAGGTTGTGAGTATGACTGGTTGTTATGTTCTTCAGTGGTTTGTGTTGTGCCTTTAGATTTGTCGTTGTTGAGTTGCTATGTGGTCTTTGGTGTTTAGTTGTCTTCTTGAGATTAGTCTTTGTTTTGTTAGTTGTACTTGGTCGGGGACCCTTCCTTGTCTACTCTCAGCACGGGGGTGGTTGGGTGGAACGTGCTTCGCACCCCGTTGGGTTCCCCCTTTTTGTTGCAGATGTATCTTTTACTTGCAGGTTTTGGCGGATGTTGATGATCCAGTGTTCTTATGTACCAGATAGATGTATATCCTTTATATGTAATGTAATTCATTGATGTATTGTCTCCCACGTGTGTTGGGATGACCTTGTTGTAATTGTATATGTGATTATTGAGGTATTTTTCCATCATGGGATGTAATGTATATTCAGGCCTTGTAATTATTCAAGAACTGTCACTTGTAATAGTTGGATATGTTTTGTTGTATCTATCGAAATATGTAACACTTTATATCTTTATAATTCCATGTTTTGTCTTATGTGCATGTGTTATTAATATGGATATAGTTGATGGATATCTTAAATGATGAAGTGGGAATGAATAGATTTGCGTAGTTGATTTATTATTATCTTATTATCGTGTTATGGGTTAGAATAGTCATGTCACTTTGTGTACCCCATTGGAACAAGTTGTGCCTCTTAATATAATGTTATGTTGTAATACCTAAGTATGTTATTATATTCTTTTAAAAATAAAAAATAAAAAATTGTTCCTTGTTTTAGTTCCTTTGGGGTTCGCACGGCGGGGTGTTACAGCTTGGTATCAGAGCCAAGGTTGCTAACGCTGGGTCCTCTGGGTAGTTGTGTCCGTTATGCAACCTTTGCGTAACTCTTGATCTTACATAACTTTAATCGTTGTGCAGGATCATGCCTCGAGGTAGAGGTTGTGGCCAACAAAGAGGCTGAGGTGGTGGTCATAGAGTCGACCGCCGAAGTCCGTCTCCGCCAAGCATTCGTGGTTCAGTGCACGAGGAACAACTAAGTCCTCAATGCAATGTGTCAGGCGGTGGACAAAATCAGGGACAACCTAGTTTGGATGGACCATTGCAGCAAATTCTTGGAGAGATTCTTGGTCGTTTGGGACCTAGGCCAGATGAGGTGCAACAGGTTGAGAGAGAGAGAGAGAGGTCACCGAGGCGCAGGGATACAAAAGTGGGTTAGGATGCAGTCATAGCAGGCCATATGAGAATCTGATGCGAGCACACCCTCCTACTTTTGATGGTTCTGGAGGAGGTTTGGAAGCCGAAACATGGTTAATTGACTTAGAGCGATGCTTCGCGATGCACCCCTATAGTAGCAATACCAAGGCTCGGTGCGCAGTTATGCACCTGCGAGGTTTTGCATCAACTTGGTGGCGTCTTGAAGAACAAAAGTTACACCTTGATATCAGTATGGTCACATGGGAGTTGTTTCTAGACAGGTTCAGGGCTCGTTTCCTCTCAGATCATTGGAGGCAACGCAGGGCTGATGAGTTCCATGACCTTAGGCAGTTGTCGATGTCAGTAGAGCAGTATGAGCGACACTTCTTCGAGTTGAAGCAGTATGCAGGTATCAGTCACGATGAAGGGATGTTAGTACAACATTTTGTTTGGGGCTTAAATGCCCAAATTAGTGGTGGCGTGAGAGTCTTCCAGCCGAAGAAAATGGAGGTAGCGGTCGAGAAGGCTCGGTTGGTTGAGGAAAATCTAGCTATGGCACTGGGCGGTCATATAGGAGGTCAGATGGGTAGTTCACCAGTTTTAGGTGTTGTTTCTCTTGGAGGTCCAGTTTTGGCTACAGGGTCCTCTAAAGGTTATCAGGAGCCCACTAAGGGTGAGCAACAACAATTCCCTCAGTCTCATCAGGGAAATAGAGCGCAGAACAGGAAGTTTCAGAGTTGGCAACGTAATAGACCTGATCGTTTTGTGCAGCCGGCACAAAGTATACAGTCAGCACCGTCATAGGGCAACTTTCAACAATCGAGTGCACCAGTTGGAGTCAGAGGCTTTGGGTGGAGTACAGGTTGTTTCTCATGTGGGCAGCATGGTCATATTGCGTGGAAGTGCCCTCAAGGGAACACTACAGGTTTTAGTCAGGCACCAGGTGATGCGGGTAGAGCTTATCATGTGTTTGCGGGTTCTGCGGGACCCAAGTGATGAAACTTTGGTGGAATGGGATAATGCATTCCATTATAGTGAGGATTATTATTTTTGTTTAGTTACTGGCTTCCAGGAGTAAGCCATATTCTAGGGGGGGAGGATGTAATACCCCCATGTTTCTGATACTATTTACTACTATTGTTTGCTTTATATGTTAGTGTGATACTGAATTGTGATGGTGACTGATTCATCATTTTGGTGTGTGTGGTTGTGTAGTTTAATTGATTGCTACAATTGATATTTTTATTATGATTTATGATACTCTATATGTAGGGTTTGGATTATTTTATTAGGTAATGCTTTCTCTCTAATGTTTTAAATGTCGATGTGATAATCGTATGGTGATCATGTGATTTGAATTCTGTGTTACTTTATAATGCAATGGTTTAGTAATTAGTTATGATGTAGTAGTTAATTAGAATATTATCTTATGATCAATTGGTTAGAAATGTTAGTTTGTTATTGATATTGTAATTGTTAGAATAGATTAGGTGAGAGGACAGTGTAGCATCACTCGTTCATGAGTGCCCTGCTACACTGCAATTCCTTCTCACGGTAGGATGTTGAATATATATTTATATATACATGTGCTACTTGACGTTTATTTGGATGTAGGCATAAGTCTTGATTCCACCTGCTTCGGCAGGACAAGGCGAGCAATCAATTATCCCAACGGGTAAAAATGTTGAAAAAGGGAGTAGGTTTGGAAGCGTCCCCGTCCCAAGTCGTCGTCTGTTGTGAGTCGTGTCATGACTGAAGTTTTGGTTCTCGTTGATTGTGTTGTTTGATTATTGAAGTATACATTTGATTTATGGGTCATGTTTATTTAATTAACCTTATGTTATAAGATAATTGATTAAAGTTGTCTAGTTGTTTTGATTTAATTTTGTGTTAGTTGAATGTTAAATTTAAATATATATTAAATTAAAAAGTGATATAATTTATTAAAAGAATAAATAATTATTCTAAATTAATATTGTTGATAATAATTAAATTAAATAAATATTGTTGAAGATAATTAAATAATATCTTTTTTTTTCTAAATATTAAATTAGCAAAATCTTGCATAGATAATAGCTTGTTTAAATAAAGTATTTTAATTACAAAATGGAGATAAATTTGTGCTTTTAAAAGCTGGAAAAGGACCAATAGGAAGGAGGCTTTTTGTGAAAAGAAAGCAGAAGAGATTTATAGAGTTTTATTTTTGATTTATTATTTTTGGGAGAAGATTATTCACAGACAGAACTTCTACTCTGTTGTTCTGGGATTTGGAAAGGGAAAAATAAAAAGAAAAATAAAAGAAAATAAATTTTGGGTTGTAAATTTTGGAGAAAAATAATTGATTTGAAGATAGGTAGATTTGAAAAGAGAGCTCCAGGAGGGATCGAAAGGGATCTGCAGGAGGAATTCAAAAGGTTACAGAAGGGATTCTTCTTCAGACAAAAGACTCCAGGTATTCTCCTTGTAAGTTATTAATATTTCATTGTTCTGTAACAATTATGGTTGCTAGGTTTTCAAAATTTGATTCGAATAAAGTTTTGTGATTCGAAAACTTGCTCAGATTAAAACCCTTGTATCTTCTGTTGAAAACATGAGTAAATCTTTTTGATATTTCTCCCATGTAATTTAGTTGTGAAACTTATTGTTTGAAAAATAAATTATTTAGGTTGAAGTTGGATTTATTTGTCAGAGCTATATTAATTTTATTGAAAATCTATGGTCATATGATTGTTTGAATATCTGGGTAAATATATATTGATATACACACTGTATATATATATAAAAAAAAAGGGGGGGTTAAATATATATACACAAATTATTATTTTATCTGAATCATCGGAATGGATATATTTATGAATTTTAGGTATTTGTGTAAATTTGTTTATATAAATATTAGATAATATATATTTAATTGATATTATATTCTGTTAATGTGTCTCTGTACTTTCGTACGAAATTGGAATTTAATATAAAATAAATAAATAAATTATTTTATTATAAATGTGTAGGAGCGAAATTTAGTTTAATCACAATTCGTATCCTTTTGTAAAATATGAAAATTTAATGTTATGAAAAAAATATTAAAAAATATATATATATATAAAATTTAATTTTTTTATTGGGGGTGGGGGTCGGCCAAGGCCGTACCACCCACGGCCCCTCTGTGGCACTGCGGCCACCACAGGGTGGTATGCACTGCGTACCACTGCCTGCGGGGGCCGTAGCCACCACAGGGTGGTGGTACCACAGCCTGTGGCGGCCGCGGCCAACACAGTGTGGTACCATGGTACCTGTTGAATGGACTTCGAATTATTTTATTTTGTTTTATGATATTTTTTATTTATTTATTATAAACTTAAATTTATTTCATTTTTTTTTTATTTCGATTTTGATATTTATAAATAAATAAATAAATATATATATATATATATATAATTTATTTATTTATTTATTTTTTTAAAAATAAATAAATAAAAAGATATTTATTTAATGTTTTTATAAAATGATTATTTTAATGTAGGTATATTTATTTATGTGAATTTGTAAAAGTATTGTGTAATATTAGGGCAAATTCTTCTATTATATATTTGATGGATGCAATTTGAAATAAACGGTATATATATATATATTGTTATAAATATGCATTTAAATAATTTAAGGTGTTGATATTTTGAATTAATGATATAATATTTACTGTCATGCAATGATATAGTCTGAGGGAGAAAATTATAAGTAAATGATGTGTTTGATTTAGTTACTTATTTTCGAGTTGTGGATTTATTTATTTGATGGAATTTGTCATTCGTGGTTAACTGTATTATGGCGATGTTTATTCTCTGGTTACTCTCGAGATCATGCATTTTGATTTAATTTGATTCTCTTAAACTTGAGTCTAGGTCATATAGAAAACCTTTGAGTTAACTTATTCTATTATAGGATTCTAAGTTGTGATTAGAACTTCCAGAGGCGGAGTTTGCTAATGTGAATTGTGATCTCGTACTTGATGGTTGGTCTTGGATTCGACCCTGGTTATGATTTAGTTGCTCGTAGATTGTACTGTTTCTGGTAATGTTCATATGTGATGGCGAGATGGTTATGCCTCGCGGAGGATCCATGTGTTGGTCCAATTACATTTTGTTGATGCAGTCCTTTCTGTGTTGGTTATTTTGGGATTGAGTGTTTAGAGAGAGTGGCTCTAGTGGGGGCCGGCGCACAAAGGGGCTGTCAGGGTAACCCACATGGAGTTGTATTAATCAGTGATAATTTAAGTAATAAACCATGGGTGGGAATCAAACACTAATAAGACAATTGTGAAGCCTCGTCCACCTGTTAGTGCTATCACAGACTAAAGGGGACTGAGAAGGCCGTGGTTGGCAAGGTCATTACCTCGTCCTCACGAAAGGTCAATGACTCCGCATGAGTAACCCTATGGAGCGGCGCCTTGAGACAGGTTGTCAGGAGAACCATAGATGGAAGCAGCACCTTTACTTGGTTGTCTGGAGAATCCATGTAGAGATGGAAGCGGCACCTTGTGATAGGTCGTCAGGATAATCCATGTGAAACCATGCGATGACACTCTCGTCTAACATTCGGTTTGTGATTGATTTACTGAAGTCCTCTGGAAGTGATTTATTGATTTGTCTTTGATTATCATCGGAAGTAGTATTTGGTTTTATGTCTTGAGTTTCGATATTATGTCTAGAGTTTCATTGAGGTTGTGAGTATGACTGGTTGTTATGTTCTTCAGTGGTTTGTGTTGTGCCTTTAGATTTGCCGTTGTTGAGTTGCTATGTGGTCTTTGGTGTTTAGTTGTCTTCTTGAGATTAGTCTTTGTTTTGTTAGTTGTACTTGGTCGGGGACCCTTCCTTGTCTACTCTCAGCATAGGGGTGGTTGGGTGGAACATGCTTCGCACCCCGCTGGGTTCCCCCTTTTTGTTGCAGATGTATCTTTTACTTGCAGGTTTTGGCGGATGTTGATGATCCAGTGTTCTTATGTACCAGATAGATGTATATCCTTTATATGTAATGTAATTCATTGATGTATTGTCTCCCACGTGTGTTGGGATGACCTTGTTGTAATTGTATATGTGATTATTGAGGTATTTTTCCATCATGGGATGTAATGTATATTCATGCCTTGTAATTATTCAAGAACTGTCACTTGTAATAGTTGGATATGTTTTGTTGTATCTATCGAAATATGTAACACTTTATATCTTTATAATTCCATGTTTTGTCTTATGTGCATATGTTATTAATATGGATATAGTTGATGGATATTTTAAATGATGAAGTGGGAATGAATAGATTTGCGTAGTTGATTTATTATTATCTTATTATCGTGTTATGGGTTAGAATAGTCATGTCACTTTGTGTACCCCATTGGAACAAGTTGTGCCTCTTAATATAATGTTATGTTGTAATACCTAAGTATGTTATTATATTCTTTTAAAAATAAAAAATAAAAAATTGTTCCTTGTTTTAGTTCCTTTGGGGTTCGCACGGCAGGGTGTTACACATGGACTTGATGGTACTGATAGAAGGAATTCACATGATACCAATCAGGGTAAGCTTCCTTGAGTGGCTGAGGGTTCTCCAAGGTTATCATTTTATCCTTCAATAACTTCTACAACATGGTAGAATAATATTCTGCTAACTTTGTGAACTTTACATTGCATCTGAGGCCATTATCATTTGTTGTGGCTACAAAATTTACAATAGTCTTTCATTTCCTTGAGATCAATGCAATATATTTTTCTTTTGAATGGGAGCCTGAGGAGGATCCCCCAAACTAAACTATCATTTGTTGATACTCCTATAATGCCACACACAGATGTGTGAAAGAAGGGTATTTCATAATGGAATTTTTTTTCTACCATGGTCTTTGTAGGTTCCCTATGAAAACCTTTTGTACGTTGGAAGTGGGCAGCGGGTACAAGATTTTAAGAGAAGAGTGCTTGATACTGTGTGCATGTGTGAAATATGTAAAGTTAGTATCAACACAAACCTTAATGAAACAAGTTATATTAAAGATTCAGAGAAAATAGGTTATTCTAATTTGCAACAAACTAAATGTTTCAAGAATGTCTCATTGTCCTCTATTCTTAATGATTCTTTTAACCTTTTTGCCCTCAAATTTCTATGTGCACAAAGGCTATTAGAATGACACTTAAGAAACGAGATTAGTATTCAACATGCAAACCAACTAAATTCCTACATGAAACTATATGCAAACAATGATGATGAATGCTATGATGAAGGGATGATGGTGATTATCATAAATGAAAAAGTGGAGGTGGATGATATGGTATTGAACTAAAATGATCTATATATGATTATATATATGCTCAAATGCAAACTAAAAATGAACTAATCTAAAATGAAACTATGATGCAATATTTAAAGCTAAGATGTAAATGGAAAGCAAACCATGATGTAAAGACTAGATATAAGACTCCAAAATTCTCCAAGCTCCAATGATAAAACCTACATGATAACTTTACTTCACATGTAGATGCAAAATACAAGGCCCAAGGGTTGTATTTATAGCCTTTTCCAAGCATATATTGAGGTGGAAATAATCAATGATCCAGATTCGAATAAGAAAAATGGATGGTGAAGATGAAGAGAATCAAGATGTTTTCCCCATGACCAAAGAAAACATGCCATTTGGATGGAAGATTCAAGTGTGGGAAGAGAAGACCATGTGCTTTTTGAAATGAGATGAAGATAGTTCTAATTAAAAATTAGAGTTATTTATTTTCATGTGACTTTGGTGAGGTGGCACAAAAAGTTGTAGAAATGTGCTCTAATTCCTAATTTTCCATTTACTGAAGACTAATTAAATAAAACAAGTTTAGGGAACCTTGTTTATTTAATTAATTTAGAAGAATATGTTTTAGATTTGGAGAATTAGAGAAGGGTGAACAATATAAATAAATTGAGAATTTATTTATACATTGTTGGAATATTAATCAAATAGCTAGTATTTAATTAATTAAAGGTGATGACCATTTTTAGGTGTATAAATTTTTTACCTCTTTGAAGTAATGTGTTTACATGTTGCTTCAAAGAAAAAATTAATACTTATGCTCATAAAAATTTTCGATGCCCCAGATGATGTCCCAAACGTTGATTTTCAGGTAGTGTCGGATATATGCCCCCTTGAGAGATAAATCGGTAAAATGTGGAATTTTTTATGTTTTATGGAGGATTCGATGATTGTGTGATGATGTTGTAGTGATGTGATGATGATCCAACATTCAACCAATGATACGATTTATCTCTCCAAATTTGATTCTACACTCACTCCTTGAACAATTTTGATTAGTTAAATCCCATTTTTGATAATAAATCCCACCATAATTCCCTCCATTGTCCTTTAAAAAGGTAAAAAGTGGGAAAAGTGAATTCATTTTCACATTGTGAGTTTGGATAATTTGGAGAGAGGAGAGCTATAGGAAGATGGAGATCCCTTCTCACAAGCATTGTTTCAAGTGCCTTTGCCGCCATGGTCACCCTGCTGCAGTTGGACCTACAGTATGCATTACGAGAAACATCCTTTTCCCACCTTTTTATCGATGTTTTCAACTTGGTAGATAGGTATTGTAGGCCATTTAAAGTCATTTTTGCACTTTTGGGGGGTATTTTTGTTGTTTTCAAGTCATTTTTGGGAGTTTCTCAAAGTTTTGGCACCTCTTGCTTCTGTTCTAGCACCTTTTGCTTGTGTTTTGGCACCTTTTGCTTCTATTGTGGCACCTTTTTCTTTTGTTTTGGCACCTTTGGGGTCCCAAATGGTGCCTTCTACTCATTATGTGGTCCCTCTGGGGTCCCAAATTGCACCTTTTGCAAGCTTGAAGGTTTTTCCCTTGAATGATTCATGATGATTTTCCCTGTTGTTTTGCCTATCTGACGATGTTTGATTGATTAAATTCCTCCTAGTTATGTCAAATGTTGCATTGTTGATGTTTGTTGAGGCTTATATGATGTTCATGAATCATGTTAGTCATTGCATTGTTCTGCTCAATGATGCTTTTGATTGATCTTAGTATGATTATGTGATGTTCATTGCTTGTTTGATGTAAGATAGTTGATGATTTGTTCTCATGATAGGTGAGAGTCAAATGATAGGATAACTTGATGATGTTTCGACCTCATGATAGGTGAGGATCGATGATAGGACTGATGATGCATCAACCTCATGATAAGTGAGGATCGATGATAGGATTCACTGATGTATCGACCTCATGATAGGTGAGGATAGATGGTAGGATTGATGATGTATCGACCTCATGATAGGTGAGGATTGATGGTAGGAATGATGCTTGATCAACCTCATGATAGGTGAGGATCGATGATAGGACTAATACTTGATCGACCTCATGATAGGTGAGGATCAATGATAGGATTGATGATGTATCAACCTCATGATAGGTGAGGATCGATGATAGGATTCACTGATGTATCAAACTCATGATAGGTGAGGATCGATGGTAGGATTAATGATGTTTTGACCTCATGATAGGTGAGGATCAATGGTAGATGCACTGATAATTTTCTTGATTGATTGATTTGATGGTCTTGATTGATCCTGATTTGATTGACTGATGATCTTGATTGAACATGATTTTTTTGATTGATGATATTGATTGAACATGATTTGATTGAATTATTATCTTGATTGAACATTATTTGATTCACTGATTATCTTGATTGAACATTGTGTTAGGGCTAAATTTGATAGATTGATTGATGTAATGCTGATTTTTTTCCATAATATGATTAGGAGAACTTTAATGTGCTCTAGTCTCAGGAGCGTTTCCCGAAGACATGGGAGATGGTTTCTCAATTGACTCAGGTGGATTTGGAAATTATCACTCATTGTGGGTTGAAATACTTGATAGATATACCCCAATATAGGATTAATAGGGGTTTGTTGACTTCTCTAGTAGAGAGGTGGCATAGTGACAATAACACCTTTCATCTGGATACTAGGGAGATGACAGTTACTCTGAAGGATGTTTACCATATCCTATGGATTCCAGTGTAGAGCAGGGCGGGAATGATGCCATGCATAGGATTTTCTGAGATGATCATGTTTTAGGCCATTGGGTCCCCTAGTAGGAGATGGTCGAGAGATATGATCCTCTACCATGTGTTCTTTCTGGGTTTGTTGGTGGATTCCTTTGTCCTGACCTTAGGTCAAAGAGATTTTTGGTGGGTTGGGGTTGAGTATTGGAGTGTATGACACTATAGGGGACCAAATATGCATGGGATTCATGTATGTTAGCCCATTTGTATCATGATTTGTACCAGGTTGTGTATTGTGGGGAAACGAGTCTCTCTTCTAGAATTACACTATTACAGACATGGGCATGTGAGCATATAGCGATCACTCGACCATTGGGAGATAGACAACGGCTAGTAGGTAGACCCTATGTGTTCAACTACAGTGGTCCATGTGTTCAGCATAAGTTGGGAAAATTAGCTTATTGGAGACGTGTCTTATATGATCTAGAGACTGTGACTTGGCACCCATACTTGGATTGTCAGATGTGGCCAGAGGATCGGGTGGAGATGCCATACATGATGATATCACAATACTTAATTGGAAAGACATGTTCTATACTTGAGAGATATTTGTATCTACGTGTTTTTCGTTAGTTTGGACGAGTTCACGCGATGCCCCAGGGGGTTGCCCATTATGCACGGTGATGACAAGATGTGCTAGAGTGGGGCCCTTGCTTATCTTATGATGCTACTTGTATCGAGTATTATACATTGGCACCATGTGTATGCGATTATGTTCCAGAGATGGCAGATGCAGGGATGACAAAAGATTATTCTGAGTATTTCTACACACATCCTTTTCTAAGGTTATCTAGTCCTGATGAGCTAGTTCCGCCAGTTGATGATGATGACAGGGCACCAAGATAGAGGGGGGATGGAGACAAGGAGGAGAGTGATATTGGGGATGAAGGGGATGATGAGGGTGCTAAGGGTGGTGGTGGGGGTGGTGACGATGGTGGTGGTTCAGGTGTAGGGCCATTGGGTGCAGTTGGAAGTCCCTTTCTAGATTTTGTAGTTCCTAGATGTAGGAGGAGTATTACGGTACTGCATTCAGTGATGCGTAGGATTTATATTGGAGTCCCTTCTCATCAATAGCAGGCACAAATAGAGGCATTACAAGAATAGGTTTAGACCTTTTAGGGTGAGTTAGTGCAGGCTTGGGCATAGTTTGAGATACTGACGACTGAGAGAGATGTAGATAGGCAGTAGGTACAGTAGGTATAGGCATAGGTTCAGACTCTTCAGGGTCAGTTAGTGCAAGCTCAGGAATAGGTTCAGACATTGAAGGTTGAAAGAGATGTAGATAGGTAGTAGGTACAAGCACATGTCATCATACTTACTGCAGAGAGGGATGTTGTGAGACATCGGCCAGAGTAGGCCAAGGACATTACCGAGAGATTGCAGTAGGCTACAATGCCCATGGGTACAACAGAGTTCCTTAGAGAGATTCAACACACTGATTAGGAGTTGCAGTTTTATAGGGGTAAATATCATGAGCTAGTTCCTTCTGAGTGGCGACAGAGCTTTGTACCATCTCGATCTCGCAGATCCCAGTCTTAGAATGTTAGCATGGGTGTTACTCAACCATTTCCTAGAGATAGGAGAGATCTTGGTGCAGGTCCATCAGGTGGAGGAGGTACTGGTTCACTAATGCTAGCACCATATGGGGGGAGATCGACATAGTATCTTATGATGTACACACTTTTGTAATATTGATGATGTACTTCTTGTGTTTAGACTTTACGATATAGTGCCATTTTGATATTGATGTATCTCATCATACTTTTGGGATATCCTTGTACACTTTGACATTATGATTTTTGAGGTTATATGATATGCAACGATGATTATGATCTATGTTTTGATATGATGATAAATGTCTATGATGCATTTAATTTCCATGTTATGATGTTGATTTCGATGTTACAAGATGCTATGGATGCAAATGATGATGCAACTGATGTGTTGTGAGTCTATGATGATTTGTGAATGATGCCTATATGATGTATTTGATGGATTTTGTTATGCCAATGATATGTGATGCATTTTATGTTTTTGTTCTTTTCTAATGCAAATAAATGATGTAATGAATGAATGAATATGTATATGAAATGATCACATGATGATGCATATTTGTGTTGATGTTTAGGTGATGTTTATATGTATGTATGCAATGATGATATTTTATGCTTTATGGATGATGGATTTGATTATGCAAATTATGTAAGATGTTCCATGTGATGATTATGTTGAATATGTATGGATGTGATGCAAATGATGTGTGATGTTTTATAAGGATGAATGATGATTATGTGATGGAAATGATTATGCAGATGATTGTGTTCTAGGTTCTTAATCTTAAATGAGTGAATCTATCCACCTTCCAAGAGTTGTCAGAAGGTTGTCGTCAGTTGATTCTCTGTTTCATTATGCTTCACAAAACCTGGCATATTTCCCAATTCTTTTTGAAATCTGAAGAGACTCACTCATTTAAGCTTAGTGAACCACTTCCCTAATGCCACTAAATGAAATGATTTTGATTATGTAAATGAGATGCAGTGGATGTCATTTTGTGTTTTCTAATGCAATATTATGATGTGATGAATGAATGGATGAATGATGTTGTAATCTTTTCCAATGCAAATGATATGCAACTAAATGGGAATGTTTTCTAATTATATGAAAATAATATGTTTTTGGCAATGTCAAGTGTACTCAATCCCTTAATGCAATAGATAACATCATTGTTGCAACTTTGGAAATGCCATAAATATAGATACAAACTAGCATGGATGCAATCTACTCTAAACATGAAAATCTCGTATGCAAAGTTTGTCATTCGTAACAACCAATTTATCGTGCTTTTTATCATCAGCAGGCCTTTAAAATGTTGAAAGTGAGTACAAGCATCAATGGTATATTTAGACCATGATGATCTGAGTACTACTTCCATGATGTTTGATAGTGCAAGTTAACACAAGAATCTAAGTATAATTAAACAGAGATGACCTGAGCATTGCTTGCATAAACAAGAAAGAGTTAATCCTTTTCCTATGCAAATTCAAAATGTCATCAATGATACTTTGTAGCGCACGTCTTGCAACAATTTGCACAGTAATAATGATAAACTCACAGACAACAGAAAATGAAAAATCATACTCCTTCTTGGCTCCTCTAGTTTGGCACATCATCGAGGGGCTCCAAAGATATGATAACAAAAATCAAAGTACAAAAATTGAACATTTGTGATTAACGTGATAACCCATGATTCAGAAGAGCATCATCCTTTTGATTTGATTTTATGTTTTATTTTATGATGTTTTTGGGATTTTTTGATTTTCCAATTTTTATGGTGTTTTTTGAGATTTTGACCAAGAACCTAACCTAAAGACCTATCCTAGGGGTCTCGGGGGCTGATAAAAGATTATTCTTGCTTACGTTGTACATGTAGAGACCATGTAGTTCGACAAGATGACTCTGTTTTTGACTTTTTGACTGACTTTTAACTTGTTTTTGGATTTTGATATGATATGGATGTTTGATGAATTTTTGATGGTGATTGATGTTCAATGTTGGGTTACATTTTAATCATTTTTTTTGTTGTGTTTGTCTTCTTGTTGTTTGTTTGTTGGTTCTTACTCAAAGTTTGTTTGCCCCCAGTGAGTACAGGATTTTTCCCCTAGTCTAGGGTGAGACATGACCATGATGCCAAAATATGTACATGGTGCTTTCAAAGGATAGGTAGATGGATGGAAAAATTGAATGGTGAAAGCGAATGGTCAACATGCTCAAATAGATGGAAAAGCTACCCTATCACAAATAGTGCCTATTGCCAGGTTTTCACTACTTGTTTTTATTGCACTTTTTTAGATTTTATGATTTTTTTTTATCTTTTATCTTTTTATTTTTTTTGTATTTTTCTTTGTTTTTGATTTTTTTTTGTTACCAAGACACCTGTTTGCCAGGTTTTCATCAAGGAAACCATCTTTTCAGAACATTTTCTGATGTTTTTGGTATTTTTCAGGACCTTTTTTCCAATGCACTTGGATTATTCAAGTGTAGAACTTGTTGAGATGTAGATTGTTGAGGGCTTCATCAAACAAAACCCCTCTTGGTGTGGACAATTGATATGATCCCAATCCGAAGACTGTTGTGATGATGCCTTGATCTTGTGTGAATGACCATGCTAGATGAAAGGACCCAATCATAATGAATAACATGAGTGGAAAATATGATAGATGATAGAGGTGATGGATGAAAGAGGTTATGATAGGATTCCTAATATGCACGCTATATGGGCCATCAAGCTTCAGACAAAAAGGAGCTTGGGAAACTGATGAGTTATAGTACGTGAAGGGGTCACCATCAAAGACGCATTAAAAGACATCACCAATGGAAGTGTAATGATATGATGGGTATGTGAACATGGATGGGTGGAAGGGAATATGTGGTATGAGTGACATGGATTTAGACCATGAATCAACAAGTTCTTTCTTTTATTTTGTTCTTTGATAGATGCCCCCAATGAGTTCTGAGGGAGATGCATGTTTGGAGATCAACTTTTGCTTGCTTTTATTTTTTACTTTGATTTTGTATTTGTCTAGTAGCTTTTTATTTTGGCTAGGGGACTTGTTTGGATCTTTCTTTCTTTTTGATTTGTCCAATAGCTTTTTTTATTGGCTAAGGGACTTTGCTTGATCTTTTTTTTTCTTTTTATTTGTCTAATAGCTTTTTATTTTGGCTAAGGGAATTCTCTTGATTTTTCTTTCGTGGAAAGCTTTCTTTTGATTTTGAATCTCCTTTTGAAAAAGGAATTTTTACCTTTGATTTCTGATTTTCCTCCTTTATATTTTCTTTAGATGATACTTGTTGATCCATGTCTACAAGGTGGATGGATGTGGGTGATATGAATGAAGTGGGAGTGGTGATGCCATCAATGGAGTCTTTGATACTATCCTTTTCAGTACTGTTAACATCAATGGAGGCTTGCAAATCCATAGTGACTTGGAAAGATGACTTAATGGAGGGAACATTAGGAGATTCATACCCTAGCCCAAGGAAAGTGTGATGGAAGGATGGTTGGATATCCTCAGTAGGATCATGGTCAAAAAGTGGGTTATCATAGATATCCTGGCCAAATAGGGGGTTATCATAGCTATCAAAATCTTGTGTGCAACTAGATATGGAAAGGGTGGGAGTATCATTAGGATCCAAAAAGGTTTCAATCCCCGCATGGTCATCTTTCTAAATTTCTTCTATAGCAGTCTCAACATCATTGTTGGAAGTCTGACCTTTCTTGACAATAGTAGCAGTTTCATTTATTAGCAACTTATCCAAATGATATTATCCACATCCTAGATCATGAATTTGGACATTGGGGTTTGATAGTGCAGTGACTAGACTGGATGTTTTGACGGTTTCATGATCAACATTTATTTGAGGGGAGGATGCTTCACAATTGCTAGGGATGGTGATTTCCGCTTTAGGACTTTGATTATGGCCAGACATGAAATAATTAATATCTCGTTGTATTGTGATTTCGACTCCATCATGAGAAAATTTCAAGCATTGATTGTATGTAGAGGAAAATTCTTGCATTTCATGTATCCACAATCTTCCAAGGAGGATATTATAGGTCAAGGGGAGATCAAGGACTTGGAAAACCACATCTTTCACCACAGGAACAATTCTGATTGGTAGAGTAACTGATCCTTTAGATAAGCGCTCTTCTGCATCATATTCCTTCATGGTAATATTTTTACCGGAGTTTATTACATTTTCTAAATATCCCAAGGCATGTATAAAATTTAAAGAGAAGATATTTAAACTAGCTCCATCTATTAGAACACATTTGACTAGACATTTATGGATCAAAGCTCAATATGAAGTGGAGAATTATGCGGATGGATGAGTGATGCATCATTGTTTTTCAGTAAATGATAGGAATGAGGTGCGGTTACATGTCCCACCATAGCTTGGGATTGGAAAACTTTCGAATCAGCTGTTATAATTCTTTGTTTATCATTGATTGGATTAACAACAATAGAAATTTTAAGAATAGTAGTATCATAGACATAGTTTACATTCTTTCCTTTGGTGTTCGCTGATGAGGATTCCCCCTTTTCATAGTTTGGTAGAGGGTTCTTAAACGATTCATGATCATTGTTTGTTTGGGGTCCCTCTACAAATATTGTCTTGTTATCAATCAAATCTTGCACTAAATTTTTCAATTGTATCAAGTCATTGGTTTTATGTCCTTTGTTCCTATGAAAGTCACAAAAATGGGCCTCATTCCACCATGGTGGTTTAACTTGTGGGTTATAATCTCATGCCTCGAGTAACGTTATTGTAGACATGCAAAATTAACATTATGCATCCGCTCACTAAATTAATCAAGCTCATCAAATCCATTCACCAGGTAAATCAGGTCTTTATGATTTAAATAAATCAAAGGCTCACATCATCCTTTAATTAAATAAATCAAACTTTATTTAATTAAAATCTCAAAAGTCATTTGCCATCCTTCTCTGATTTAAATAAATCAAATATTTAGGTCATAAAAGTCAAACTCGCCTAATCATCATTAAGCTAATATAATCCTAATTAGCCTAACCTAACTACCCATCACATCCTCTAGATAATCCCACTTGCACAAATAAATCAATTTATTGATTTATTAAATCCAATATTTTCCATCAACATGGCATCTTTGAGGAATACGCCCTCAAGTTTGAATTCAAAATCAAGTGGACATGTACATCCAACAAAGAAATTAATAAGCTCTTACATGTCCCTTGCACAAGTCAAACTCAGCATTAACTCACAAATTCAAATTTGAATTTCCCCCTCTTGGGCACATTTCCCAAATCTTGCACACTCCTCAACCAATCACAAGTTGACAAGTGTCCTCATCTCATTGGTCCAATATTAATCCCACATTTCTCTCTCATAAGCATTCTTTCAACTTGAGAGTCTACAAATAGAGGCTTCATCCTTGATCAAATCCTCCACAATCTCCACAATCTTATCATTTCATCTACAATCATCATGCAAGGTCACTCTCTTTATTTGAGAATTGATTTTGTCCACACCATCTTCATATCATATTCATATCAATTTCATCATCAAGCTTAAGCAAGGGTTGGGAAAGGGCTATTTTCTACAATAGCACCAATCCACTATGAGATAAAGTTGATTCATGTTGTTTGTATGCTCATTTAGTTTTTCTTGCTATTTTAATATCTTATTTAGCATATCTAACATATTTCATTATTTCATAGGGATGTTGATTGTTAGCTTGGTTTTAAAATGCTAACCAAATGAAGATTTTGACATCCACATTATGGCGCTAGAAGGAGGGCAATGTTACACAGTTTTGACATATTCACATACTTGTACTTAACCATTTTTATTCTAATCTGGGTATTTAATTCATTTGGGAAATCTATGTTTTCACCTTCATGGTCCTTTCATATTCACATATTTGCACTCCAAGCATTGACATTGTGTTTCATTCGATTGAAATTTAAGTCAATTTGTATTATTGACATTTGGGTTTCATTAATACTTTCAATGTAGCTAGCTTTTGGATCTTGTATCACACCGGTGTTTGCATTTGAATGACTTGCACAACACAAACTTTATCAGTCCTTTTATTTTCCAAGATTTCAACCTACAGTATTTGTGTTGTCTACATGCTTGACTTTTTATTTAATAGTCTTCAATGCAAGAGTTTTGTTTGTCAATATCAGCCATCGATACAATATTTGCATTTGTTAATAGCAGCCGATAGAAGAGGCTCATCAATATTGAAAATGGGCCAGAAATATCTTATGAGTGATTTGTCATGCAAACTTGATACACTTTAGTACTCTGATTGTGATGGTGTTTTCTTTAAAATCACTTGATTAAATTCCTTATTTTCTGACAGAAGGGTCACTACCAAGGACTAAGATTTAAATCTACCACTGCTAAATTTCATGAGTGTGAAAGTGTTCCATTTTTCTTAGCATTTATTCTTTCTTCATGAACCAGATTGATGGTGATAGCATTATATTATCTTTAAATACTGAAAACTCCTTTTAATCACTGTATATAAGGCTCTTCTTAGTATTTATTGCTAATGCTTTCAAAATATTACAGATACCAGTGATTTATTCGCCTCCAGATCTATCACCCTTATTCCAGTATACCATGTCATTTATGTTGACCATCTGAGGTTGAAGGGGTTGTGATGAGTTACTCAACTACCTGTAGGGTATTAGAAATATAGGTATATGTTGTTATTTTGTCATTTGAATAAAGGTATAACTACTAGTTCGCGCCAAGGAGCACTCTAAAAATTCCCTTTACAGAGACAATGAATATTGTTGTCATCGCTGATTAAACATTTGGTAAAATCTGCCACGTTAAAAGAAAAACTTATTGTATCTCTTCAAAACCAATTCAATGCGTGCCTGGAAGCCTATGATTTAATTGTAATGGAGTACGCACACCTGGTAGCCTATGATTTAACTTTTTGAGTTTGGGAAGATCTGATATTCATGTTTAGATTGGTTTCCATTTAATTTTCCTTGGTTAGGTCAAATTCGCAGGTTATCGTATTAAATACCACATTCTACCCTCCGACGTTCATTATTAAATTCAGTTGACTTTACATTTATTCTCTTTGATGTTTCAACTGCGCTAAGTCTTTGCTATGCTATGATAAATCTGACGGGATCCTTATCAACTGTCTTTTAATGTTTCTTGAGTTTGATAAATGATAACATGCTACAGGTGGCATTTTTATTTGATATGATTAACTTTTCTGTAGGGTATTGATTCTCATAAAAAAATGGATAAAAGGCACTTTCATGAACAACAGCTAGCGTGTAAAGTATAGGAAGATCTTGCAATCATTATAGGGGACGACTTTACATTTGCTAAATCACATTTAAATATCTCTGTTCACCAGTACATTGCTTTAGATAAAATCTATTTGATAGTAATGTCATCCCATCAAAATCATCAGGAAGTGCGATGGGAATATATCTGACCTTTTTATTGGTGCTGGCAATAGGCTTCTGTCTTTGACATAGGGAATATCAACTAGCAGATTTAAAATTAAAAGCAGCTAAGGAATATCAAATAGCAAGCTTTTAATTATATATGTCCATTAATGAAGGTTATTAGCAATTTATTTGATTGAATGCAGTTTTAGTGACTGATAATTCAATAATCTCTCGTATTATATACTTAGTAATCTTATAATAAATGTCATAATTTTATATTATCACATTTATTATTATCATTTTTGATAACCCACATTTGAGATGATTATCACATTTGAGATTATGATTGTCACATTATGGATTATGAGGAGGCTTTTGAGAAATATATTCATTGTAATTAATTTATTGATTCAATATCTCTAGTGATGAAGACTATGGTAAGGGAGAAAATAGATCTAACAAGTGTGGTACCTTCTCCATGCAATCAATATTAAAGCATGATCCATTTATCAATACTCTTGTCCTTTCAAATTGAAATCATGTTATTATTTGGAGTTAGTGATCAAAAGGGATTTAATGTTCTAATCCTCACATAATTGTCTTTTCTTTTTATAGGAAAGCGAGGAAGGCAAGGATAACGAAGGAAAGCGAAGGTGAAGTGAAGAAGGAAAATGAAAGGAGGAGAAATGAAGATGATGTCTTGAGAAGATTAAAGTGTTCTTTAACACTTTAGTGTTTGTTTAAACACTATTCACGAAATTATTATCTTTTTTGTTTTTAGGATACTAATTTTCGTTTGGGTTTAAAAAGAATGCTTCAAATTTTCGTTGCAAAAGGATAAAATTGAAACTTAGACACCTACTAGATTTCAATTTGGGCTAAAATTGAACAAGCAACTTCACACTTGACATTGGTGTTTTAAAATGAATCAAAATCATTGCTTTGAAGGATAAAATGAATGTTTTCCTTTATTGTTTTGTAATTATTTACACAAACTAATATCATCCAAAGACGTATGCACATCTCTCGCGCCTCACATAGATCGTGAGAATCAAAAGGCTTTTGGTGACATTAAGTTCTGTAAATAATTTCCCATACACACTTCGATTTGGGCTTAAAATTGAACATCTTGTGCGAGTGTGAGTAGAGCATTATCGTGTATATTCTCTCTCTTTGTTGCCATCAAAGATTGATCGAGTTACGGATTTTGTCTTTACTCACTTTTGTTTAACCTAGAGGGCCTACCTTGGGGAAAAAGTACTCACCCAAGGGAACGACTCAACCGGTAACACTCTAAATCCAAGAGTATTTCCAACCAGGATATAAATGTGGGTATTGGAGTAAACGCCAGTATCACGTGGTTGGCTCCGACGAGATGGATCCGAAAGGGGACTCTCGCCATATGGGTCAACCTCCACAAACGGAAAGTCCAAAATAGAACCCTTTTTTTGTAGTGACCAATTGATCCATTGAGCGAGTTTATCAAAGTGGTGCATTGGAGCTTAGATTTCAAGAAGTTACTTGCCATGTCTGATCTTGGTTAAAGTATAGAGGTTAAGACTTCATTCTTAACATAACTTTATACTCTTTCCTTGGTTTTATGTAAAATCATCTCTTCTACGAGGGGCATGAGGCAAGCCCACTAAGAAAAACGTACCAATTGAGCTAGGGTGTTATTGCTTGTGAGTCAGTTTGAAAACATAGTGCTTTTATTGAAAACATTTGAAAACCAACATTCAACAAATCATCAAAATTGCAAACCCTTTAGGAGAAGCAAATATCCTTGAACAAATTCACATGTTATTGCTTTCCCTTGGGATTCGTATCCTTAAAGGCTTCTAAACATTTGGATTTCATCTCAATTTTCTCCAACTAAGGTCAACAATAGGTAACTTTTGCCTCAAATTTCCTTGGTTTCCGCATAATACACTTTGTAGGATAAGGGGAAAGTTGAGACATTAGACATCTAGATTCAAAACCTAATCAAGAGTTTGTTTGTGGTAAAAAGAATCCATTAAGAAAAGATGGAATCAATTAAACCCCATACATATGTGCTTGGCATCTTTTGGTCATATGGTTTTCATACAAACATTGATCTTTTGATTTTGAATTACTCTTAGAGAAAGGAATGTTCTTCACTATCTTGGTCTCATAAACAAGTCCTTCCTAGATTCATTTAGGATCAAAATCAAACACTTCATCCATCCAAACATTTATCATCTTCATCCCACAAACAACTTTAGAGCATTGGAAACATCATTATCTAGACTTGGGTACATCCTTAAATGAAATCAAAATTATTTGTTTAGTTAGATGTGTGGGAATGCATCCTTTCTCTTACATTTAAATAAATTAGAAATCCTTTGAACAAGTTCATCCTAAAGATAACATCTTACATCTTAGGGTTTACAAGTTCATTACCCAAATCAAACCAATCAAAACAAAACCCTAAGTCTAGCATTGATCCAAAGTCTCTAAACATTCAACACTCATATCATTTACCCCTTTCATCCTTCATCTCATCATTAATCCTAAGAACCTTAGAGGTCACTTTTGCAACAAGGTCAAAAAACAAGAGGAACATGAAATATAAACTTGATCCATACATCATGAGTAATCCAAGTCAACTAAGCTATCAAAGCCTTACAACACCGATTGATTATCAACATTCACACTTATACAATCCATACATGGGATCATTACCTTCTACAAATGCCAATGGAACAACAAGTGTGAGTATGCCCAAATTAAAGATTGGAGCACATTTCCTGATGTTAGATCTAAATCCAAACCTACAAGTCTATCAACAGAACAATCAATGCATGAGCCTTCAAACAAATGTCATCCCACCAAATCCCTACATGCCAAAAGAGAATGTACCAAGTACAAGTTTTCCAAATATGAATTTGGAAAAATTTGGGATAAATATGTTTGCAAATCACACAAATGTTGTTCAGAGTCCAAACAAGATGTTAACGACCTCAAGACAAGGTGACACCATGCAAAATCCAAGTTACCTGAATCAAGGCAATGTGATTCCCAACACCAACAATGTTCAATTTCAACCTATCATGCCAAATCTGAGTGTCATCCCAAATCAGAACATTGTCCAAAATCAAACACAAGTACACACTCCAAATCTACTTAAACAAAAGCCAAATCAACTATATCAAGGGAATCAAGATCAAATTGCTGCATTTACAAAATAGTTGAGTCATTGTGCCAAGAGACATCTCCACCACCATTACCCATATCTACATCATTCCTTGGTTTAGGGCTTCCCCCTTTACCTAGCACCAATCACTCCATCCAAATCAATCCACCTAACACCAATCAAGCCATCACATCAAATCCTTTGAATATACCATCGACATCGCACCAACAAAGGGTATCTAATCAAATGACAACATCAATCCTGAAAAATCAAAATGCGGTCTCCCAAGGACTATCACCTTAGTCATTCTGACCCTCACGATCACTCCAAGCATATCTCAACTGCTTGTCACTACATCCAAAACAATCCCAAATCCACCACCACTACCACCAAAACCAAACACAGTAAGACAATATAACATTGCGCTAAAAGCTCACCAAGCCTACCAAAAGGCCATCCAACAATATCTAGCCACACGACAAGCAAAACAAGCTCAACAAGTGCAACAAGCCTCTCAAGCTACCCAACAAAAAAAAGAAAAAACAAAAAAAATGACAACTATTGAGAACAAGGATCAATATCAATCCATCACTGAGCACCTTGAAGCTATGTCTACTTCATCCAATGATCAAATCAAGCTATGTCAAGAGTCACTTCTCAATCATGATCATAATCCACCAACAATAACCAACAATGATCCAATTCAAGAAATTTCAACATCATTTGACCCTATGGTTGAAGACATCAGAAATCCCTCCACCACAATTGTTGAAAACAATGATCAAGATTTCTCCATCGATGAGCACCTTGAAGATGTTTCTACCCCATTCGATGATCAACTCACCATACATCAAGAGCCACTTTTTAGTGATCTATTTCAAGGAGTGTTAGGATTATTTGATCCTATTGACATAATGCACAATTCGTTGACCTATGATCATGTTGAAAATGTCTCTACATCACCTTATGAGTTAGAGGACATATCTCAAGAATTCATCCCAAAGCATGATCAACATCTTTCACCAAAGTCTAGCAGTGGTCCTTTCCAAGACATGTTGACCCCCTTTGACCTCATGGTTATAGATACTGAAGGAACCCTAAACTCGACACTTGAGGATATTGAACCACTTACCATGTCTAAGGACGACATCCAAGAACCCTTTGTAAGCAATCCATCCTTTAAAAATAACCCATGTCAAGAACTTGATCCAAAGCATGTCGAAAGAAACTCCGAAATCATTCAAGATCAAGAATTTGTATCTTCAAGATACTACAATAATCTAATGGACACTCTCTTATCTATGCAAGATTATCATATCCATGTAGCACATACTCCTCCATCTACCCATGAGATGCTTTCTATGGATGGACACGTAGATGATCTTCATCTAGAATAAAATTCTATTACACAAAAAGAGTAGATTATTAACTCCTACAGTCAAACTGAGTTATCAACATAAGGATCAGATATATCCCGAATTCAGACTGAGGACATTAGGTATGCGGATATCCAAAATTGTCCACTCAAGGAAGCAAGTTAGATAGAACAGTATAATCCAGAGTTAGCAGAGCAGAAAATTGAAATAATGTCATCTACAGTGGTAATTTGTCAGAGCATGTTTACTGAACAAGACATCTCAGAATAGGTAGAATCAAGTCATGAAGGTATTACTTCCACCATACTGGGGGCAACTATGTATCAAGTAAGTGTCAATATAGGGAGAACAAAGAATCTTTATGGTGAAACAGATGCCAATACTACAACCATCCATGTCATAAATCTTCATCCACCCATCACCCCATCCACGAATTAGGACCAACATCAAAAGAAAGAATTGAATCAAAGTATGAAGAATGTTATCAAAGAAAAAGAAGCTGGAAAGCATAATGGACAAATCAAATACACATGGATACCAAAGAATACAAAGAAAGATCATCCCTATCAAACTCCATCAGTCAAAGAAACTATGGGGAAGAATAAAAAAGGGAAAATTATCCATCAAGGATGTCCACAAAAGAAAAAGTAGACTTTTCAAGCGACATACAAAGTTAATCAAGAAGTTGGTCCTAATTCCACGCACACTTCCGTATCCACCCATCATTGCTCATCTTCCCAAGTTTTGAGAGTCAAATATTCCAAGCTATCAACCAATCCATCTTTTATGATCCCTAAACACACTCCATCCATGCCTCCATGCATAATATCCAATTCTCAAATTGACCAGGTATTGGCAACGACCCTTCATCATAAGGATTCAAAAGGCACTCTATCACGATGTGCACATAGAAACAGAGTTAACCTTGGTATCAACGAAGTAGATCATAAATCTTAAAAGTTGCATTCAAGTGCACGTATCTTAGCAAAGCAACTTCTTCAAGCAGGATATTGATGGCACATTATGACAGGGGCATCTACATCAACAACACCTTGTGATACAACATGAGCTTAAAATATTTTAGAAAAACCAAAAAATATCAAATTATATGAAAATCCAAAAAAAAAAAAAGAAAAAGGATTGAAAACAGTAAAGAAAAAAATAGTCCTCTAGTGAAAATCGCATGTGCGGTGCTTTGGGCAAGACCATGATGAAAACCTGGAAAATAGGCGTCATGTGTGGAATCAAGCATCTATGTGTGTTACTTCAGGTGAAAGCATCTCATCCCATCTGTAATAAATTGAGCATTCCATCCATCTTATCCATAATAAATCTGTTCATCCATAAACCATTTCAAGATCCAATCCATTTTCATCCATCCGCATTCATAGTCCGAGTTATCTTGATCTTGATGAAAGTTTGGGGCACACTTTACACTTGCTTATGGAAAACATCTTGACATGGGTCTTTTTCACTGATCATATCCTATCCAATGTTATCTGAGCCATGAAACATTATCCAAATGAGAATATTTTATCCAAACACCTTATCTTATCGTAGTATAATCCATATCCATCCATCCATACACCTATCTGAGCATCCATCCATGGTATTCCATACATTGCTGGACATTGGGGGAAGATATGTACATCTTTCTTTGAGAATAAATCTTGATCTATATCCTCCAACTTATGTGGTGATCCGAACATTGGAAAACATAAAATAAAATTGGTCAAGCATCTATAATCCAAAATCCAAATCACTAGCCCATGGCATATTTTGACGACAAGATGTTCCTTATCAGCCTTCATCTTTTATCGAACATCTATCCAAACAATCACTATCAGTCACATCTAATTCACATGTCAAACGTCACATCAAATCATCCAAACATCTTTTGTTTCAAACTAAGCATCATCAACCCTGATCAATTGAATCCAATCAATCCATAATCTTGGGATATCCTTCCCGATCCTTGTGTTGCTTAACACTATTCGTGCATTGTGGTGTATCCTCAACAATGTTATCATCATCAATCCTGATCAATCGAACCTTGCATTATTATGCATCCTCAACAATGTTATTATCATCAATCCTGATCAATCGATCCTTGCATTGTTGTGCATCCTCAACAATGTTATCATCATCAATCCCGATCAATCAATCTTTGCATTGTTGTGTATCCTCAACAATGTTATCATCATCATCAATCCATCAACCTGATCGATCAACCTTAGCTTGGTTTTCAGAAAAATACCAAACAGAGCACTAATATCATCACATATCCATATCCAAATCATCAAAATCATGTGAAAATCCAAAAACATCAGAAAATTAGAAAATCCAAAAAACATCAAAACATATTAAAATCCAAAAACACTCAAAAAATCAGAAAAAAATCAAAAACATGGTATTCGAACTACATCATCTCTAAGTTTAAACGTAGGCAAGGCTAATCTTTGATCAGCCCCCAAGACATCAAAATCCAAAAACATTCAAAAAATCACCAAAAATCCAAAAACATTTGAAAACACAAAATACCAAAAATAGCCTCAAAACATTTCAAAATGTCAAAAAGATACAAATATTTGAAAAAATCCATCCATCTCATCTCACTTGCACCCACAATAATCAATCATCCATAATAAACTGATCATCACCTTCATCCTTTGGCAACACAAATAGAAACAATCACAACAATCAGCAAAAGCAAGCTTCAATCGTAAAATCAAAATTGAAACAACAAACCTTTAAAACAAAATCAAACTCTTGATCATTCACAAACATGTCAATTGACCTTATATTGATAGCCTATTAATCAACTTATCAAACCATCATCATCTTATACAATGCATGTCTTAGGATACACTACTAAATTTGACACCATTTTTTGACGGTCGTTCATTGGTCATTCGACAAATTTTTGTTGGACAAGCGACGAAATGGAAAAAATATTTTCGTCGCTATTTTTTCATCGAAAGGTTGATAACGAATTAAACATCAAAATAACAGCGAAGAATCATTAGTCATCAGCATCGTGAAATGGCTCGGACTTTCATCGGCATATCGACGAACACTTCGTGTATCCACAGACGTTCATCGCCATTTCAACGAAATGGACAAGGAGTAGCATCAAAAAAACACCAAAAGTTCATCGAAAGTGTGACGAAATAGGCAAGTAGTAGTGTCGAAACAACACCAAGAGTTCATCGAATGTGCGACGAAAATAGCAAGAAGTAGCGTTGGAAGAACACCAAAAATTTCTTTGAAAGTGTGACAAAATGGGCAAGGAGTAAAGTGGAAACTACACCAAAATTTCATCGAAATTGCGACGAAATGGGCAAGGAGTTATGACAAAACTTTCATCGTAGCTATAGAAACTTCGTCGAACCTTTCTATTGATTCGTCGGTGGTATTCATCGAAATTGCGACGAAGCATCAATTTAAAAAAAAAAAAAATTCTTGGAAATGTACCATTGCGGAGACTAACGACTGATCATACATACAAACTGCATATTGGTTTGATGCTTCAAATGATGCATTTCTTATATTGAAAAGTGCATTACCTTATTGAGCTTCTTTTTGTTTGGAGAGTAGTTTAATATTCTCTACTTAATAGGGCCAACCACGTGATGGTGGAAGCTCATTTGGCCCTTCCCCCCCCCTCACATCACTCTCAATTCCCCATACCCAATCATATAACATTAATCATTCATTCATCCATTAATAACATATAACATTCATTCATCCATTAATAACATATAACATTCATTCATCCATTAATAACATATAACATTCATTCATTAACATATAATATTCATTCTTTCAGGTTTTACATATTATCAAAAATATGGTTGTCATGATATGATTACAATCACTTTTTTGTTTCTTTTTAAAGCTACATAAAAAGTGGAGTATCATTTTAAATCAATATATTTCCCCTTTAGTTGTTCTTCCCTCTTCTCATGATCGAATGTATGCGCCTAGTCATCGCTCATGGCGTGGGCCTTGCAAGGGGATCTGCTAATAAGAAAGAAATGTTAAACTGATATGTTTTATTATTATTGTTACAAGTATTTCATTAATTAAAAGAACATTAGAGTGGTTCTCTTTACCTAATGGGTCTACATCATATTCCTAAACTTTTGTTATAGACTCATGCTCAACATGTTGAACACCCTCTAAATCTTGATCTGCAGTTGAAACATGAAAGGTTGCACTAATTAATACACCAATTGAAATTAAATATGTTTAAGAGAACATGAGGGTGGTCCTCTTTACCTGATGGGGCCACATCATGTTCCTAATATTTTCTAGCCTGATCATGCTCAACACGTTGATCATGCTCTACATGCTCTAAAGTTGAAACACGAAAGGTTAAATTAATTAATACACCAATTGCAATTAAATATGTTTAAAATAACTTTAGAGTGGTCCTCTTTACCTGATGGGGCCACATCATATTCCCAATCTTCTCTAGCCTGATCATGCTCGACATGTTGATCACGCTCTACATGCTCTAAAGTACCGGGATGCACACCATGATCTTCATCTGCACATTCTGCTCCACCCTCACTAGGAAACATTCCAATGTCATGTGCAGTATTATCATTGCTTGAATGTTTAAAACAAATAGGCATGTAATTACTTTATAGTGGAAATTAATATTGAATAGATTGCACAAGTATTCAATTTTAAATAAACTTTATTGAGTTTATTTACCTGTGTTAGATGTAATTGAAGATTGTGTTTTCCCAGCCAAGACTCTTAGGCATTCAACCACTACTCCATATCCTTGCTGGAAGGCAATCTTCAGGTCCTCTTCTGTGGGAACTCTGTTGAATTCAGAGCCCTACATTTTTGCAGAAGATCATGAATTTTGCTTCTATGGTGTGATAAAACCAAAATTGTTTTCAATTTATTATAATTTGGATGCAATATTTCATTTATTGATACTTACAATTCGTGCGGCTAATTTCATATAACCACCAAAGCCAAGTTTGTGTTGCCCGTGCTTTTCTAGTCTTGCCTTTGTTTCCTTCGATGTGTTAGGAAGCCTATGAAAATTTTGAAATACGCTAGATTATGTAAAAAGAAAGAGTAATCAGTAAATAATTACATTGTTGATAGTATCACACATAGCATACTACTTTAAAAAAAAAAAAATGGCATTTCCATAGCATACAGACATTGAGAGCAAATAAAATACAGAGTTCAATCCATGAATTATAGAAAATAGATTTTTGTTGGTTATATTCATATCGCTGATTACATTGCATAAATATTAGATGGTGACAATTGTCTATGCTACCACATTTTTCATACATGTCTACCAAAGCATTTTATCAAACAGTTCATCGCCTTGCTACTATGGCTAAAAGCCTAAAATAGGTGCTTTCAAACAAGCTATGGATGCTTGGAAAAAATGTATCAAAGCATAATAGTAAGCAATAGCATAGACAAAGGCGATTTGTTGCCTCAAAAAATGTGGTCTCATGGTGATGGAATGCCATGACAATCCATAGCAATTTGCTTGTCATGGCATTAGCTATGGCATTCCATCACCATGAGACCACATTTTGAAGCATTTTTTCAAATAGTTCACTACCTTTTCTATGCTACCACATTTTTCATACATGTCTACCAAAGCATTTTATCAAACATTTCAATGCCTTCATGCTATGGCTAAAAAGTAAAAACCTCAAACAGGTGCTTTCGAACAAGCTATGGATGCTTGGAAAAAATCTACCAAAGCATAATAGTAAGCAATAACATAGACATGGCAGTGAATTGTTTGAAAAAATGCCTAAAAGAAATGCAGATCTCCGCGGTGATGGAATTCCATGACAATCCATAGCAATTTGCTTGTCATGGCATTTGTCATGGCATTCCATCACCATGACTACATTTTTCAAGCAATTCAGCCTTTGTCTATGCTATTGCATTTTTCATACATGTCTACCGCAAAGCATTTTATCAAGCCATTGCCTTGCTGCTATGGCTAAAAGCCTAAAACGAGGTGCTTTTCAAACAAGCTATGGATGCTTGGAAAAAATCTATCAAAGCATAATAGTAAGCAACAAGCCATGGTCTCATGGTTTTTTGCAAAAAATCAGCTCAATTTTATTCACGCTTTCTTTGTAGATTTTAAACATGTTTTTCCTCGGCGATTTTGCAGTTGAAATGGAAAAATCATCGACCAAAAGTCAATGATTTTTTTTCAAAAATCAGGGAAAAATCGTCCAGCCTGCAATTTTTTTTAAAATCGTGATTAATCAGGATTTTTGCAGATTTATGCTTCTATATCACATACCTTCCTTGGCCCGATGGTGTCTTTCCTTTTTTCTTTTTAGCCTTCTCCTTTCCATCAGAGACCAATTCCTTCCACTCCCTCTCCAGAATCATGGGGGGACACTCGTACTTTTTGTTCTTCTCTAAATGTGGCCTATATTGGTTCCTCACATACTTTAGATAGGTACCAACTTTCTTAAGGACCTTGGTTTGGTTGAATGTTTTATCACCGAACAACACAAATAAACAGTTAATGAGCTCATCTTTTAAATCTTCATTTTGGGAATTCCACCATGTACGTATGGTGGGCCCGAAGATCTCTCATGTAATATCACTTAGATGTTTATAAAAAACATCATTTCCTGCAAAATGATCATGGGATCCATAGTCTAAAAAGAGTGATCAATAAGTAAATTTCAATTGGATTATATAGAATAATAATTAAAACATTTTAAAGTACCTGGGAGCTTCTCTATCTTTATGGGAATGAAATCCTCGGTCACCACAAGTGTGACCGGCAATGTTCCTGTACTAGTAATACGAGAAGATCCAGGAAATGCTGCTAAAACATCACCAATACTAGTGGCCTCTGCATCCCTAGGTACATGTCCTGACGCATGTTCTGGTATGTGTTCGCTGCCAGAGGGTGCATTAACGGATGCTTGCATGGTATGTATTGCCAAAATTTTAGATGACAATAGAGGCATGGATGATGGGGTCAGATAATGTGATGTATGCGTAGGAAGATCAGGATGGACACTTATACCAACCCTTACTCCTCAAGAATCACTTGTAGTACCCTGATCATGGCCAGAAGCATCATGAGGAGGCAAATAACCCTATAAAAGCAACACATATTTTAGTTCATGACATAAAAGAGTACAAAATATAAAACCATGAATGAACTTATGTTATTTAAAGACCTCATGACAACTTACTTGCAAGTTTTGTAATCTCTTTGTCAATACTTTAACCCTCTCTCTTATCTTATGTATTTGAGGCATTTTGAACATCAACTTAGTCATTTCTTCATTGCATTTTTTCATGAGCTTCTTTATCGTATCAAAAGGGTTTACTGAATAAGCGATGTCATCATTACAAAATATTGACTGCACCTCACTATGGATGATCTCCTCTACTACTAGTTCCTTTCCTCGATCAGTCGACTGCAACAAGAATATTAAAATTTTTTATCAAAATTAACCCAAAAAACTTATGAAAAAAACAATAATAAAACAATTTTCTCGTATCTAATTTGTACAATTACAATGAGGTAAACCTGTTGGGTAGAAGTGCCTGAAGATACATCGCGATCTGCTATGGGCGAGCCTTCTCTATACATCAATGTCCCCTGTGACAAAAATTAAATATAAAAAATTACCAAAATGAAACCAATAGACTTATGAAAAAAATATAAGAATAAAATGGTATATTGGAGTCATTAATTGGAGGTTGGGTAAAATGGTACATAGTACGTACCACCCCCATAGTAACTGTGTTTGTAACTAAGTGATTCAAATTGTAATCGATTAGCAACTCTTCCCCTAGAGTTATTGATTTTATCGCACATACGAATACACGTTTCCCTCACGCGCCTTGAATATGCAATTGGTTTGCTTATTTGTTGACCCAAGTCGTGTATTGTTTATAAACCCTACAATATTCCCTGATGCTTTTGGCCTTATTTCAATGTACATAGCCACTCCTTTATTTTGATCCTTATCTTTTAGTTGTATATAATTTGCTGACAGTGCATACCTATGCATACTTTGTGTATATCGAACTAGTTGTATCCAATCTTTGTAACTATAATAGGGTTCAACATACTCCATCAATTCAGTAACTTTTTCATAACAGACTTTTATGCCATCCATGCAAAATAGGCCCAAACCATGTAATGACGATGGTGCTATGCGATATATCCTCTCATTGACACAAAAATCGATGTTTATTGGAGGAAGTTCCTTGGGTACCCATTCTTTCCGTAGATGTTTTTACCTCAAGGGCACCTCAACATTTCCTATGCTCTCATCATCATAAGAGCATGACCCCCCTTCAGCAAGAAAAAATTCCATGCGTTTATAGAATTTTCTTCTAATCTTTTGACCTCTAGTTGATCTCCCTCTTTTAGACATACTACATGTCTCGCTTTCCTCTTCTCTTCCTGAATTTCCCTCGCTCGAGGAAGACAGATCTGACAAATACCTATTTGGTGGTACCTACACTCATAAGGATGTTGGATGAAGTTCTTTCATGGTGATGTGATCCCAAGGTGACATTATGATTAATCTATCATTCCATCACTAGAATTTCACAGGTTATAAGGTAATGAAGTCTTGATAGATTGCAAGCTATTGTTACTACCATCCAAATGTGTCCATCACAAATCAAATCTACTTAATTTTTTAACTCCCAAAATTTGTAACAAGTGTTAAATGTGACTATGGTCCACCAGTTACACAACCAAGGCCTCAAATGTATTCTCTAATTGTAATCAAAGGACTTTTGCTCTTCATTCAAGTAAATAAACATGAAGGAAAACACCACCGAGTGGTTTATTGGACACCTACATGACTAAAAATAGCATAAAATTTACATTTAATTTCCATATGTCTAAGTGGCTAACGGGGAGGGAGTGTGTACTAGGCCTGGTTAAGTCATCATAATTTTATGCTTTGGCAATAAATTTTTTTTAAGTCATATTAAATCTTCCTATGTCTAATTGCTAGGAGATTTTTGGTATGTTTTAAGGTAGGATGATTGATGAAAGAGCCAAAAGACTAGCCTTTCTCCATGGTATCTAGGTACACATAGCAGTGGTCTTCTCTTATACGGTTAGACATGATAAAAAGAACTTACCTAGGAATTATTCATTTAACCTAAGGTTTTCTCATAATGCCATCATTGAAAAAGTATGATAATATTCTTCTATTATGAAGATTTGGTCTATGTTCCTATAGTAATCACTATAAATGTTTGTAAGGATAAAATGACTAATTGCATCAGGTAGGAGAGAATCAACTTTGAGTTCTTCAAAGATTATATTCCTCTATTCACAATTTTTAAGGGTTGTGTGTGGAGGAGGTTATCACTACCAAGAAAGGAGGAGACCTTTCCTTGTATTCTTTTATAATTTTCATTATTCTTATTTATTTTACACCTACATTTACAAATACACATACATATGCATTTACTGTTTTCATTTATTTCTCATGTAGTTTAATAGTTTGATCGATTTCATATTATATGTGTTGAAGACTTTAGAATTTAAATTACATTAAATTATGGATATGTTGTATCTATAAAACTAAAAAACCATATGCTCTTTGCATTTACACTTGTATTTAGAAATACACATTTATATACATAGATATAGATTTCTTTAATGATATGTTGCATTTATTGTTCTAGGAGAGCATCCAGTAATTGCATTTACATTTACATTTAAAAATACATATACATACATATATATATATATATATATATATATATATATATATAT